>JACDOX010000246.1:15835-29532 GCA_014549065.1 Cardinalis cardinalis | reverse complement strand
AAAAGCCACCACAAACCATTCAAACACCCACACAAACCATTCTGTGGTTCCAGGATTCTGTGGTCACTGACCTTTTTGCTCCACAGCAGCTCTGACCACTTTCCCACCACCAGGGATTTATTTTTATTCCACTGGATCCATGGAGCTGTTAAACCTCTCAAAACTGGAGCCTGAGCTGCTGCACCCCTGTTCCAGTGGCAGCAGGGAGCACYGGGGCTCACTGCAGCCCCAACCCCCCCAGGTGCTCATTTCTGCTTTTCCCCACTTTGCTTCTCTTGGCTCACTCAAGAGAAAAATCAGGAAGTGTTTTCCCTTGAAGAAATTCAATTGACCTTTGGAGAAGACCTCTCAGTGGTGGAAAAGGAGTGGTAAATAAACCTCTCACCAGAGCTTTCCCTGAAGAGAGCAATGCAGGGCTCTGAGCACTTCTGAGAGGAAATGGGAGCACAGCAGTGACCTCCTGACCCAGATGTTCCAGAGTTTGTCTGCTCTGATCATTGCTCAAATACATTTCACCCAAAGTCATCTTCTTTGCTGTGGCAAAATTTCACAACTTGTTTTATCCAGGAATTCCAGCAATGCTGACCTGGCTCCCCATCCACTTGTGCTGTACAAGAGTTCACTGATTCATGGAGGCAGGAGTTTGTTGGTTTGTGTTGAATAAATATCTACTGGCAACAGGAGAAATGCAAACACTGTTTCAAGGGGAGCACAGCATTTTTCAGATGATTTTGGCTTTTTTCAGTCTGGTGTTGCACAGAGCCCTGAACACCCAGAAATCCCCATTTATTTACAGCCCGTTATTGTGCTAACTTTTGTCATAGCTGAGTTCAGCATAAGGTCTGTCCCTCTTGCCACTGCTCTCCCTGCCAGGGGACAAAAAGCAGCTGTAAAACCCCACTGGCACAACCTCCCCATTTGCAGAAACTTTTGGTCCCTTTCCTAAAGAAGATGCAGCAGGCAACAGCCACAGGGTCAAGTTGTTCCCTTYGGACCAAATGATGCCAAAATTCACACACAACCTCTGCATTCTCCCAGCTCTTTCTGGGCACAGCTCTGGAGGAACTGCCCACACCTGCTCCCTACAAACCCAGGCTGTCTGAGCACCTCAGGATTGCTTTGGCCCCATCCCTTTCTAAGCACTGGTACCACCAAGATACTTCAAAATGAAAGCAATCCTGTGCAAACTCCTCTTGCTGGTGGCTGCAGGCTCTGGGCAGCCCTGGGCTGATGCCTTCAGTTTGAGCTTTCCTATTTTCCAGACTCTGCACTGTGTTAGTTTATAACTCTGCACTCCAYAGAAAGTGTCAGCAGCTCTGCTCACAGCTCAGTCCCACAGAACAATCCTTTTCCAGCCCCACAACCAAGGACACCGCTGCAGCTTCAGCCCCAAAAGTGCAAACAGCAGGGGRTGGAGGGGAGCAGCCTGGGAGGGTGGGACTGCATCACCTGGAGCTRGAATTGGGCACTGAACCCTGTCACAGACATCTGTTGTGAAAAATCCTTTCTTTAGGATTTTTCCTCYTGAGAAGCTGAGAGGCCTCAGGAACAAAATGTATACAATGGTTATSTGCTGCTGTGGAATGCAACAGGKGSATCTGGGATTGGTCTCATGTGGTTGTTTCCAATAAATGGCCAATCACAGTCAGCTGGCTCAGACTCTCTGTCSGAGACAKAAGCTTTTGTTATTCATTCTTTTTTTTTCTATTCTTAGCCAGCCTTCTGATGAAATCTTTTATTCTATTCTTTTAGTATAGTTTTAATATAATATATATCCTAAAATAATAAATCAAGCCTTCTGAAACATGGAGTCAGATCCTCATCTCTTCCCTCATCCTTGGACCCCTGTGGAACACAGTCACAGTACCCCAATATGGAAATGGACCCAAACTTATCAAAGTGTGAGAACTCGTGACCAGGAGTCCATCTGGGGTGGAGCCACGGCCGGGCTCTTACACTGCCCAAGGTGTGACCTTTGAGGGCTTTTTAATAAATCTCTATTCCTGTCACACTGTGGCCTAGGTGGCCTTCYGGGCAGCCTCTGAAGGCAGACTCACCTCAGCACGTGCGTGGAGCCGTTGATGGTGGTGGTGGAGCAGGGCACGGTCTGGCCCAGGATGGAAGGCCTTCGGTAGCGCTCGTCGCCGCAGCAGAGGATGATGAGGAAGGCACGTCTGAAAGCCTTGTTGAGGAAGGCGTAGAGGAAAGGGTTCAAGCCCGAGTTGATGTAGCCCAGCCACAGGAAGGCCGTCCACAGCTTGCCGGGCACCGTGTAGTTAATGAAGGGATCCACGATGTTGGTGACAAAGAAGGGGGCCCAGCAGAGGCAGAAGCAGCCCATGATGATGCACAGGGTCTTGGCAGCTTTGGTCTCTGTTTTCATGCGGTGGCTGCTGTGCTGGTCAGGGGCGTGCTGCCGTGGCTCCTGAGGGCCCTGATGTGTCTCCTGGGGGTGTTGCTGTGGCTCGTGAAGGCCCCGCCACGGCTCCTGGGAACCCTGCCATGGTTCCTGAAGGCCCTGCCGTGGCTCCTGGGAACCCTGCCATGGTTCCTGAAGGCCCTGCCGTGGCTCCTGGGAACCCTGCCATGGTTCCTGAAGGCCCTGCCGTGGTTCCTGGGGGCCTTGCTGTGTCTCCTGAAGGCCCTGCCGTGGTTCATGGGGGCCCTGCTGCATCTCCTGAAGGCTCTGCCGTGGTTCCTGGGGGCCCTGGCGGGGCTCGGCCGGGTTCCCCGCGCGCTGCAGCAGGCGGATCTGCCGCGCGTGCGCCCGCGCCGTCACGTAGATGCGGTGGTAGGCCAGCACCATCAGCAGGAAGGGGATGTAGAAGGCCACCACGGAGCAGGTGATGGCGTAGGGCTTGTTCACCATGAAGATGCAGTAGGTGGAGTTGGAGGCCTTGTTGAACTGCCTTTGCTGGATCTGGGGTGCGGAGGGGAGGGTGGGGCAAGGAAGGAAGGGAGAAGTGGGAATCAGAGAATGGGTTGGGTTGGGAGGTGTCAACTACACGCTCATAATCTCAKTGCTATCAATCGATTCAGGAAGCTTTCTCTACAGCCTCAGGTCAAATGTCGTGCTTTCTTGGGAGTCAGTGTCTGTCAGCACAGAAAGTCTAAAATTCTCAGCAATCAGGACCCTAACAGGGAGGGACCTTAAAACTCATCTTGTGTTGCTTACTGTCATGGGCAGGGACACCTTCCACTAGACCAGGTTGCTCCAAACCCCATCCAGCCATCTTGGACACATCCACAACCTCCCTGGGCAGCCTCTGCCAGGGCCTCACCACCTCCTAGGGAAGGATTTTTTCTTACTATCCCATCTAMCCCTGCCCTCTGCAGTGTGCAGCCATTCCCTTGTCCTGGCACTACAAACTCTTGTGTATTCTACCAAGAGAATAATCCTGCCTCTTATTTAAGGGAGAGCTGCAAAGGCCAAGGGGACCGAGGACTCCTGAGGTGTTGTCAGGGGCCAGCTGGGCTTGGCCTCTTTTCCAAGGACTCTTCACTGAACTGAGAGTGAATGTGGCTARAATCCTCTCCCAGGCCACCCCTGTCCCTGTGCCAGTCCTTCCAGGACACAGCCACCTCAATCCCCCTAAAGACCCCTCCAGAAGTTCAGCAGCCCCTCTGCACTGCCAACAAGAAGTTTCTCCTTCTTTTCCCCCTTCCCTGAAAATTGCTTTTTAGAGAACACCCAGCACCCACCCAGCGCACTGGACTGGTGTCCCTGCTTGGCCACTCACCAGATCAATGATGCCAATGCTGTTCCAGCCCTGCATGATGGGGAGGAAGGAGATGAAGGTGGGGATCACCCAGCAGCCCCCCAGCATCAGCGCGATRCGCAGCGGGGTCATCTTGTTCCTGTACACCAGGGGCTGGCAGCAGATGGCATAGTACCTGCAGGGCAAAAACGGCTCAGAAAGCAGGTTCTTCATGCACAAAAGCCAATTCTTTATTCCCTTTTCATTATTCTTTATTCATTTTTCTGTTTTCACAGACTTTGTGTTCAACCCCAATTGGCTGGCAGTTTTCCTGCYGCTCAGTTCATTGGTTAGAAGGTGATTTTGTGTGTACCTGTTTRGACTTTTTCTATTCACAGGTGTTTCTATATTTTCTTCGAGGATTCTCATGGGACAGATCTTTTGTTATTAAAGGTGCAAGCTGGTTTTCTTCAAAAGATGAACTTGTTGTGTTAACTGACTTTCATTTTCAAGATTCTTTCACATGGAACTTGGCTAGCTGCTTAGCTGTACTCAGAAAAGTAACAGGCCTAAGCCCTGATTTGAYAAAGCTTTTCTTTTATAAGATTCCTACCTGTATGCAACCCAAAAACAGGACAGAAAGAGTCAGAAGAGACTTCCAAGCCTTCTAAAAATTAAATTGTAAAGCTCTTTCTGCAGATGCCTTTCAAACCAGAGGGAAAACAGGGCTCTGGATCCTGCTTCCATGGGGCCTCTCACACAGGAACTGGGGACATTTCCCCAGGGTTCACAGTGGCTGGCAAGGAAAAGCCAGAGTTTTCTGCTTTCCAAGGAGAATGAGGCCCAGGTAAATGCTGTGGGCTGTCTGAGGTGGCAGGGCAAGGGAGAAATCCCATATTCAGGCCTGCTCTCCCTCTGCACCAAGGATGCCCCCACCCTCCAAGGAACATCCCTTCCCTCCAGGCAGCCTTAGCTGAATCTCCTGCACTGGGCATTTATTTTGACAAGGCTGCAAAAGCTGTTAGCACAAATTAACAAATTCTCCCAGAGCTGTGAATCTGGCAGTAAAATGAGGTGTGTTCCTCCATTTCCCAGGAATCCACCTCTTTTCCAGCTGGGATTTAACCTTCCCAAGGACAGGGCAAAGGTGTCTTTGCACCACCAAAGGGATGTGCCCTGAACCCTCCTCCTGATCCATTCCAAATATCCCAACACAACAGGTCCCTGCCCCTAAAACAGTTATGACCTAAAAATATCTTCTCAAAGAGATAAAAAAATCAAATTTTCTCCCTGTGCCCCTCCCTGCAGGTGGATCTCTCCATCAGGAAGGACTAGCAAACCCAAAACTGGAAATCTCGGGCTCTGAAAATTATTGCTTATTCCTAAGAAGACCAGATCAGCAAATATCCAATTGCAAACTTTCACTGGTCCTGACCTGACAATCAGTCTCGGGTTCCCAAAAAAATATTTTTTGCTGTTWAAATTTTTGGATTTCAGCACACTCTGTAAAAAATTTTATGAGGGCAGCAGAACCATGAATTAGAGGAATTAAATTAGCAAGCACACATGTGTGTATTAAAGATCTGCTCTTTGAGATGTGCATTTATTTCATCAAGATTTGAGTGGGAACCAAGAGCTTTGTCCTAAACAGGCACAAAAATATAAGAATTTCCATTTTTTTCCTAAGGCTTTTTTTTTTAAAGTCATGTGGAGTCAACCGAATTGCTTTATTTTGATAAAATCAGATGATATATTCCACACAGAGGCTTGAAATAATATCAAAGTGTCAAAAGAAAACATTTCTTAAAAGTCTCTTTGAAACAAGATTCAAAATGTCACAGGGGAAAAACGCTGAAACAGGCATTCAACTCCTGCAATTTGATAATTCCTCTGTTCTCTGGTTTCCTGTGTGCATGAAAAATCAGCCTGTTCCTCTGGAAAGCTGCACTTCCAAAAAATAGGATTTGCCAGGAGCTGTGGGTGAAATGTTCCTGTGGCGGAGCTCCAGCTCCCCTGGGGCTGATCCCTGCCCAGGAAATGACCTTGGAATTCCACCAGGAACTTTGGGGAGGTTTATTGGGACAGAGGGAGCTTCCCTTGGCATCAGGGCTACTCCTCTGACTCTCAACACAAAGGATCTATATTGAAAAGAATAAATTTGAACTATTTCATTGTTTCTTATCTCAAAGTCACCCACTGCAAGTGCTGGACATCAAAGGCATCAAAGGCAAGGCACGAGAGACTCCATYTCTTTGCAGAAAGGGCAAAAGAAGAAATCCAATAAGTGAAAGGATAAAACCAGCCAAGCCAGCAGCCAGCCTTTGACAAGTTGGATAAGCAAACAGGAAGAGAAAACCACTGTACACTGATAATTAACTGCAGCAGGAAAACAATTCTTGCCAGCAGTTTGAGTGATCACATTTCTCTGCTCCTCTCTCTGCTRCAGCTGAAAGAATTACACTGAATTGTTCCTGCTATTAAAGGCCATTAGAGTAAAAATTATGCCTGTAAAAATGACACCTTAAGCTCTCATATTTCTTCCCTCCCAGTGATTCAGCAGCAATTTTCCTCCACTTTCACGTCAGAAGATTTTATTTTATTTCACTTTGGCTGCTACCAGAACTTCCCCCGTGCTCAGGCAGCCCAGCTGGGCTCCTCCTGTCACTGTTTTGGGTGACAAAGTGCCCTGAGCAGGGTGTGGGTGACAATTGTGTGATGGGGAGGGAGGGAGGCAGAGGAGCACAGTGCCCACTCCTCAGAGCCCAGCAGGGTTTCCATCCTGGGAATCAGATATCACACACCTGTGGGTGCCACCAGAMGGCCTGGAAGCCACAGCTGGTGCAGGAGCTGCTGCTTTGATGGATGTGGTGGCCTGAGCATTTTAGCAGCTATTTATTCACGGGGAGAAAAGTAATTATGTCTGTGAGATTGCCAATAGTCTTAGTCAGAGGCTGGAATAAAGACATGCTCTGCACTCCTGCTCCATTCCAAGCAGAGCTGYTCTCCTGGGCTCCCAGGGAATGTCTGCCACGTGCTGCTGTGGCACTGTGATGGATGAACATACAATGCAACACATACACATGATTAATACCATGTCCAGGCCCAATTAAATATTAATTCTCTCTATTATCAGCCAAGTTCCTCGCAAATGTTCACTTCCCTGCTCCCTGCAGCAGAGCAGCTGATGTGAAACCTCCTCTCCTCTGCAATGACATTCTCCACTGAAGGGGAAACACAGGAATCCCTCCCCAGAGCTGCAGCTCTTCCAACACAGCAAAGGTTATTAAAATACTTCTCCTTTTCCTTATCAGACATTTGCCACAGGAATGAATCTGGTGCTAACATTTCACAGGTGCCTGAAAAGAAGAAATCCATCATTTCTCTGGCCTTGTGGCTCTTTGGCCACAGCAGAAATCACAGAATCACAGGGAARGTGAGGAATCCTTTGAACTACAGGAAAGGAGTTGGAAGGGGATCWTAAAGAGCATTGAATTCCACCCCAGCCATGGCAGGGACACCTTCCACTGTCCCAGGAGATCCAAGCCCATCCAGCCTGGCCTTGGGCACTGCCAGGGATGCAGGGGCAGCCCCAGCTGCTCTGGGCACCCTGTGCCAGGGCTGCCCACCCTCCCAGCCAGGAACTCCTTCCCAAATCCCATCTATCCCTGCCCTCTGTCAATGGGAACCATTCCCTTGTCCTGGCACTCTTTTCTCCATCTTCCCCCAGGCACTGGAAGGTCCCAGTTGGGAACCAGTTCCAGAGTTCCTGCAGCTCCTGGATCTGCCTGCCAGCAGCACAAGGGGCTGTGGGCCATGGCAGGGAATTATTGATCTACCCAAACCCCCCCTCCATCCCCTGGCTGTGCCAAAGCTGCCCTGGGGTGCTCAGCTCCTGCCTCAGCCCCACTGAGGCTCTGGCCACAGCACTGCTCCTTCCTGCCCCTGGGCACGGCAGAAATGGAATTACTGAGCTGCAGGAGATCATTCCCTGCCCCTGGAGAGAAAKGAAAGCATCTCCTGGTTTGCAGTGCAGCCTGGAGCTGGGAGCCTGCAGGCACCACCCTGCAAGGAGCTCTTCAGCTCTCACAGACAGACAAATCCACCCCCAGCCTTATTAACAGCCTGGCTCCGGGGGTGGCCCACACTTCAAAGCACTGGGTGTCATGTGCATATGGAAAATGATGTACAGAGCATATGCTGGATCATCCTGGGGCCAGGATGAGCYACAGAACACTCACTGAGCACTCACACTGAGTAATATTTCACCCCCCTTAAATGATCGAGGAGAAAAGAAGCCAAAAGATAGGAAAATTGGAAAAAGGAAGACAAAAGGATGGAAAAACTGAATAAAAGAAGGCAAAAGGATGGAAAAACTGGATAAAAGAAGGCAAAAGGATGAGAAAACTGTGAGTGCTACTGGCTCTCTCCCAAAGTGAGGGTGCAAGTGTCAGTGGGAAGTCATTGCCCTTGTCCTTGTCCCTCAGGGAGTCCAGACTGGGACAGAGCCTCCAGCTGAGCCCTGACCAAGTGATGAACCTAAGGAGCCACAATTTCAATTTATTTGTGCCTTTGGGAAATTAATCCAACACTACTGTTGCTGATATTTCAGGTTCTGGCCTCTGTATAACCAGATTTTAACATTTTTTGGAAAGAACAGCTCTTTCTATTTTCCTTTTTCCCACTGAGCAAATAAGCTTTGGGCTCTCATTGTGCCAAAGAAAACAAAGTTCTGCATCGTTGGTCCAGAAAAAGAAAATGTCCTAAAATGATTATATCTAACAAAATTAAATTCTTATTAGAAAAACAACGGCCTGCTGGTGTTGAGATAATTACACTGAGAAAAATGCTAAAGAGAACAGTTAATTTGAGTTGGATAAATTTAGCAGGGAACACAAACAAATGTATGTTGCCAAATGGAGAGAGAGGGGGCTCCTGATGGTCCCCRTGAGGCTGAGGTGTGTGAGGGTTATTGGCAGCAAGGGTGGCGAAATAAATGAAATATTTCTGGAGGGTTTGCAGCGATGAATGAAGGGCAGAGCGTCCCTCGGCCCGTGCTGTGGCCATCTGCTCTGGGATTTTCCTCAGTGCTGCGTTCTGCAGCCCCTGCCCGCTGTCCTGCCTGGCAGGGACAGCTCCACAGCTGTGTCACCCCTCYGTGTCACCTGCCCTGGGGACAGGCCCAGCTGGCCCTGCCTGCGCTGCCTCTGCGCTCCCACCTGAGCTGTCAGATCCAGTGAGACAGGCACAGGAATTGGGGGCATTTAATCAGACTGCAGCCGTTAATTACTGCCAGCCAGGCAAAGCTGAATCACTCTCCCCACTAACAACTTCCCTGTGGCCCTGGGCAGGCAGGGATGTTCTGTGGGGCGCTGCAGCTTCCTCCCAGCCTGGGCAAACACCCTGTGCTCCCAGCCACAGCCTGGGCATCCTCTGGGCACCTTGTGCCCCTCTGTGAGCCATGGGAAGGGGACAAGCAGGGAATGCTGGTCTGGAGCCCCAGGAGCAGGGCAGTGCCCACCRCGTCCCCAGGGCCACGCTCTGTGCCCCGGCACAGGGACAGGGCTGCTGTCACAGGATGCCACCACAGGGCTCGGGAGGCTTTACAGCATCACCTCTCCCACGGGGCTGAGCTAATTTGCTGCCCATTAATGGTAATTAATGTTTGCAAGCAGCACGAGGAGCAGCTGTCCCTCTCCGGCCGCATCTGCCGTGCTTTAGCCCYGGCTTAGCAGGGATTTTGGGCTGGGCCTGAGTGTAGGATCAGTTTGGGACCAAAGGACACGCTCAGGGCTGCTTTGTGGTGTGCAGTGTCTGAAACACCCCAGCAAACAGAGCAGCCACAGRGACACAGCCCTGGGGCACCTTCCCGGGCGGGACGGGGCAGGAGGCAGGCAGAGGATGCTCCAGAGGTGCCAGATGTGCATCCAAACCCCAACCCACGGGCACTGGGGACCTGTTTGTTTCTCTGTTGTTCTCTCCAGCCCCCAAAGACTTTGAGAAGTAATTGCATTGCAAATCGGACTGCAAATATTGGAGGAGAAAATTGCCTCTCCTGACAGGTTCGCTGTGTGTGGAGACTCCACCAGAGCTCCTGGGTCTGTTTATCTGCAGTGCAATTATTGTGTATTGCACTGGCACAAAGAATGGACATGCATGCATAAAACATGCAATAAATAAATATTTCAAGAGTAAATCTCTCTAATATATTAGAATATCAAAGAGATGATGAAAAAGCTTAAGGCAGTGGCAGCAAACTTTGGATTCAGTGAGCCCTGAGATACCTTTGCTACCTTGGAAAATCCCTTTTCCCACTGAGACTGGCAGAGGCTGTCTGCAGTACTTCTCTCCCTGTGTCTGAGCAGGAAAATCAGTTTATAATGTGGTGATTTCTCCAGATTTTCTCCAATGCCTTTGAGAATTCAAGCCTCAGAGCTTGTTTCCTTCTTTTCCAGAGGCAGCAGTGGAAATAGATACAAGACTTTATCAGATAAAAGTCTTTTCAAGCAACACTTTGTGAATATGCTGGAGGGAATGGCTTTCAAACTGAGTCTTTAGGATTAGATTAACCACCCAGTTTTCTTWAAAAAACCCTTAAAACTCACACCTGCATGCCCTGAAATAAAACAGAAGGCAGGAAATAGATCACAGAAAAACTACCAAGTAGAAACAGCACACTCCAATAAATTCTGAATGAACACAAGAGCAAACAGCTGAAAAAATGGAATTAAGTCCTGGGAAGGAAGCAGTGCTGCCCCTGCAGCCCAGGGAGGATCGATGCCGGGCTGAGTCATCCTGCCCTCCACAAAAACCTCTCATTCATCCACCTGCTCTGCCCTTTTGGGGTCATCCACCCCCTTCTCCTCATCTCTTCTGGCCCCTTCACATTGTTCTCCATCAGTCCTCGCTGTGGAAAAAACCATCCCCAAAAATGTCAGAGAAATTCAAATTAATGCCAAGGGCTCAGGCGGAGGGGTGTCCCTAAAGCATCAACTCCAAGCCCAGGCTGTCCCAGGGTCTTGGGGACAGATGGGGACAGGCAGCAGCAGCTCTGGACATGGGGGGTCTCCAGGAGAAAGGGGGAACCTCCTTTCTGTGCCCTCACACAGGAGCTTCCTCATCCCCTGCTGCAGAACTGGGGCTGAAATCCCATTTTCCCTTCTCTCCACAACCCTCTCTATTTAATTAAGAGCCTGGAGAATCAAACTCCAACATTTCAGAGAGCAAGGTCGTGTCCAGAGCACGGTGCCCAACATCTGCTTTCCTGGTAATTGGCCCAGAGTGGCAATTTGTCAATGGTTTGAAGATAACGAGCTTCCCATTTGTGTTCCAGCCATCTAAACTTGCAGATAAGGACAGGAGCCGTGGCTGTTGGATGTCAGCTTCCCTCCAGATACAAAACTGCCTCTGCTGCTGCCCTGCCTCCCAGCCCACAGCACTGCTGCCCATCAATGCAGAGGTTAAGCAACTTTTTTTTGAAGTCTGGCTGCACTCAGATTCTCAAGGTACTGAAATGTCACATATTTAAGTATCAGCTGTCACAATACCAAGAATAATTACGGTTATTTTGGCCCTGTTAGCAATACTAAGTAACAGGGGTTTTAAAGATATTGAAATCTCCACATGGAACTCAAAAAAAACCCCCAAAACCCAACCTCTAAAACTATTACCAGAATAGCCAAAATGTTTTCTACTAAGTGYTTGTCTTGTGAAAAACTTTTATGGAAGTTCTGCCATTTACCCAAAAATCTGCAGACAGCAGTCAAACAGAATTGCTCACCATACATTTTTGAGGCTTTGCGCTTCATTTTCAGGTGGCAAGAAAAGTTTGAAAGAAAGGAAAGCTTTTAGGATCTCCCAGGAGATTTAGGCTGGAGAAGACCTGTGCCCAATGCCCACCTTGTCACCAAGAGCACTGAGTGTCACATCCAGGTGACACCTCCAGGGATGGGGATCCAACCCTCCCTGGGCAGCTCCAAGGCCTGAGCACCCTTTCCATGGGGAAATCCCTGCTGATGCCCACCCTGAGCCTGCCCTGAGCCCCCTTTCCATGGGGAAATCCCTGCTGTGCCCACCCTGAGCCTGCCCTGGTGCAGTCTGAGGYTGGTTCCCTCCTCCTGGGAGCAGAGGAGCTTCTCTGCTGGAACAAGCCCTGGGCACAATGTCCCTCCCTCTGCCCCAGCTCAGCTCCCACCTCYGGACACATCTGAGGTGTTTTTGCTCCAAAGCAGGAACAGAACCACACCTGGTCAGTGCTGCCTGCAGAGCTGTGCCCTGAACAACCCAGGCYCTCCCCAGAAATCTCATCCTATACCAAATTTCTCTGCCCTCAGCAGGATTCTCTCCGAAATCAGCCCCTGGGAGGGATTTATTGCTCTGCCATTCCCAGCAGGTCCATCTTTGCCCTCTGRCAGCTCAGGATAGCCCAGAACCCTCAGAGCCTTCCAGCAGTGCCCCTCTGCAGCTCGTACCTGTCCAGGGAGATGCAGCAGAGGTGCAGGATGGATGCTGTGGTCAGCAGCACGTCCAGGGAGGTCCTCACCAGGCAGAACATCTCCCCATAGATCCAGTTGTCCTGAACCAGCTCCATGGCTCCAAAGGGCATCACCAGCACCGACACCAGCAGGTCAGCAAAGGCCAGGGACACGATGAAATAGTTGGTCTTGATTTTCCTGCAAGGCAGATCACAAAATCRGGGTGGGTTCAGTGCAGCAGCCTCCACACATGGACAGGGATTCCAGCYTGAATTTGGGGTTAATCTGCTCCATCACACTAAAAGCTCCTCTCTAACACACTTCTCACTTTACATGGTCAGCCCTGCCTTGCTCCTGGTTCTTAAAGCTGAATATCCACCAYTTTCCTGGCCTAAAYAGATCTTTCTGCTCACCCAGAGGARGCAAATGGATGCTCACAGGCCTCTGCATGTGGCTCAGCCTCACAGCTTGCACTGGAGACTCTGGGGTGGAGGAAGGGGATTTTATTTTAACTTGTAAATGGAGAAAATCCTTCCAGAAAGCACTGAGAATAATCTAGACTGAAGCTGTAATTTTAACTTGAAGAGTACTTTTTAAATCACAACAATAAAATAGAATTAAATCCATTAAAAATCCCACGCAGCACATGAATAGGGGCTGTTAAATCTCTCTCTCTGCTCCTAAGGCTAGGCTGACAATACCCAGGGTTAGCAGCAGCCTGGAGACAGGGATTGTGCCTGTGACCCCCTCAGATCATGGGCAACATTTGCTAAATTGTGCTGGTGCTGCACAACCTCAACCAGGCCTTGGTCTGTGTGCTGCTGATGAGCTCATTGGGAAATCTGAGGTGGAAAAGGGCCTGAGGCCAACCTGGGATTTGCTGCTTAGATGYGCTTTTCACTGATTTGCCTGGTTTTCTACAGAGAATGCTAAAAAATGAGGATGGGAATTAAAATGGTGCCAGCGCTGCGGGATGAGTCGAGGGCAGGTGTAGCCATGATATTTTCTGAAAAATCCCTTTGCCAGGATTKTTCTCCACAGAGTCCGAKACAGCCGGWCTGTGATTGGTCACTCATTAAAAACAACCAACATGGACCAATCCCAGATGCACCKGTTGCAWTCCACAGCAGCAGATAATTAGTGTTTTTCTTTTCCTCCGAGGCTTCTCAGCTTCTCAGGAGAAAAAGTGCTAGCAAAAGGATTTTTCATAAAATACGTCTGTGACAGGYAGRGAGGGTCTGCAAGGCAGGGGCACTCCCTGGGGGCAGCTCCTGCCCTCAGCTCATCAGGAGCCCCTGCCTGGGCTCACATGAGCTGCCTGTCCGGGCACAGGGCCACCAGGACCAGCAGGTTGGCCAGTCTAGTAGGCCACCATGACCAGCAGGTTGTCCAATCTGGTTGGTCATCATGACCAGCAGGTTGCCCAGTCTTGTTGGCCACCATGACCAGCAGGTTGCCCACTCTGATTGGTCATCATGACCAGCAGGTTGCCCAGTCTTGTTGGCCACCATGACCAGCAGGTTGCCCA
>JACDOX010000246.1:0-15455 GCA_014549065.1 Cardinalis cardinalis | reverse complement strand
TCCCTTTGCCAGGATTTTTCTTCTGAGAAGCTGAGAGACCTCAGAGGAAAAGAAAAACACTAATTATCTGCTGCTGTGGAATGCAACGGGTGCATCTTTGATTGGTCCATGTGGTTGTTTCTAATTAATAGCCAATCACAGTTAGCTGGCTCGGACTCTGAGAGTCACGAGCTTTTGTTATCATTCTGATTCTAGTCTTTTTCTTTCAAGCCTTCTCATGAAATCTTTTCTTCTATTCTTTTAGTATTGTTTTAATATAATCTATTAATTATATTATATTTTTATAATTATATATTATTATAATATATAATATTAATACAAAATAATAGATCAGCCTTCTGAAACATGGAGTCAAGATTCTCCTCTCTTCCCTCGTCCTGGCACCCCTGTGAACACCACCACAACCCATGACAGATCCCCGTTGTTCATCAGCCAAACAGCCTGGTTTTGCAACTTTTGATTTCTCCTGAGCAGCTTTTACAGGCAATTCAAACACTCCCAGTGCTACAGAGCCATTGGTCTGGTCCCCACGCCCCCAGCCTCTGAAGCAGCCACATTTCAGGAGAGTTGTCACTGCTTGGAACCTCTGTCAGTCAGCCCAGACTGGTTTACGGAGCAGGGCTGGATTTCTTATTTATCACTGGATTAATGCTTCAAAMACCCACAGAGCAGCTGGTGCTGCAGCAGCCGGGAGGGGCTGTGTCCCGGGGGCTCACCTGAGCTGCCTGTCCCGGCACACGGCCACCATCACCAGCAGGTTGCCCAGGATGGCCATGAGGATGACGGCGGAGATGAAGGAGAGCAGCAGGATCTTCTCCGCGATGCCGAAGCCCTCACTGGAACTGGGGAAACAGAGACAAAGGTGTGGGAAACAAGGCTCRCCCCTTAAAACATTTCAAAGTTTAATAAGGGAYAAAAGGGACAGCACAGTTGGGGTGCTTGGCAAACTGCCCAGAGCACCCCAGTTAGTTAAACCAACTTTCCTTATATACTTTTTCATTGCACTGATCAGATGCATATTTATGAAGATTATGCATATTCAAATATTCCTTTGAGTTCTTTCACATGTTCTGGGAATTCTTTAGTTTTGTTTGACTCCTGACCTGTGGTGTAGATTTGAGTTTTGGGAGTCGTCATTTCTTCACATTGTACACAATATTTCCTCACAATTTATATGTCATTTCCTCACATCTCCATTCTCTTTACAAATAGTTATTTTCCATGCAGAAGCATTTTGGGTTTGTTGGTTTTTTTTTTTGTTTGGTGGGGTTTTTTTTGTTTTGTTTTTTATTCCTGCAGTTTTTTCCATTTTTTTTTTCACAAGGTTTTAGTATGGTAAAATCACAGAATGGTTTGGGTTGGAAGGGACATAAAAACTCATCTCATTCCACACCTTCTGCTGCCCCAGGKKGCTCCAAGCCCTGTCCAACCTGGCCTGGGACACTCCAGGGATGGGGCAGCCACAGCTGCTCTGGGAATTCCATCCCAGCCCCTCCCCACCCTCACAGGGAAGGATGTTTCCTTACCTGTAACCTCAATTTTCCCCTTTTCAGTCTGAACCCATCACTCTTTGTCACTACAGTTCCTGATGTGATGTGACAAGGACTAATGGGTTCCAACTTTCCTCAAGACAAGCATTTTACATCTTCAGTTTTGAAATCTACATAATGTTTTGCCTTTTTCTCTCTGCACTCTGTGCTACAAAACACAAAACAGTCTGGCTCCTTTTTTTTTTACCTCCTTTTTTCTCTTTTTTTACTTAGTAATTTTTCCAGAGTTAGGAAAAGGAAAAAATTTTTTTTTTCCAAGTGCCTGATTTTCCCCTAGTCTGAGATCAATAATTTCTTTCAGTTAACAAAGAGGAAGAAAAGAAAARGAAAGAATAACACAAAACTCCCACACACAATGCCAGCCATATTTTAAATCTGCATTTCTACAAATAATTTGCTGTATCAAAGAAAGTTTTTCTTTTTTTTTTTCCAGAAGGTAACACCCAGCATGCAATAAATTCCTCATAAACCTGATTTTATAACAAAATTTTGATATTTTTCTCCTAAAGTTGTTTCTAACGATATATCCTGAATAAACTGCATCCCAAACCTTCACCTGCTTGTGTGACTTTACATTTACAGGTGGGGAAGAGGTTTTTCCTGTTATCAATTGTGGCATTAAAAGCAACACTTGACACTAATTCAGCAGGGAAATTCCTTCTCAGCCWACAGAGCTGGTGTTGGACCCCCAGCACGAATGCTGGGAGATTGCTCAGGTAATTGAAAAATGGAACTGTTATTGGGTTTTGACTGGCCCTGGGGTCACTTTTCATTTACTAAACAACATCCCAGGCTTTTTACACTYTATCTCGCTGAGCTCTCCCGATTTGGAGAAAAGCTAAAAGAGATGGGAAACTCCTGGCACCCAGAAATGTTGAGTTTTCCTCACCCAAACAAGCTCTGGAAAGGCCAGAGGAGCACAGCCCTGAGCCACATGCCCCCAGACATTGCCGGGGGGGTTTTCACCTCTCACAGTTTTAAATCCACGTTTCCCACCCTGTGCTGAGGGTGGWGGCATCCTGGAGGCATCTCTGGGCAGAAGTGGTCACCACCAGGCCCTGAGCAGGGCAGGAWCTGCCCCTGGCACATCTGGGAGAGGAACTTSAGCTCTGAAATCAGTTTTGGGAGCGTTTCCCTCGCGCCATTTCCCACGGCTCCCCTGGGGAACATGGAACAGCAAACGCCTCACTGGGCTGCAGGAGGGATCTCATCTGGGCTCCTTCTGCCTTTGGAACAATCCATCATCAGGAATACATGTTAATTATTCAGTCTGAGTAATTCCAAGCTGTTAATAATGGAAGAAGTGGATATTGCTGTAAATTGAAATCAATGGTTTGCATAACATCTTTTATCAAATCGGAGTGCTCTGGCTCCCRAGCTTGCTTCCCTCTTTAATAAAGCAGAGATTGATGGGTTTGCTATTATGAGGAAATGAGATTCAGGCAAAATGATTGCTGGTTAGCAGGAATATAGAAATCACTTAAGGAAAAAGGTGAAATACTGATGGGGAATGAATGCTTAAAACCCACATATGGACATATTTAAAAAGCTCTTCTGCATAGTCATTAATGTGAAAGTAAAAAGAAGGGTAATTACTCTTTCAAGCTCAATTTTCACTTTCCTGTAAACACCCCAACTTTTCTAAATGAGCTCAAGTGCTTTTGCATATTTTCTGCAGCAGTTAAAGAGCACAGATCAGCCCCGGGGGCAGAGCAGGAACCTTCCCTGCACCCCAGTGCACACGGAGGGGAAACCCCTGAGATTAAAAACTCACAGCCCCGGGAGCCTCAGAAGGAGTTCTCTTGATTTAACATTCCCTGGGTGCGGGGAATGAAGGGCTGCGTTGATCATTCCCAGCCAGGGCTTTTCCCTCTGTAACATTTCATAACCACAAATAAGCTGTCATTGGCCTCTCCTCTTTCCTGCTTCCCTGATTATGCCTAGGCACAAAAAAAATCATTAGGTCTTAAGCACCCACAAATCAAGATAAGCTGTTTATGAGTAAAGCTGATAATGTGGCTCAGTACAGAAACATGACAATAGGAAAGTGATGATTTGATCTCTGCCTTTCCAGCTGTTCCCACATCCTTTTCTAAAACATTAATCAGAAGTCAGCATTAATCCAGAAGCATTTAATTTCCTTTAATGCCTTTAAATGCTGCCCTGCTTCACTTCAGCCCGTGCAGATGGCAGGACAGCTCCCAGCAGATCCCAGTCAATTACGTCCTTCACTTCTGTTTTAGAAACAGGCTGAAATTAATTAAAGTATTGACAAGCCAGGAATAAACAGCACTCCACGTATCAAAATAACTCGGTCATATGATTTGCTTATTTGAGTGGTTTTTGGGAAAAACAAACAAACAAACAAACAAACAAATAACTTGTGGCAGTGGGGCGGGAGGGAAGGGATGAGGCTTTCTCCTTTTGTGCTGGTTTGAAACAAAACGCCTGATACCATCACCAGCCCTGCCCCACGAGTCTCCCGGGGGCTGAAAGCTGCAGAGCTCCAGAGAATGAAGCGTTTTAAGCAGCTGATAACACTGATTAAAACCAATTGTCAGGATGAAGCAAAGAAGACAGGCAGCTTGAATGTTTCAGAAACTGCAGCGTGTGGGCTGGAGCAGTCAATCCGCGCTGGGAGCACTCCCAGTTTGGGGACAGGGACCTGCTGGGGCTGCCACACACCGAGGGACCTGGGGAGACCCCGGGACCTCCAGCCCTGCTCCCACCTCAGCCTCCGGGACTGAATCTGGAATATCCTGAGTTGCCACAGGATCATCCGGCCCAGCCCCTGGCCCTGCACAGCCCCACAATCCCACCCTGGGCATCCCTGGAGCAGTGTCCCGTTCCCTGGGGAGCCCGGGCAGTGCCAGCACCCTCTGGGGGCAGAACCTTTCCCAAAATCCACCTGACCCTGCCCTGGCACAGCCCCAGCCCTGCCCTGGSTSCTGTCCCTGTCCCAGAGCAGAGATTGGAGCTGCAGACCCTGGAACACGWTCCAGATGCCAGCCTGGATCTGCCTGGTCACCTCCTTTCAGTGCCGTGCGTGATACCAGGTGCTCTGCCTGGAGAAGGGTTCAGGGGTCCTGCTGCTGGATTTTCACAGAACCACAGAAAGGTTTGGCTTGGAAGGGATCTTAAAGAGCATCTAACCTCATTCCCCCAGCCGTGGCAGGGACACCTTTCACTAGAACTGAGTAAAGAATTTCTTCCTAACACCTAATCTACATCCTGCTTTTATCTTAGCTTAAAACAGTGCCCCCTATTCCTATCTCTATCAACTCTACCTCTCTCTCTATCTCTATCTCTCTANTGGTCACCTCCTTTCAGTGCCGTGCGTGATACCAGGTGCTCTGCCTGGAGAAGGGTTCAGGGGTCCTGCTGCTGGATTTTCACAGAACCACAGAAAGGTTTGGCTTGGAAGGGATCTTAAAGAGCATCTAACCTCATTCCCCCAGCCGTGGCAGGGACACCTTTCACTAGAACTGAGTAAAGAATTTCTTCCTAACACCTAATCTACATCCTGCTTTTATCTTAGCTTAAAACAGTGCCCCCTATTCCTATCTCTATCAACTCTACCTCTCTCTCTATCTCTATCTCTCTATATCTCTATCTCTCTCTATCTATCATCTCTAACTCTCTCTCTCTATCTCTCTCTTTCTATCTCTCTGTCTCTATATCTCCATTATCTCTATCTGTACTTCTCTCTCTCTCTATCATCTCTCTCTCTCTCTCTCTCTCTCTCTCATCTCTATCTCATCTCTGTCTTTCTCCCATCCCCTCAGCCTCTCCAGCTGCACAATCCCAGTGCCCTCAGCTGCTCCCCCACGGCCCCTCCAGACCCTTCCCCATCCCCTGTCCCCCTTGGCAGTCTCTCCCAAGCTTTAGGGGTATTTTCTGCACTGTGGTGCCCAGCCTGCCCCCAGGACTGGAGGCGAGGCTCAGGGAGCTCCCAGTGCCAGCCCAGSAACCCCTGAGCTCTGCTCCCTGCTCTCTCCACTGCATCTTCCCAGTGGAGATTGGGTCTGGGGCTGAGCACTCATCCAGGACCAGGAGCTGATTTCTCAKGGTCTGAGCCAGAGGCAGGAGTCTGCACTGGGGAATGAGGGAGGAAATAAAGGCAGGTCCGGGGAGCTCTGGGCTCTGCCTAAGCCCTGGCTCTGCTCCTTGGCAGGCAGCAGATCCCCAGTTACATAATTTACACCCACATGTGAGCAGATACCACTGCAGGGCTGATGCGTGTGAGTACAGCCCTCAAAACCCATTAGACTGTCACCTAGAATATAAGCTAAAATTAACTTCTGAAATCAGCAGGAGATTAAGATCACAGTATTTACACGGAGCAAAGGCAGCTGCTGCAAATCCTTTGTTTGGCACCCTCTGACAACTTCCAGAGAGCCCTTGTGCCACCCAATCCCGCCCTGGCACATCCACCTGGGCTCTGCAGCACCCTGGATTAATCTATTTCCKTAAAATAGACTTGCAAGTCTGCAGGTTTTAATCCACGTGCTGAACACTCCCCTTGTGTTCTCACACCCCTTTGGGCGAGCAGCAGCCCAGGGAGGAGCTGGAGCTGCCCGGAGGAGGCACCAGGAGGCTCAGAGGGATGGGGCAGCGCTGCTGGGAGAGCTGGGGCTCTGTGCAGAGCCGGAGCGTCGGAATGGAGGCGCCAAACACCCCACAGCAATGCAAGAACCCAAATCTCTCACTCCGGCAGGSATTCAGACACACTGCACAGCACAGCAGAGGTGTTGTAACAACCATTTCTCTTTGCAAATGCTGGATAAAACCAAAGGTCAAACACAAGTTTAATCAGCAATGCCCTGATCAGTTCCTAATTAGAACTGCTGCTCCAAAGTGAGCCCATGGCCTCTGCCGAGCCAACAGCAGCTCCATGAGGAACAGAGGGGGGTGAAAGAAGCAGAATAGCAATCCTGACTCTTGGTGCATATTCCACAACCACAATGTGATTATCCCCTCTTTTCTAGGYGGCTTTGCCTCTCTCCTGTCACACACAAGGCTGAATGCTCAACAACAAACAACAAACAGCAAACAGCACAGAGCTGTGCTCAGGAGAGCTGATGGACTGAAGCTCCTCATTTCCAATATTCCAAATCATTCTCACTCATTTCCAATATTCCAAATAGTTCTCATTCATTTCCCTTCCATATTCTCCAAGTGCTGAAGGCAGAGCCCAGGGTGCATTTCTGCACAAGAATATTTGTCATTTGGCTACTGTACAGAATGATTTTACCCCACAGAGGCACCACCATTACACACATGCACCACTCAAGCTTTATCTCGGGGAGAAAATAAAGGTTTAGGCTCACACCAAACATACTCTGAGTGCTCAGATTTCTCACAGAACTGAGGATTTGGGAATTATTGCCTCCTGCAATGCCCAGGTGCAGAACTGGGGTGCACAGGACCCATAACTCTTCAGGAGTTGTGCTGCTGCCCCTGGGCTCAAAGCATTCAATGCCCTGTCTTATTACACCTTTTCCTGTAAAAATTCCCCCAAAATAAGCCCTGCCCTATGCCCAGAGATTTGTTATCACTTAATCAAAACCTCCTCTGACAGTTCTCAGTCATTTTCATTCTGACTTTTCTTTCTCAAACCTTTTTTCCCGTCTTTGCCCAAAGCTCAGGACTTGCAAGATGTTCAAATCAGAAACCATGGAGGTCCTGCTCTGCTTTTTCAAACACTATCTGCAGTCAGGAAAATACTGTTAAATGAGAGGCATTTGGTCAAGACCCTTGGAAGGGTCCTGGCACGAGGCTGGGTATTAAAATATGCAGGCTGTGCCCTTTTCCCTCTGCCTGTTTACACCTTGGACAGCAAAAGACAAATACAGCTATTGGCTGTCTAACTTCTGATATTTCCTGGAGAGTTTCCCAGTTTCAAACCTCCAGAGGAACAAAAAAGTTCCTTGCAGCTACCTCTGCTAATGGAAGACTTGGCACAGACAGGATAAAACATTGATTTCTAAAATACATTTTATTTGAGATCCTCCCTGACCCCCTGTGTGACTCCAGGCCACACAGAAACAGTTCCCAGCTCATTTTGAGCTTTACTATAAAAAACCAAAGTTTGTTAAAGATAATTCCAGCCAGAAACCTCCCAGCCCCTGGTGTTCACCAGCTCATTTTTATGGCCTCACTGGGGTGGAGGCTCCAGACAGGTGTCCTCTCTAAGCAAGGACRTTGAACGCCCTTGACTCAAGAGCAGAGCACTTCAATTCCTTGGTTTTGTTTTAGCTACACCTCCTCCTCCATCCCCAGGTGAGTGCGTGTTCTGAATGCTCTCCACAAAGCCCTCACCACAATTCTCACTCCAGATAACCAGGAGAGGAGGTGGAGGTGCTCTGAGGATGGATGGGCAGTGCAGGCTCAGCTCAGATGGAGCTGATGCCACCCAGGAGGCAGGACCAGCCTGGGAGTGTTTGTTAATTGTTTGTTAATTGTGTTTAATTGGGGCTGGGCAGGGCAGGAGCTCCCAGAGGAAGGTGGAGCACATCTGCAGGGGTCCCTGGCTCCTGGGAACAGCCACTCCTGGCAGAGAGGGCAATGCAAACATGGGGACAAGGGGAGTTTTGCCAGCCTAGTGCTGAGGGTCAGCCCTGGAAATCAAGGGAGGTGTTTTGGAAAGCTCCTGGCACTGCAGCTGCCCTGGGCAAAAGCTGGCAATGAGGTCCAGCCCACTTCAAGTCCTGGAGCCCAGCCTGCCCCAGGATATCCCAGTTTTTAGGCTGGTTCTCACATCCTTCCCCAGCCTTTTCCAGATCTCCTCTCTCTGCCCCTCTGTGCGCAGACACTGATGCTAAAAATGTGATGCAAGACATCAAAAAGTTCATTTTTGTGGGCCAGCTCTCAAGGCAGGGAATTTCCATGTGCACAGACTGCTCTGATGAAAGCAGGTGAAGCCTCACAGAGCCCTGTGGTGGCCGGAGCCCCCCGTGGGGCTGGGCACAAACACCAACGGGAGCTGCCCCTCGCACCCCCTGCTCTATTTCCAGAGCCTGTGTGTCTCCCTTGCACAGCTGCCATCAGAACACACTATTAATTTGCAGGAGCTGGAGCCAGGCTTAAAAACGCCATTAATTAAGTGTTGGCGGAGGTGTTTGGAAAGATGTTCCCATAAATATAGTGCTTTAAAGTGTTTCCCTAGAAACTGAGAAAAGAGTTGAACAATATGAAAAACACCCAGGCTGTGACTCCCCCGTGGAGCAGGGCCTGGGCTGGAGGGAGCATTTAGGAAAGAGAACTTTTCCCCAACTTTCCCAMTTTAGSAAAGAGAACTTTTCCCCCCAAATGCCAAGCATTTCAGTAGCCAAAAAAACTACTGGAAAAGCAGGTTTTTTTGGCTACTGGAAATTCCTGGCTGGTAGCACAAAATGCAGAACTGAGCCTCTTTATCAYTCCCGGCTCCCTGTGCCCTCCTGCCTTGCCCTGGTGCTGCTGGCAGCTGGGGGATGCTCTGCGGCTGCAGGTTCAGGAATGCCCCAGGGGTTCGTGTGCATTCCTCCCAAAGTGTCCCTGCTGTGCCCAACCACCTCAGCACCTCCAGGCACAGAGAGGATCAACCTGGCARACCCCACAGCCTCCTTCAGCCGGCTGCTTCCAGCACTTCATGGAATCACTGAGGCTGGAAAAGCCCTCCCAGAGCACTGAGTCCCAATGGTGCCCTGTCCCCACCTTGTCCCCAGCCCAGAGCACCGAGTGCCACCTCCAGGGATGGGGATCCAACCCTCCCTGGGCAGTTCCAGTGCCCGAGCTCCCTTTCCATGGGGAAATTCCTGCTGTACCCACCCTGAGCCCAGCCCGAGGCTGTTCCCTCTCCTCCTGTCCCTGTGCCCTCCTGGCAGGAGCTGTGCAGAGCCACAAGGTCCCCCCTGAGCCTCCTTTGCTCCAGGCTCAGCCCCTTCCCAGMTCCCTCAGCCCCTCCTGGGGCTCCAGACCCTTCCCCAGCCCGGGGGACCRGGTGGAGGAGACAGGGTTTGGCAGAAAATCTTCCCAATCAGTTYGTTTAACTCTGCAGAAATGCAAGAGCAAATCCCTCTCTGGCTGGGTGCTGCTGATACCACAGAAGGATTGGAGTTGATCTTCCCTTGGAAAGGGAAGGAGGAAGAGAGCTCCAGGCTGAGTGTGGCCTGTTAAATGACATTTTATAGCCTGCTATTTCTCACCTAAACACAAATGTGATCAAAGGGCTTGAGATAAACAATGATTTAATGACTGCAAGTGTAGGAGCTGGAGAGGTTTTGAGAAGACCTTGTGTACCCAGGAATAAACACTTTATTGCAACCTCAGCTGTTTGCTCTCCATGAATCCCCACTGCCAGGGCACTCGGAGCACACAAACTCTTCCCTCAACTCCTTCCATTTCCTGCACTTTGGGCCATTTTGGTGCCTGTTTGGTTGCAACCACTGATCCCAGCTCTTTTCCCCCTCRGGAGTGGCTGGCAGTGCCCTGAGCAGGGGTGAGGGCACCCCCAGCTCCTCTAGGACATCCTGGAGCTCCAGGCATGGGACTTTGGGTCCCTCTCTCTCCCTCCCTGACTCTTGCTCCTGTTTCTCCCAGGTTTGGATGGGGAGAGGAGATTGAGGACCCTCCCTGCCTCCTCCTGCCCGTGCCCAGCACCAGGAGCCAAACCCATCCCAGCTCCGCGGGGAGAAGGAGCCAGCACAGCAAACTCCAGGATCCGGGACTCCCCAAACACACAATTCCCTGCCAGGGCTGTGGATGGGGCTGCCAGCAYCAGTGCTCCCTGTGCCTCTGTACCAGGGTTTTGGGTGAAAAAKGGGATTTTGCCTCTGCTTCCAAACAAACACAACCAGCCCCGCCGATGTCATTCCTTGTTCGCTCACCTTGCTGCTCATTCCTCAAAGTCAAGGTAAGATTAATGAGCTGCACGCAGAACTGCTGGAGGGCTCTGCACTTTTCAAGCCACAAAAACACCTTCAGCAGCAAAGTGAGAAAAGTAAAGCTGATAAAGCCAAGTTTGGAAGCAATTAACATCAATCTAAAATTCAGCGGGTTTGGGGGCTCAGCTTAAAAATAAAAAGCAATTACTGCTGTGGCAAACTGAAATAATACCCTGTTTTTGCAAAGTTGACTTAGCAAAGGGAGTCTGCCTTCACCAGCAGCTGGAATTAAAGGGGTTTTGCTGGAATTAAAAGCTGTTTACCAGCATTAAAGGTGCTGGGGATTTTTCCTTCACCTGTTTATCCAGACTGTAAGAACCTGAGGAAACAAGAACCCTTTATGGAGYGTGAAGCACTCAGGACAATGTCCCAAAATCTGCCTGGAACACAACTGTGGGATCAATATTTCCATATTTCCCAYGTGTGGGAAAAGCCAGCATCCATAAAGGGGACAGAGGAGTCCTGCAGCTTGATTGGTATAAAAGGAGAGAGTCCACTGGGGAATCTCAACATTCCTTTCATCCCAAAGTCCTGGCTGCCTGTAGCCCTCTTCCCTTCCCCACTGGYTTGTGCTGATCCTTTATCTATGACCCCAAAATTCAGGAGTCAGACTTGTCTGGGTCTGTAACAGCCTTGCCCTTGAGGCTGCTGGAGACATCAGAGCCTTTTCAAAGCCGTTAATTAACACCCCTGGAATTGTTTGGGAAGGCATTAACACACATCYTCCCCTATCAGCATCAAGGAGATTTTCCAAGGGAAGCTTCAGCCAGCCCGGGAAAATCAGGTGCCAGCTTTGAGCGAAGCTCAGATTCTCAGTTAAACGCTATTTCCTAAATTGTTGCAACGGGTAAAGAAAAGGAAAGAAAGGTGAGGGGGGGGAAAGGTGGGGGGAAAATAAGGCAGGGAAAAAGGGAGAGGGAAAAGGATGGGAAAAAGGAGGGGGGAAAAGGCAGGAAAAAAAGCAGGCTAAAGAAAAAAAGGTGGGGAAAAAGGAAGGAAAAATCAGGCAGGAAAAATCAGATGGGGGAAAGTGGCATAGAAAAATTTGGGAAAAATTGGGGAAAAAAAAAAGGTGGGTGGGGGTGAAAGGAGGAGAAGGAGTAGAGGGAAAAGGGCAGGACAAAAAGGCAGAAAAATGCAGGGCAAAAATGCCATGCAGAACTGGTGTAGATAAGGGTCACTGGTGTAGACAAGGGTCACCTGTGCTCCAAAAATACAAGAGAATGAGATTTAGCTCCCATGACATGAGGAGGGGCGCTCAGACCACCAGAAGCTCTGCTTCATTCCTGGCACCTGGGAATGCTCTGCAGGGAGATGATGGAGCCTCACCCAAAGTCTGGGGAGCTTTTCACAGTCCCAAACATGGCACAATTGTGACTTACACTGGTCAGAGCCCAAGCCAGGCAGAGCTTGGCCTCTCTGGATTGCTGTAACCCAACTGAGGTTTTCATTTCAAACCCCTTGACAGGATCTCATTAACCTACTGCCTGTAATAAATGTACCCAATAACAATCTCCGAGCCACGTGAAATTAAAAAATCCAATAAAATATAAATAGGAAATACTCGTGGGTCATTTCTTTTTCTACTCTGGAATTAGAGAAAATGAGGTCTGCCACCTCCCTCGAGCTGTGATGAATGCAAGTTCCAAACTGAACTGTCAAAAATTTCCAGGAATGTCTCTCCAACGTCACATTGCAACCTTTTCAAAATTCACAACATTTTCTACTGAAAAGAAATCCTTGACTCGTCTAGGCCRCGTTTGACACTTCTCCAAACACCAGGGTGATGTCACGTCCTCAGAGGAGCTCCAGAAAACCCCAAACCAGGCCCTGCTGCATGAGCAGGGAGTGTTATCTGCAGGCAGGGAGGAAACGCTCCCCTGCAGCCCTGCAGATCATTTGAGGGTCCCTGCCCGGCCCAGCTCAGGGGCTGCAGCAGCTGAGTCCTTCCTCCTACCTCACATTCACATCCAGCTCTTCCATCACAGGCAGCAGGCTCAGGTAGCTGGGAGTTCAATGTCCATAGGAGAGACCTCATCCTGCAGGGGAGAGAGGAATACAGGATTGGTTCYGGGATCTCCCATAAATGCAGATTTCCCCCATTGGAGACGCTCACTGCAGGATCCAGGTGCCCTGGGTGTTTGGGCCCCCTGGCACCCTCCAGCCCATGTTCAGCTGCCTCAGACCAGCACTTCCAGCTCTTTTTCCATCAGGCATCCTTCCAGCTCTGCCCCCGTCCTACCTGTGCCCATCCCAAACCACCTGAGCACCTGCAAGGCTTCCCCAGCAACTTCCCAACTTCCAGAGGTACAAAAAGGAGCTTGAATAGAGCCAGGCTGAAGAAAGTTTGCAAAGCCCAGGTGGGAAAACACAAGCAAGAGGGCTTGGTAAATTAGTTTCTGTTTTTACACAAACCTAAAACATTGACTTACCACTAAATTAAACCAGGTTTCCTGTGACACTCTATTGTGCAGCCTTATGAATACTTAATAGCAGTGCTGTAATTACAAAGAACTAAATGCTTTGCAGCTTGAGTTAAAATAAATGTACTTACTTCCAGCGCCACTAAGTGATGTAAATATTAATGGGGTTTTTAACTCTATCAAAATTCCATCCTGACTCCAAAGAAATGAATGCACCATCTTAATAATGTGCTTGTGCATTTGCTGCTGCTAATCCAGTGGAAAAAACAGGCTCAGTTTGGGAGCACTTGAGGCTGTTGATTACCCCTTGTGCTGTCTCCAGGGAGCCAGGGATAAAGGCACCACCACAGCCTGTCAATGCCAGCCCAGATGCAAATAATGCCACTGTGGTTCCTTGGCTTCAAAGGAGACTCAGAATAAAAGTGCCTCAGCCTTCCCAGACACTGATGGCAGCTTTGCAATGCAAATGAGCCCCCCACTCTGCAGACCTGGCTGGTGCTTGCCAGAGGAGTAATTCAGGATGTGTGTATTAGACAGCACTTTGCAAGGGAAATTTGCTGGAGTCAAAAGGATATTTTTATCAAAAAGGCAGAGTTTGGCTGGCCCCTGTTCGCAGCTTAAAGCTTCAGCTGGTGGTTCTTCGGGCACTCTGCTGATTCCAAAACTGCTGCTGTGTTTTGCAAAGAAAAGAGGGAGAGGTCCAGGGGTTCACCTCTGTGTCCCTAAGGCCTGACTTCCMACCTGAATTTGGAGGAAAAGGCCAAAAATCCACTCTCCTGTGCTCCTGCTCTGGAGTTCTTCCCTAGGACAAAATACCTGGTGTGGTTTCACCCTGTGAGACATCAACACAAAATTAATTCTGATTTATCCTGCAAAATGGATGAACAACTTTTCAGTGACTTTGTAGGTCAAAATTCCAGTTAGGGGGCATCTTTCTTCCTTTGTTCTTCTGGAAAAATTGTAATTTTAGTGTGTGCTGGTGTTACACAATATCTGTACCATCTTGCTATCAGGGAGACTTCTACAATAACTGAAAACTTCTATATAAGAGTAAAAAAAATAAAAACAAAACMACCCCAAAAAAACAATTTCTAAAATGGGGGAAAAAATCTTCACAAACAGACAAAACCCCCCAAAAAACAAAGGCAGTCCAGGGGCCAGCATGGAAAGCTGCACTGGTGGCTCTGGGGAATGCGGGGGTGCCCAGCTGCCAGGCTGAGCTCAGCCCCCCTGGCACACCCCTGTCACTGACACATTTTATGAAAAATCCTTTTGCCAGGATTTTTTCTCCTGAGAGGCCTCAGAGGAAAAGAAAGATAATRATTATCTGCTGCTGTGGAATGCAACAGGTGCATCTGTGACTGKTCCAYGTGGTTGTTTCTAATTAATGGCCAATCACTCTCTGAGAGTCACAAGCTTTTGTTATCATTCCTTTCCTYTCAAGCCTTCTGATGAAATCCTTTMTTCTTTTAGTATAGTTTTAATATATCATTTTCTTTTAATATAATATATATCATAAAATAATAAATCAGCCTTCTGAAACACGGAGTCAAGATTCTCATCTCTCCCCTGGTCCTGGGACCCCTGTGAACAGCAGCACACTGAGCACTGTCCCCTTGGCCTGGCTCTGCCCCTTCTCCTGCTCCTCTGCTCAGGGAGATGGGGAAACCCAGCAAATGGATCAATGGATAAATGGATAAAATGGATAAAATGGATCAATGGATAAAATGGATAAAATGGGTAAAGCCCATCCATGGATAAATGGATGGATCCATCCCTGGATTTAAGGCATTACCAAGGATTTCACCTGTCACAGCCACGGGGGGTTGGCTGGGGGCCAGCAGGTGACCACAAGGCCCCACAGACCCACCTGCCCTGCCCAGGGGAGGGGGAAATGTCCCCCCAGGTGGCAGCAGGGGCCGCACCATGTCCCTGCCAGCACAGCTCACTGAGCCTCTGCCATTCCCCGTCCCCGGGCCCATCAGCTCCTCTCTGTCACTGCTGAGTGCTGACAGCAGAGCTGAGTCACCGCAGAGCTGCCACCCCCACTGCCTGCAGTGCTGGGCTGGGGAGCTGCTCCAGCCTCTGGTGCTGCTCACAGGGGTCCCAGGACGAGGGAAGAGAGGAGAATCTTCRCTCCATGTCTCAGCAGGCTGATTGGTTATTTTAYGACATAAATTAYATTAAAAGAAAATTATGTGTYAAAACTATACTAAAAGAGAAAGGAGACATCAGAAGGCTTGAAAGGAATAGAAAAGAATCATAATAAAATCCTGTGACTGCTCACAGCCTCCACACAGGTGGCTGTCATTGGTCATCRAGTAAAAACAATTTCACATGCTGGGTAAACAATTCTCCAGATCCCATTCCAAAGCAGCAAGACATGGGGAAGCTGAAGCTTCTCAGCTTCTCAGCAGAAAAGATCCTGGCAAAAGGATTTTTCATAAAATATGTCCGTGACACACCACGGTCCCAGGTGGGCTGAGCACTCTGCAAAACCCATTTCCCTCCAGACAGACCCACACTGGCCCTCCTGCTCGGGCAGGGATGGGGTTGAG
>JACDOX010000245.1:925904-977464 GCA_014549065.1 Cardinalis cardinalis | reverse complement strand
GCAGGAGCTCCGTGAGGTCCAGGATGTCCCTGAAGCCCCCCAAGGCCTACAACTCCCTGCAGAAGGGGGCACTCATCTGGGATCCAAAGCCACTGCAGGTGAAGAGAATTTTTGAAGCTTTGAAGAAAGGACTTAAGTAAGGACTTTTTCACTATCGTGATTTGCCCTCCCTGGTGGTGCAGCTGAAGYGTGTGTGGCACTGTGCTCTGTCCCCCCGGGCATCCCGGGACGCCTGTGGTCACTGCCCCGCTCCCGGGGCCCTGGGAAATGAATTTCAGCCCCTGTCAGTCCCGGGCCGGCCCAGGGCTCTGCGGTGTGTCAGCTCCGGGTCGTTACGGGGCCTGGGAGCAGCGCCCATCTCCTGGGAGCAGCTGAGGGGGGCACGGGGCAGCCAGACCTGGGCAGCGACTGGCGCAAAGCTTCTGCAGAGGGAGCTCTGTGGGGTTTGCTTTAGCTCGAAAAGTGACTTAAACCCGCGTCTGGGAGTGAGGGTGCGCCCTGCAAAGGCAGCGCGGAGAGCGGGGCTGGCTCTCCAAGCATTCCTGCTCTCCTGGTGCTAATTGCTGAGCTAATTACAGAGTCACCTGTTCCAGCAGCGTGTCAGGATGGGCCTTTTGGTTTTTTATTTCTTCTTCTTCCTCTTTTAATAGAATTAAACTCTGAAGTTCAAAATAACTTTGTGATCTCTGGGTACCTTGTAAGGCAAAGGTCTAAGCAGGTTCACCTGAAAACTTCAGCTTTTTGATTCCCCAGGATGTTCTGGGTCTGTTACCACAGGAACTTCATTTACAGCCTGCAGCTGCTATCAGAAGATAAAATACCTTTCCCTGGGTTTGGGAGCCCTTTGTGCTGGCAGCCCCTGCAGTGGGGCACTGCTGTCCCCCACATTTTGCTACTGTGCTCATTTTGGTCATAGTTTTCTTAAGCAAAGAACATGAAATGCATGTAGTAACACTTTATAAAGTCTGATGTGTCACGTTTTGAGTCCAATAAAAGTCTATGAAGTCTTCCCCCTAAAAATACCCACCAATGTCTTATAGAGGATTTAGATTTAAAAGAAACAAGGAAACCAAATGTTTTTGCAGAGCTGAGAATTTATCTGAGCTTGGGGAGGAGAAGCTGTAAAGTGGGTCAGGATGTGTTCCCAGCGCTGCAGYGAGTGCCACATGCTCAGGCTCCTGCCAGCAGTGAGTGGTGACTAATTGACTGGAGGAACCTACAGAAAACAACTGGATCAAATAGCAAAGCAGAGGCCAAGCTTTAAGTAAATGCAGACTGAGTCCACTCGGTGCTGGAGGGACTTGAGCTTTCAGTACAGAACATATTTTACGTGCCTGTTTCTTTATWGCTCTAGAAATTACCTCTTTATTCTGTTAACCATCTGGCTGCCATTCCAGCAAGCTGCTAATTCTAACATACTAAAGCTAAAAGTGATGAAGCTTTTCTGAAAGGTGAGTTTGTGCTTTTCTGCCTCCAGCCTTGGCTCCTGCCCTGGGCTGTTCTGGGCAGGTGTTGGGAGCTCCAGCTGAGTGTGAGATGTGGGATGTCTTGGGGGACCTGCTTTTGGAGCAGTGAGAAAATGAAATGCACCAAAGCAAGTGTGAGGAAGYGGAGCTGTCTAAAATGAAGTTATTTGGACTGCTCAGAAACTGTGTCTAAGAATGCAGTGTTTACCAGGTGATTCTGGTCCCTTTCAGACRCTGGAGGAAAAAGTTACCTAAGTCTGCTCTGTATTAAAAGCAGAGTTGGAGGAGTCCCAGCTGAAAAGGTTTCAGGCCCTGTGGGGAGTCCAAAGGCACAACCCTTGCATGCAAGCAGCTCTGGAGAGGCCAGCTGGCACCCAGGGCTTCMCACCTTGCAAAATGCACCTCATCCTGGAAAAAGGATTAAGAAATTGCCTTAACACAGCCTTCAGCTCTGTTCGCTGAAGCCCTGGGCAGTGTCTGCCCCCCTCACCTGGGCAGGGGCTGTGAGCTGGGCTTGGAGGGCTCCATGCAGAGAGGCTCTGCCTCTGAGGTGGGGCTGCCTGGGGGCTCCTCCTCCTCCTCAGGCACTGTGGGCAGATGGACCCTTCTGCTGGTGGACCTGTGGGCAGATGGACCCTTCTGCTGGTGGACCCTTCTGCTGGTGGGCCTGTGGGCAGATGGACCCTTCTGCTGCTGGACCCTTCTGCTGCCTCACAGGCAAGGGTCAGGCAGGAGCACTTAGGGAAAGCTGAGAGGGACATCTGTGATTTGGGAGTGTGTTAGAATTTGGTATTCTCCTCCTCCATCACCTGTAACGTTCTGCTGAAGCAGCTCCCCAAAGGATCTCTAATGAATGCCCAGGGTCTGACATGGCTTCCTTTCTCCCCAGTGAATACCTGGAAGCACACCAGGCTGAGCTGGATTATCTCTCTGGGAGGCACAAAGACACAAAGAGGAACTCTAGATTGGTAAGGTGCTTTCAATGTTAAATACTGAAATAAAGATCATAGGAGTAGATGCCTTCTCCCACCTGGGACTCCCAGGGCTGTCCAGTTAAAACACTGAGGTGGGATCCTCAAAGCAGCACGATCAGAATTGTCCTAAGCAAGGCAGTCCCAGMTGTGAGAATTTACCTTGAAATGTCTCATTTTCAGTACCCAGCAGTGCCCTTCAGTGTTTCTTTTCTGGGCTGTATCTCCTTGTGTCTGCTCCCTGATCAGTGCTTGTAATATTAATTTAGTGTAAATTAGGATGCTCCTAGTACTCTTGCAGTGCCTGTGAGAGTCTCATTACTGGTACAAATCCAGGTGCTCTCCTCCTCAGCCTGTGCCCTTTCTCTTTCAGGCCTTCTACTATGACCTGGACAAGGTAAGGCTGTTKGGGATGGGATGGAATGCTGTCAATGGATGGAAAATGGGTGATTTTCTGTCTGCTGTGTTACCTAATGTCTCATTTGGGAAATAATTTCTTGCATCCCTTTCTCTCTTTGCCCTCCTGAAAAGCAAATCCGCTCTGTGGAGAGATACATCAGGAAATTGGAGTTTCACATCAGCAAGGTGAGGGTTTCTGCAGTGTACTGTGGGGCTCCCGCTGCTTTGTAAGGGATCCATCCGCGTGGAAAACACTCTGATTGCAGTTCAGCTGAAGGGGAGAGTGCTGGGGGCTTGCTGAGAGCTGTAGCCTCTCTTTCTACAGCAGGAGGGGATTTCTTTTTATTTATTTATTTCCCTGAATGGCTGTATTCAGGCTGAAAGTTGGGCACGGCCCAACCGGAGTTTTCCTGTGAAGCCGGTTTGCGTTTTCTGCCAGTGTGTTCAGAAAACGCTGCTCTGGGGAGCCKGGCGTGTTCTCCCCCTTCCCACGGGGCAGTTCTGTGTCCGCTGCCTGCCAGGGCTCCCCTGGCCCTGCAGGGCTGCCCGGCTGTGCCMGGGGCTGGGCTCCTGCYCTGTGGTTCCTGCGAGCAGAGTGTCTCTGCTCCTTTCTTCTGCTCTGGAAGCAGCAGAGCTGGTTGTGTTCTGTAAAAGGCACAGGATACCTAGGAGCAAACTGTAAATGCAGGAGCTGCAGCATCCTGCAGAGCTCYGACAGAGGGATTGGGGTTGGTTGTTGGGTTTTTTGCCGGGAAACGCTGCTGAAGTTCCTTTCCAAAACTCCTGAACCGTGCCRGGGTAACTCCAGTGCCTTCTCTCCCCTGTCCCAAAGGTAGAGGAGCTCTATGAAGCYTACTGCATCCAGTGCAGGCTGCGGGACGGGGCCACCAACATGAAGCAGGCCTTCTCCCTGTCCCCTGCCACCAAAGCCTCCAGGGAGAGCCTGGTGGAGCTCTACAGGAACGTGCAGGAGTGCACAGAGGTAGGAGAGCCTTCCCACCCRCAGCCAGGGCCTGCCYGCTCCTCCACAGAGCTGWGCTGGGGCTGCTGCTGCTGCCTTTTGGTAATGGTGGGGGTTAAAGACTTAATGTGTGGGAATAAAATACAGGTACATTGAAGGAAAAATACATTATATGAAAACCCTTGGTGCTGGGGACTCTTATGGCTTGCATGGAAGTGTGGGATGAGAACTGAAGGAATAAGCTGTGCTACTTTTACAAAACCAGTAATGGGAGGTAACAGACAGTGATGGTTCAGGGAGTTCCACTCTTCTGTGGAAGATTTTCTGTTGTACCAATCCATTCACTTTACTTTTATCTGCCTTTACTGGTGAAACGTTTGTGTGTCCTTTGAAAAAAAACCAAGAGAAATGAAGTCCTTTAAAAGCAATAGCACGTGTGGGGCAGCAGCTGCTCTGCAGGGCCGGTGACTGTGCAGCCTCTCTTCCAGGACATGTGCTTCATCGAGGGGGCCCTGGAGGTGCACCTGGGGGAGTTCCATGTGAAGATGAAAGGTAGGGTCCTTTCTCCTTTCCTCATTCACCGATTTGGGATTTCATTGAGTCATTCTTTGGGGTTTCTGGGTAGCAGTCTGGCCCTCTGAGAGCCCAGTTATTCAGAGAGACCTTGGGTGGGATTCTGGTTTGCTCCGGTGCCGTCAATCAGGCCTGCCATGGTGTCTTATATTGGAACACAGAGCTGACAAGCTTTCTGTTTCAACTCAATTAAATGCCATGGTATCTTATATTGGAACACAGAGCTGACAAGCTTTCTGTTTCAGCTCCTTAGATGCTGTCCTTTTAAGACAGTGCTGGGTTGGTGGTGCAGCTTCTGCACAGGGCTGGGGACAAGAGGGGGTGTTCCCCAGAGGGTCACTTGGTTTATTGCAGGGCTGCTRGGGGCTTTGTAAAGCTCTACAAACTCTGGGAGTTCTCCTTCTCTTTCCAGGGCTGGTGGGCTTTGCTCGTCTGTGCCCAGGAGACCAGTATGAGGTGCAGTACACAGCTTTTGTGCATTTTGTGCTTTTCCCTGCAGCGAGGGGCAGTGGCAGCACAGGGGCAGGGCTGGGGGGTGTGCAAGGAGAGCAGGAGCAGGCTGTGACAAGCCAGGCTCTGCTGTCAGGAGGGCAGAGCATTGGCACACTCACTGTGCCCTGGGCAGGCACAGAGGGGCTGGATGTGATCTGGCTGTTATGGGAGGCTTTAAACGGTGTGATCTGGGTGTTATGGGAGGCTTTAAACGGTGTGATCTGGCTGGTATGGGAGGCTTTAAACGGTGTGATCTGGGTGTTATGGGAGGCTTTAAACGATGTGATCTGGCTGGTTTGGGAGGCTTTAAGTGGTGTGATCTGGCTGTTGTGGGAAGCTTTAAGTGGTGCCAGAGACTGCCCACCAGACCCCCGTGCCAGGGCTTGGGCTCAGAGCTGCCCTGGGATCAAACCCGGGGCTGCCTGGAGCCTGCCCCTGGCACGCTGTGAATGCAGCCGGGGTCCCCCTGGCTGCTCTCCTGTCCTCGCCTTGCCCTGGGAATTCCAGCCGTGAGTTCTGTGCCTCAGCACCACCCCAGCTGCAGGGCAGYGTGCTCGGGGCTCTTCCCCAGAGCCTTTGGGTGCTTTTCAGGGGTTAACCCTGCTGCCCCATTCCTGGCCCCAGTTTTCTGCCCTGTGCAGTGGGCAAGGGAATGGCTTTGCTCCTGTGGGCTGAGGGGAATGCTCTGGGACGTGCTGATCCTCTCTCCTCTCTGGTTTCCAGGTGTTTGTGCGACTGGGGCGCCAGAAATGGAGGCTGAGAGGCAAAATTGAGACTGATGACAGCCAAACATGGGATGAGGAAGAGAAGGTTTTTATCCCCAATCTGCACGAGAAGTTTGAAATCAAGGTGTGGTATATAATGGTTGGATTGGAAGCTGTGGGTTAACARGTCTTCTGCTACTTCCCTCCTAGGCTACCAAGGGCTTCTCAAAATTCTTAGATAGTTTTCTTTTTCTAACTATGCAGTTAATCCATGGTGAAGGGCCATTATTTCTGATTTTCCTTTGGCACTGGCACCTGTATTAGTCCATCTGCTTTCCCATGCTCTGGGATATGTGSTTGTGTTCAGGGATTTTTGTTTGCTGATAAATGCCCTCCTCACCTCCTGCTCTTTCCACTCAGTGCTCCATGATTAAAAGAGCAGGTTTAAGACCAGTCAGAGCTGCACAGCTGTGTGTCCCAGCTCCTGGACTCCCCCCTGTCAGTGTCCCTTGTGGGGACAGTGGCTCTCAGCCTTGGTGGCACAGGGATATTCCAGGCTGGTTTGCAGTGGGGACAGTGGCTCTCAGCCTTGGTGGCACAGGGATATTCCAGGCTGGTTTGCTGTGGGGACAGTGGCTCTCAGCTGTGGTGGCACAGGGATATTCCAGGCTGGTTTGCTCTGGGGACAGTGGCTCTCAGCCTTGGTGGCACAGGGCTGTGCCAGGCTGGTTTGCAGTGGGGACAGTGGCTCTCAGCCTTGGTGGCACAGGGATATTCCAGGTTGGTTTGCAGTGGGGACAGCGGCTCTCAGCYKTGGTGGCACAKGGCTGTGCCAGGYTGGTTTGCAGTGGGGACAGTGGCTCTCAGCYRTGGTGGCWCAGRGMTRTKCCAGGCTGGTTTGCTGTGGCCCAGAGCAGGTGTGACCTGGGCTGTTCTCCTCTCCGTGCAGGTGGTTTAGGGCTGCCTGCTGTGTTTGTGTCCCTGCAGGTGACAGAGCTGCGAGGCCTGGCCACCATCCTGGTGGGGGTGGTGACGTGTGACAGCAGCAGCTTCTTCAGCCCCAAGCCCCAGGCCATCGTGGTGGACATCACCGAGCTGGGCACCATCAAGCTGCGCCTGGAGGTGCTCTGGAGGTGAGTGCAGCCCCGGGCAGCAGCAGCMGCAGCCYGGGGAGCAGAGCAGGGCTCCGGGGGTGTCCCTGGGCCGCGTTCAGCACYGCGCCCCCTCTGTCTGAGCCAGGGCACAGAGCAGCCCCTGCCCCTCACAGCCAGCCCTGGGCAGGCCAGGGGACAGGGGCCGTTCCTGTGACCTCCCAGCTCTCCCTSTGTGTCACCACACCAGGGCCTGACCCAGCTCTCCTGGCACAGTTTGCCTGCCCCTGTTTATGATGCTTTTCCCTCCCAAAATCTGGCCGTGGCCGCAGTAGATGGAGTTGATAGTCTGGAAGGAATCACTTCTGCTCTCTTCTTGTGACCCCAGCAGTGGCACTGACAGGCAGAGTCCATCATTCACACTGCTGGACCTGCCCCCTTCCTGCCCAGAGCTCCAGAATTCACCATGCACACGAGCTGTCCTTACAAAGAACCGGGTGAGGAGAACCTCCTCCTTTCTGGGCTGTGGCACAGCTCCTCCTGACCTGGATCTCCTCAGCACAYTGAATTTGGGGCAGAACTTGGCACAGAGCTCCCATCCCCGTGCTGCTGGCACTCCCTGGCTGCAGCGTCCAGCCCAGAGTGCAGCTTGGGGCTGGCAGGAGGAGTCCCTGGGACTTGGGACAGCGTCCCACAGCTCTGGAGCTGGAGCAGCTGAGCTGGGAGGGCTGCTGGTGACTCACATCCTTGGGAGCTCATTGTCCTTGGGAGCTCATTGTCCTTGGGAGCTCATCCCCCTGGCATCTCCCCGAGCCCGAGAGCCCAGCTCTGTCTCTGCTGTGTCTGGGTCTCTGGGATGCGCTGGGGTCCCACCAAGTGGGTTCTGCAGAGCTCTCCAGTGCAGGGCTGGCCTCTCCTCTCTGACAGTCGGTCTGCTGGGGCTGTTTACAGGAGAGAGAAGCTGTGTGTGATAACTCAGGGTGTTTCTGYTTCAGAGATAGAGCACTCATAATAACAGCTGCTTTTTCCTCTGATTTAAGAATAACTAAACAAATCCATCTGATTTACCCAAAGTTCCCTGAGAGGCAATTTTTTAGTCTAGACCTGCTTTGTGAGGGATCCAAATGTAGATCTCTCTTCTGCTTCTAGATGTACATTTTCTTTAAATAGGCCTCTGGTCTTCTGGGCTCAAACAAAAGTGCCTTCAGCTCCTTTATAGATGGTGCCATGAGGAGTGTGAATGAGCCTGGGCCCTTGCAGAACGGCTTTGTTGGCCAGTTTGGCAAAAGGCTTTGGGTTTTTTGCCAACCTAAACAGCAGTCTGAGTTCTGTGTCTCACATGCAGATAAAGAGAGCTGTATTCTCCTTTCAGAGCTGCAGCAGTGCCCTGCTCTGGGATCCAGGGCGCTCTGTGSCTCTGCTCTGAGCAGCGCTGGCCCACAGGGGCTCCTGGAGCAGGGGACAAAACCTTAAGGGAGGGTAAAAGAGGAAAGTCTGGCTTTGATTTTGGGATGCATTGCCACTGCCAGTGCTGCTGACTTGGGTGGGGAGGCAGCTCTTCCTGCAGGACCTCCAGGCAGTGATCCATTGSAGCATCCCTGCCCCCATTGGYGCTGAGCTGGGTAACCTGGAGATGSTTCTTGTCAGGCTGGAAAGGGTGGGTGAGACCCAACAGCCCCTCCCTGCTGAATTCCAGGGGCATTTCCCCAGGGCTTCATGGGCGAAAGAAAAAGCTCATTATTAACGGTGGCTCCAGTTCACTTGACCAGAACTGGCCTTTTTGGGGGTGCCAATGTAAGCCTGGGTTCAGGCTGAGCTGTGGGATTCAGGCAGGGAATTCTATCCACACCTCTGCTCTGGGGGCATTGAATCCATGGAGTGGCTGGACAGGAGGGAGTGACTGGGGCACAGAATGGGGACAGCAAAGATGATCAGACTTGTGGGTCACTTCAGATTTTTTTTTTTAATAGAGTTTTTCAGTCCTGAAAAGCTGTTGCTGGATAATCCTGTGCAGGCGTGTGGATGTTGGCTGGGAAACGTGGACAGGAAATGTGGAGCCACTCTCTCTCTCAGCTCAGCCACAGCCACCCCCCACCCCCATCAAAGTACTTGCTCCACAATTTAAGGTTAAACAACGACATTCCTGCATAGTTTCTACCTATGCAGAGGTTTTATGTCAATGATTTCAGGAAGTGACTAAACAAACTGAGGAAAAGCCAGTGACAATTGAAGACAATAGTCTGCTTGCAAAGTCTGCTCCATGACAGCTGCCAGCCTTGGGCAGCCTCAGAGTGCAGCCTGTGTCTGGGAAAGGCCACTCCATCCCCTGCCTGCTCGGCCTGGCCTGGAACATCCCCTGCTGGCTCTGTGTCGCAGGGCTGGCAGAGATGGAGCCCTGGAGCTGTCCCCACAATGGGGTTTGTTTGCTGGCAAACGTGAGGGGGATGAGGGTTGTGCCCAAGGAGCCCAGAGATAAGAGAAGCTCCAGAGCAGAGTCCGTCCCTGCTGTCCCTCTGCTCTCCGTCCCTCCTGAGGAGCAGGAGCTGCTGCTGCTCTGGAGCCAGCTGAGGGGCTGCATTTTGCTGGAGGCTTTTAGGGATTGTCAAAGGGGCAGAGCAGATTTTGTTTGTTCTTGTTCCTCTCCTAGAAGTGTCATTTTGCATTACTGCATCACAGTATTAAAAGCTGAMAATGAAGAATCTGAGGAATGGATCCCTGTGACTTTTGTTAAGAATGCCACGGGTAGGAGTAATTTGCTTTCATTACTAACACAGCAGGCTTTGGCTAAAAGGCTCTTGCTGTCAGAAACGCAATTTATTTCTGCCCGTGAGTCCGTGCAGATGCTGTTCCTGAGCTCTGGGAGCGGCCTGGCCGGGGGGCTGCAGGCACTGTCTGTGCTCAGGGGAGCAGTGCTGCCCTGCAGGATGCTCTGTCCCCGTGCAGCTTGAGGAGCCACACAGGGCTGGGACTCTGCTTTCAACTTCTGCTAGAGAGCAGMAATTCATTTCCCTGCAATTGATTAGTCCTCGGTATCACTTGCATCTCCTGCAAGGTCCAGCTGAATTCAGCTGATTTCACCCTGCTCTTTGGTTGTTATATTCAGTCACTGAGGYGGCAGGTTTGTTGCAAACAATTCACTGCTTTCAAAATGCCAGCACTCAAGTGGGAGAACAGACTTTCTTTTGGTGCCACAAGGCATCTCAGTAGGCAACAAAAAGTAACACATATAGAAACCAAACTTTACTTCACTTGAAATGTGTTTTCTGTGTCCTGGTTCACTGRGCTGCATCCCAGGGGATCGTTCATGTGCGTTTCCTTGGACTGCTTTGCAAAGGAGCTGAGAAAGCAATGGCTGAGGTGGAGTAGGTGATTGGGAAGCCTTTGGAGCAGCCCTTGACAAACCCTGCAGAGCACAGGCAGATTGCTCTGGGGYGGTAAATGGCTCATCCCTGCCTGTGGGAAGCACAGACCCTGCCAAGTGGCRCTGCACAGGCCTCCTCTGCCAGCCCAGGAATTGCTTATTAATAGCTGAAGGGTAATGAGGGCTTTTATTGGTTTTTCCAGGTGGTGTGTGCTCTGCAGGAGGGAAGCTGGCAGCTCTCCTTTATTACATGGGCTGTATTTCCTTCCTCTGTGGCCGTCACTGCCCAGTGCTGGGCCAGCCCTGGTGTCAGGAGGGCAGAGCTCTCCTGCTTTGGCTCCTCTTGCAAAGGCTCTGGCTCAGGTTTCTGTCCAAAGGGTGTTGAGAAATCCGTGTACAAACCACAGCCTTTTTGCCTGGGTCTTTCTCTGCTGGAGCAATCAAAGGTTCTGGCTAGGGAGGCAGTTTCTGTTTCATTTTATTCTGCGTGTTGCTGAYTAAACATCCCTGCTCAAATCCTACCAACACCTCTGTGCTCTGCTCTCCCTGACACTCGGGCCTTTGTTTCTGCTGCAGCCCCTTTGACACAGAGAACCTGTTTCTGTCCCCTGGGAGCACTGCCAAGTTTTCTGTGGGGAGCAGGAAGAGCTCCTTGTACAACTGGACTCCCCCAAACACACCCAGCTTCAGAGAGAGGTATTACCTGGTGAGTGCATGGGGAGAGCAGGAGGCACGGCACAGACCTGGGGCTTGGCTTTGGGCTGGAGCAGGCTGTCCAGGAGCACGCTCAGGAGCGTGAAAGCAGCACTCTGCCGCCTTTGCAGTTTATTTTGGGGCTTCGTTARACTTTTCTTTTAAGCCCTATTCTTTGGAGCTCTATTTTAGATTTTGTAAAACATTTTTAAAAACCCTCAGCAAGACTCTGCTCAGCAGCTGGGGTGGCRGGGGTGGGGGTGTCTGCTGCAGTCCTGTGTGGTGGGAATGCAGCTGGGAGCCAGGGAGGCAGAGTCCCCTCTCCCAGGTGGGACCTCGGGCTTTGCAGCATCTCCAGGCTCACCTGAGGATCTCTTTGCAGTCTCTTTTGCAGCAGAGGCAGAGCCCAGGGGTCGGAGGGGAGGAAGCCCAGCCTGCCAGCATCCTGAGCTACTTGGCTGCCTGTGATTTCGATGTCCCTGGGAGGAACAAGCCCCACAACCCCRCAGAGACGAGCGAGGGGGACTCGTTCAGCTCTGAGGATCAGAAGGGGGCAGAATCCAGGAGCACAACCCCAGCCCTGGACCACAGGATGTTGCCACTGGTGATTATTCAAGAGACTGGAGCAGAAGAGCTGCAGCATCCCCTCCCAGACCACAGCACTCTGGACATCCTGAAGAAGACCCCGTGCGGGGATGGATTCCCGAGGAGCCCCTCCCGTTTTCCGCCCCGTCACAAGGGCAGGGGAGACTCCTTCGGCCCGGCCCGGGGCCGCCTGGCAGAGCCGGAAAACCTCAGCCAGAAAAGCTGGAACGCTGCGAGCGACCCCAGAGCGGACGGGCGCGCGAGGGGCATCGACAGGAGCCTGCAGGAGCTGCTGGCCCTGCTGAGGTGGCGGGAGGAGGGCCAGGCGCAGCTGGACGCGCTGCGGGGCCAGGTGTCGGCCCTGCGGGAGCGGCTGCAGGTAAAGGCGGTGCTGGCCCCGGCGGGCTCGGGGCACCGCGGCCACCGCAGGGACCGGGAGGGACCGGGGGCTGCGGGACCGGGCACGGAGCGGCCCGGAGGGACCGGTGCGGGGGGAGCAGCCGGGCAAAGGCAGCTCCGGTGGGCACGGACCGGCGGGGAGGGACCGGGGGAGCAAAGGCAGCGCCGGTGGCGGCTCGGGCTGAGCGGAGCCCGGGCTGGTGGCTGGCTCTCGGTGTCTGGGCTGGCTTTGAACCTTTCGGTGTCGTTCGAGCTCGGTGTGGCCCGAGGTGACTGCAGCAGCTCAGACAGGCCGCTCCGTGCCCCTGCCCGGTCCGTGCCCCTGCCCCTCTCCTGCCCGGTCTCTGCCCCTGCCCGGTCCGTGCCCCTGCCCCTCTCCTGCCCGGTCTCTGCCCCTGCCCGGTCCGTGCCCCTGCCCCTCTCCTGCCCGGTCTSTGCCCCTGCCCGGTCCGTGCCCCTGCCCCTCTCCTGCCCGGTCTGTGCCCCTGCCCGGTCCGTGCCCCTGCCCCTCCCCTGCCCGGTCCGTGCCCCTCCCCCTCTCCTGCCCGGCTGGCAGGGGCTGGACTCGCTCCTGCCCTCGGAGGAAGGACCCTGGAGAAGAGCAGGCAGGGGCTGGGCTGGGGAGGGGATGCAGGAACTGATGATAGCACAACAGCCCTGGCCTCCTGCTCCACTGAAAGCCCTGGAAAAACAGCATTTAAACCCAAACCAAGCACCCTCAGAGCAGCCTTTCCAAGGGGGACAAAGGTAGTGGCTCCATGAAATTCAGTACTGATGTGAAACTCTTGGGTGCTGTGCTGGGATGTAACAGCCCCAGGCTGCTGCTTTGAGCTCAGAAACAGGGAATGAGTGGAAACTCTGTTAGTGACTGGGGATGCAGAGAATATCAGCTCTCACCAGCCTTGGCYGGCATGGAGATAAAGGATAAAGAATCCACAAGGATTAAAATATTGAAACATATTTTGAATTTAACTAGCAACATTATTTTGGAGTCAGAGAGGTATACCTGATTGTTAAGAATGAAATCAGAAAAGCCAAGTGACTTCTTATTAGGAATGATTTCAAAACCAGCAAAGGAYAACTGCAAAATGGCTGGCCAACTACAAATAACAGTATTTCTTTTTCCATTTCACCCCYAGCTGAAGACGCTTCACAAACATTCCTCTATGGAGAGTTTGATGGTGGAGACAGTGCTGGAGAGTTTTGATTTCCTGAACAATGACTGCAGTGCTGACGAGCTCTCCTTGTTTGGGAGTGTGAGGACAGGCAGTGTCAGGTATGTGCTGCTGTGGGGCAGGCAAAGGGGCCCCACAGCAGCCTCACGGGGCTGGGAAACAGCCATGGTGTCCAATCCAGCACAGAAATGCCTGCCCATGGTTTTGGAGAGAGTTGTAAATATAAATAGTTAAAGAAAATGCTGGTTTCTGTTCAATGCCACCTGGTTTCTTTCACAGCTCCTGTTGAGACTGTCCATTTCAGTTCTGTTCAGTGATGAGGTTTGTAACTCTCTTTTCCCCTCATCTCACCAGCACATACAATGACAACGTGCTGCAGTCCCTGRGCTGTGACACGAGGCCAGAAGCCCAGGATGCAACCACTGGGGATGAGAACCTGGACGTGCTGCTGGTAACACACCTGAGGCTGTGCAAGGGCCTCCTGCAGGTACYGAGCAGCCTGGGGGCTCCCAGGGCACTGCTGGCCATTGTTGATTCTGATTACAGCAGAGTTTGGTGTTTGGTTTGCTTGGTAACAGCAGAGAGAGTCAGAATGGAAATGGGGTGCATTAATGCAGGGTTGTGTGTCCACACAGAAAGTGTCATGCAAAACTCTGCTGCTCCTCTCAGCCTCTGGGCTTTGCTGAAGCTCCAAGCAGCAGCTCTGTGCCCAAAGCAGGCTGCAAACACACAGGCTTGGCTTGGGCCATGTTTAACGAATGAAAACTGCTACAGCAGGGAGCAGGTGGGCAAGGGGCCTTCTGAGAGCAGCTGGGGGTTTCTCACTTGTCCTAACAGTTGGATTCTGAGAAATAAATCCTCGTTTATCTGGAGCTTGATCCTGCCCTTGTTTCAGCTCCTGAGTTATGCCTGTTGCATTTCAGAAACTGAGGACCCCAAATGTAGCCCAGGTGGTCCAGGAGAGCATTTTGGAGGAAGTGTCGGAGCAGACACGGGTCCTGGGGGATGTCCTGGATCTGTCTGCAGAGAAAAGTGAGTACCTGCCCTTCCCCAAGGCATGCAGAGATGGGAGAGCTGCAGCCCTGGGGTGTCTGCTCGAGCCTCCCCAGGCCCAGGGCTTTCATTCTAAATTCCTTGCAAACATTGATGTCATTAAGCCAGCTCATCATTAAACCAGGGCTCATTCTTTGGTTCATTCTTTCTTCTACACAGAAGGAAAACATTTGGAAAGGTTGGTGTCAGAGTAGCTGAACTGGTATGTTTTAAACAGGGATATTGTAGGTGGTCAAAGAGCAGCAGAGCAGCCTTAATAAAATCGTCTTTTACATCTGTGCTTTTCCTTGGTAAGCAAACAGCCCAAATTGWGTCCATTTGCCAGAACAGTCTGGTGGGCACAGAATTTTGTCTCAGGTCTTCCCACTACTAAATTCTTCCATTGGCTGTTGGACATGACAAAATGCTAAAGCACAATGAGAGGCTTGGGAGGCTTTTGTTCTTATCTTGRTAAATGCAGCAGCAAGGATGCAAATTTTAGTTGGAAGCCCTTGCTGCCAGATTTTATCCTGGAGATGTGAGAATAAACTGTTCCTGGAGCAGGGCTGCAGAGGGGCTGGTGCAGAGTGACAGGGGAAGTGTGGGAGGCTCACGGGCAGGAGCTCCGTGCCTGGAGGTGAAAGTGAGGGGTGCAGGGTCCAGATGAGGAACCACAGSGCTCCTGAAGAGCTGCACGTGCTCTTGTGAAGAGTCTGAGAGAGCCCTGAGGTCAGAGCTCTGCCCTGGGCAAGGAACAGAGGCAAAACCCCTTGGAGTGGCGCCTCCTTGGCTGACAGAAGGGCAGCCCCTTAAACTTCTAGAATGTTCTTCTGGAACTGACTCAGGTGCTGGGATAAAGGGAGCAAGAGGCAGAGGAGCTGCTGATGGCAGTYCAGGAGCTCAGTGCTTGCAGCTGTGAACATTTGGGCAGCAAATGTCTAATTTTTAACAAAACCATCTCGAATACAAATACAAGTTATTGCTGCCTCAATCCAGATAGGCCATCTGCTGCCTAATGTCTCATGTAAAACCCCAAAGCTGCTGGAGCTCACTGACTTTTTAAAATGTTGGGTTTCAGTTATCCAGAAGGCTAAAAAGAAGAAGCAATATCTGAAAATCTGGAGCGATCTTGCAGAGCCTGGCAGCAGCATCTTGGTGACCTCAGCAGAAAGGTTCCGTCATGCTCTGAAATACACAATGATGCTCAAAGTGAAGGAGAAGTACCCCAGCCACCTGGAGACAGGTACCCCGTGAGCACCAGGCCAGGCTGCCTTCATTGCAGTGCAGTGCTGGAAATTGTCCCTGTGCGTTTAAAAACCCCAAAGCCAAACCTTAAATTGTCCCTGTGCGTTTAAAAACCCCAAAGCCAAACCTTAAATTGTCCCTGTGCGTTTAAAAACCCCAAAGCCAAACCTTAAATTGTCCTTGTGCGTTTAAAAACCCCAAAGCCAAACCTTAAATTGTCCTTGTGCGTTTAAAAACCCCAAAGCCAAACCTTAAATTGTCCTTGTGCGTTTAAAAACCCCAAAGCCAAACCTTAAATTGTCCTTGTGCGTTTAAAAACCCCAAAGCCAAACCTTAAATTGTCCTTGTGCGTTTAAAAACCCCAAAGCCAAAGCTCTCGCTTGCTCTCAGCGGCTGCCACGTAACCAACCTGCTGTTCTGTGTCTGTCCTGCTCCCCGCAGTGCTGCAGAGGCTGCTGGAGCAGCTCCTCACCTGTGATGGGCTGCTGCCCTCCTCCCGTTTCCAAGCGGAGCCGGTCACCCTGTTCCAGTTCTATCGGTACCTGGAGAGGCACCGCATCGGCAGCCTGGAGAAGCACCTGGCAAAGCTCGCCAAGGAAGGTAAAGGCAGCGCCGGGCTCCTCCTGCAGGGCAGCGCCCTCCAGGCTCCCRCTCCAGATACAGCTCCAGAGCAGGAAACAGCCCAGCCCTTGCGCTGGCAACTTGTTTCCATTTTTACTGCCCTTATGACCGTGTAGTTTTAATCAGAACAGGAAAAGCACGCTTGACTCCCGTATGTGAGCATGTGCGAACACACCCCCYGTGAAGGACGGGCTTCTCTTGAGTGCCCTGAAAATAGCTCTGGGATATTCCAAAGCTAAAGCGGACGCAGAGTCGGGAGCAGCCTCCAGCTGGGTCCCAGGACTGAGCACAGTCTGTGGCTYGGGTTCACTGCCGTAGCTGGACTCAGACACAGAAAAGAGCAATACAGTTGCAGAGGTTTCTGACTTGCATTTTGCAGCCTGAGGTAGTCAGTGCTTCACTGGAGCCTTGTCCAACATGTGAAAGTACTCCACAACTTTCTCTGTACTAGGAAAGAACTWTTTAGAAATACTCCTGGTATTGGCTGCATCTTCAGGCTTGTGCTGATGCAGAGGACTCGTGTGGAGGGGGCTGAGACCCTGAGCATTGCTCTSCGGTCCCAGCCTGGGCACGGGACAGTGCCAGCGGCCGGGGAGGCAGGCTGGGCAGAGGGCTGTGCTGTGCTGCCTCCTGCCCGCTCGGGCTGTCCCCGGCCGGGACAGGGCACCGGGCTGGCCGGGGTTGTGTGTGTGTGTCCCGGGGCTGGCCGGGGTTGTGTGTGTGTCCTGGGGCTGACCAGGGTTTGTGTGTCCGGGGTTTGTGTCCCGGCTCCGGCCGGGTTTGTGTGCGTGTCCCGGGGCTGGCCGGGGTTGTGTATGTGTGTCCCGGGGTTTGTGTCCCGGCTCCGGCCGGGTTTGTGTGTGTGTCCCGGGGCTGATCAGGGTTTGTGTCCCAGCTCCGGCCGGGTTTGTGTGCGTGTCCTGGGGCTGGCCGGGGTTGTGTGTGCGTGTCCCGGGGCTGGCCAGGGTTTGTGTGTCCGGGGTTTGTGTCCCGGCTCCGGCCGGGGTTGTGTCCCTGGCGGAGGCGTTTCCCCAGCGAGTGCCGCTCTYTCCGGCAGTGATGCTGATCGAGGAGCTGCAGTGCCCCGGCCGGCTGAAGACGCTGAAGAGGCTGAAGGGGAAGAGGCTGAGCCGGCTGCAGCCGCTGCCGCGGACGCTGCGGCTGCTCGGGCTGCTGCAGCTGGACGAGAACCACCGGGTGGGCAAAGCGGCCACGGCCTGCCTGGCCCGGGCCGGCGGCAGCGGCAGCCTCCGGGCCCGGGTGAGCGCGGGGACACCGCGGGTTGGGGCACAGTGAAGACCTGGGGACGGCGGGAGCTTCCTGGGGCCGGCACCGCTTCCCTGGCCGTGTTCCGGCCGGGGCCGAGCCCCCAGGGCAGCGGTGCTGCAGAGTCTCTGCCTTGGTTCATTTCACGGGTAACCCGGCTCCTGCCATTGGGTTGGGTATTAAACTGACTTCGCGTTTTATTTGCTGTGTTTTGCCCCAGGCTGTGCTGTTTTACACGGATGCTCTAGGCGGCTGTGACACGAGGCTGCAGCAGGCTGCGTGTCTGGCTCTGAAGAACCTCAGGGTGAGCGCTCGGGCTCTGCCCCAAGGCCGGGATCAAATGCGCTGGGCTGGGCTTAGCGCGGAGGGGTTCCCGCAGCCGGGAACCACCAACCGTGCCTGCCACGGCTCCCGGCTGCGAATGCCATCATTGCCAGGGAGCTGCGGGCACKGGGAGCGCCTGACCTGCCAGGCACAGCCCGGGGCATGCGAGATCTCCTGCGACGCTCCGGGGTGAAGGGCAGCGTCCGACTGGGGACATCCAGCACGAGCATAAACCAGCAACATTTGTGTATCAGTCAGTTCTAAACATCTCACTGTAGAAACCTGAAGTTAAATCAGGGAGTATTTTAAACAATAGCTCACTAAAGTCAGAAAACAAAAGTAATATTTGCATTGCTRTTGTAAGAAACAGCACAGATTGAAACCTTCCCAAGAGCCCTAAGCTGCTGTAATAGGGTTGCACAYGGGAACCAAAGCCTGCAAACAGGTACTCACACAACAGCAAATCAGGATCGATTTGCARAGCACCAGCTGGGATTAACCCTTTCAGTGAAGGTCCCTGTTGGCTGCTACTGATTTAATGGTCCCACAACCGTGACCTGTACCCTGGAACTTTTACACTTTCTGATGCCCTAAAACAGAGAAGAAGGTAACAGAGGTGAGATCATACCAGGAAATGTAACTGCAACCCAGTATGCTGGGCAAGAGAGAGATCCTGGTGGAGTTTGGATATCACAGGAGATGGGAGTTTGTGTCTGTGTTTGCTTTGTAGAAAACATCCACCAAACTGGTGAAAACTGCTTAGACAMATTCTTCTTTCTGCCAACAGGCTGTGGAGAGCATCGAGCAGGTTGCCCACCTGTGCCAGTCTGAAACGGAGGAAGTCAGGAATGCAGCCAGGGAAACCACGCTGTCCTTTGGTAAGGCTTTTGTACAGCTTTAAAATGGTCTGAAAGAGGGATGTGAAATAGTGCAGGACCAGGAGGGGCCTCAAGTACAGCCTGAACACATCCAGGACAACGGAAATATTTCATGAACAGCTGTTTCATACCAGGAAGATAAACTTTACATCACACATAACAGCCAAGGGCCCCTGATGAAGTTTATAGAACCAGACCAAGGAGATCCTGAAGGATTAAGTGCTTTAGGAACCACTGAACCTTTTGAAAAGGTTGYAGATAAGGACTGGCAGTCTGATGCTGGTTCATTACCTGTTACTTCACTGGAATCCAAGTGACAAGTGATTGACATGGAGGGGACCTGGTAAAATGTCAGTGYTCCCCACCTCCTCCTGCCCAGCATTTGTGCTTTTCCTGGGGGCTCAACAGCTGGAATGCTGCCAGAGATGGCCAGGTCATGCAGGAGACAGCCACTTCTCTGTTCTGCTCTTCCAGAGCCCACTTTGAGCCAGGCTTAGTTCTGGTATCTCCAGCCCTGCCCCACAGGACACTCAGGCCCACATGAGACAGCTTCTCCAGCTGGGACACCCCAAAGTGTTACTCATGGAAATCATTGCAGGAGGCCTGATTTTCCAAGGTGGCTTCCAGCAGGTTTTGGAGAACTATTCCCTGAGGGATGTTTGTCACTCTTGAGTCCTTCCTTCCTTGCGAGGCTGCCCTGCCTGTCCCTCAGCAGGGGCTGCTTTCTCTCCCCAGGGGAACGGGGCCGACGAGCCTTTGAGAAGATGGACAGGATCTGCTGTGAGCTGAGAGAGACTGCGCAGGAGGCCGAGATTGAAATCACAGTGTTCTAGTAGTGGAATGGGAGAGCTGGATCCCGTTGTCCTCGCAGCCCCACGGGTACCTGAGGGTTTGGTTTTGTCTGGTTTCCTTCTGTTGTGTCCTGTCCCTGCCGTCTCCTGCCCCAGCACAGGTTTATTTCCAAAGGGGACAGTTTGTCATCTCCATGATGCAGCCTGGAATGTATTTTCTCAGTCTCTCAGCACATGATGAAATGCCAGGTGCTGGACAAATGAAAACTGGGATCTCTCAGAGTGTGGATCCAGGTCTTACCTGGAGTTCAAATCTCCATCTTGCTGGAATTAGTTGCCCCTGCTCCAACTCTGTCCAATATGATCTATTTTCTAGGAAGTGATGTATTGATTTGGCATTCTCCAAGGATTGAAATGATCACTGTCCCAGACCAGCTGCCCTGTCAGTAGCACAAATCCAGCACCACTGCTTGGTGGTTTCCTTTGCTGGGGCCATTCAGCTGCAGAAGGAGACCCTGGCWCTCCCTGAGTCACTGTGCAATTGCTGCAGCTCAGGCCAGGGCCAGCAGGGCCTGGCAGGCTCTGCAAGAGCTGTGTGTGCTCACTGCAGGGCATTTGCCATGTGCAGCTCTGAGGGAGGGACAGGTTTGTTCTTTTAAAACGCTGGATTCAGTCACAGACCAAGACTTCCCCTCCTCATCCCCCAGCCCTGGCTGGCAGGGTGCCCATGGGGAGCAGCCTGGCTTCAGGTGCAATACTTGAAAGGGGGTTGGGATTGTGTGTACATATTTTATATATATATATATACACATAAAACTTTTCTATTTGGTATTTATTTGTTGGATTTCATACTGTTTTCTAAAGTTCTAATAAACCATTTGAGACAAGTTCCTGGGAGTGTTTCCTACTGCTGTATTTGCAGCCCTGGGGACAGGTAAGAGGCACTAAAYCCCCAAGGGCCAGGGCCCTGATCTGCCCTGTCCTGCTCCACTTTGGTGAACTCTCCTCCAGTTGTAGGTTTCCCTGAAAATGTAAACCAAAGGTAAGTACTGGAATTCAAATACGAGGATGTGCAGGCTGCAGCTGCAAACAGGATCAGCATCAGCTCCTGCAGAAACCAACCAGGGTGCTTGAGTTCCTGCACTTAAAATCTAACTGTTCAACGTGAAAGATCAGAAGAGGGAAATGGAGGTGGCAGGGAGGGATGGGGATCCTCTAATCTTTTACTGGAGCTCTGCCTCCAGGAATTTCTTACAGCAACTTTTAAATGCCTTTAGTCTACAAACCTACCCCCAGCCCTCATGTGCACGTGGGTCAAGCAGCAGCCCATGGATCCAGCCAGAAGCAGTAACGCATTCAAGTGAGTTCTTTAAAAAAAGAGTTTTATTGTTACAACTAAAATGAGAACTGAAAACTTGTATGGGAGATTGAAAAACTGTACAGTTGTACTCTAACCTGGGAGGCCCAGCAGCGGCTTACACAAAAGACAAGATACCTGAAACTGTATTATACCAAAACATTCAGCTTTTTTGTTGAGTTTTTACATATTTTTTTTATAAAAGTTTATTCTATGGCAATCTGTAAAAAAGAAAGACCTGATGAGTAAATATTTGCTTAAGGCAGATAGCAGAGCAGCTCACTAACTTTCTAACGAGTCTAACATGGATGTTTGTCCATTTCCAAGAACAGGTTACCCAACACCCCACTGTGCTACGGTATATACACCCCCCAACTACCACAGACAGTACAGGACAGCAAACAAAATGGGCACAGCTCAGCATGGCCAGCCCTGCCCACACCTCCCTGGGCTCTGGGCACACCCACTGTGCCCCAGACAGGGTCAGAGCTGGGCCTGGAACACAGGAAAGAAACAGGCACCAAGAGGATGCTCAGAGCTCTTCTGGCATCTGCAGGAACTTTGGGTAGAATAATTTGCAGTTGAATAACTCTGTATTTAAAATATTCCCTCTTGGGAAGGTGGCCAGAGGTGGGGCGGGTTTGTTTCTTTCCCCAGGTGTCCCAGGAGCAGGGCAGGTGTGGAAGGGCTGCCTGAGCTCTCTGGAATGTCTGTACTACACTCACTCAGCTGAAAGGAACATGCTACCACCGGGCACACGGAGCACACGGGATCCCACGGGAAGTCATGCCAAGGATTAGGYGAGTACACGGGCTCTGATAAACACCAACGGTCCAGTGCTGAACAGAGACACTCAGCAACACCCTCTGAACCACAGCCACTAAGGATCAGGTCATGCAAATATCATTTGGGCACATCAGGAAGCAGGAATATAAGTTCTGTCACCTTTCAAGCAGGTGGTGTTTCATCGGGACACCGCAGACTTCACATGCACTTGAATACAAAGGGGTACAATGGGTGCCTCAGGGCAGGGGCCTGCCCACGCTGCAGAGAACGGTGGGGACAAAGCAATCACAGAATGTATCTTAAATACACAGATGAGCCATTATATATTACCATTTTTCTATACTCATTTTTCCTGTTTCCAATAATATAACTAAATATTGACTGATTACAACATTCCTCCTTTCAAGTACTGGTCTGACCAACAGTCTCACAGGTAAAGGATTGAGTCCCAGTACTACCTGAGGATTTATTATTGTACTCTTGAAAAGCCCTTGACGCAAGCTTAACAAAACACAGACTAGAGTAACTCCCACCCCCACCCACCCCCTCACCTACTCACCCACTGAAGGAAGAGCTACACCTACAGCCAGCTTGGCAAAAATAAATACGGAGTGGAGGGGCTCCCCTGGGCTCCTCCACAGCGAGGGCTGCACTGAGGGTGRTTAAGTGCTATAGATCTAGAAAGACTTTAGAAATAAAACAAATCAGTAACACTGCTGCAGATCAGCTGTCATGGGGCAGTTCAATCACGACAGCTCCCAGGAGTGACTTTGCTCCTGTCCTCTGCACCACAACACAAGCAAAGAAATCTTTGCTCTTACTGTTGAAACTATTAATAATTTGGTATTACCCCRAGGAACAGCACTGGCTGCTCGGTGCAATGCTGCCTCCAGTGCCAGTCCTCCCCACACAGCCAACCCTCCCCTAGCAGCACTCAGCCCCTGAGCCCCGGCTGCTGTGGGAGCCCCCGGCGCTGAGCCAGGCTGCCAGAGCCAGGACGGGGATCCCTGCCTGCAGCAAAGCAGGACACACCAGCACTGCCAGCACAGCCCAGGGGCTGCTCAGAGCCCAGCACGGCGCTGCTGGCCTGCTCCTGGCCAGGGGAAGCTGCCCCAGCAGGGAGTGCTCTGGCTCTCCCCAGCTCGGAGCCACGCTGGGCCTGAGGGAGCAGCTGCAGAGTGAAACTGCATTTTACATTCCAAATGCTGAGGTTTAAGGACTGGTCCTTCCACGGGCCACGGGCATGGCCCCACTGCTGGTGGACATGGTTTGGTTGAATTTCCCTTTCCTGTTTCTCTCCCTCCCCTCGACCTCTCCCAACCCAGAATATAAAAGTAAAAACAGCTTTAGAAAGGATGGTGCAATGTAAAGAGGCATATGTGCAAGTAGAGTGCAACAAAAGTCAATGAGGAGATACACTTAGTAAAGAAAAAAAAAAGAAAATAAATCAAAGAGCTGGACGTGTTGGGATACCCTGAGCAAATGCAGAAGCCTGGTTCTATCAACACAAGTAAAAGAATCAGCTCTTTAAGAACAGTTATGCCAAGATTAAATATATCAATACCACAGGCACTGCCCACAACTCAGTCTTTRAAGATGAAGCAAGTTTAAAAAAAGACAAAAAACAAGCCAAAAACCAACCACAAACACACCTCCCCTTCCAAAAGTTTACATTCTTCAGGTATGTGGGTTTCTTTTTCTTTTTTTGGGAACTTGTCAATGTAAGTCATGTATTTGGTTACAACACTTGGAGAGTACAAGCAAGTTTCACTTGTGCCTAGTTTTTCTGAAACAAAAGAAAATTAACTGGCTTTTTAAAAAAGGCTAAAAACAACAATGTGTTGTAATTCTATTATTTAGTTAAAAAAAAAAAAGAAAACAAAAAAGGAAAACAGACTATTTGGCATTTTCTCTGCTTACTCCTGAATATTTCAAGGCCCTGAGATTACAATATTATGTTCTTGGGACCACAGGGCTGGATAAAACCCTAGTGCATCAATTCTCTCATGAAGCCCTACCCAAAGTTCTGGCCTTTCCCCTAAATCTACCTGCTCTGAGCCAAGGCTGCCCTGCCTGGAGCGGCTCCGCGGAGCCGAGCGCGAGGCGCGAGCGGCGCTCCTGCCGCTCTCAGTGGAAACACACCCTGTAGCAGAGGTAAGCTCCTGCCGTCAGGAACGTGAACATGCAGATATTCACTAGGAAGGGCTTCCAAGTGGCCACCACGCTCTCATCCTCCTCCTCCGAGTTCTCCTTCACGGACTCCTCCTTGCGGGGCGAGAGCCGCGCGTTGTCCCCAACCGCTCKCCTCCGGGCTTCAGTGTCGTGACTAGTGCTGAGGACAGAGGGAGGGACGTTCAGGGCTGGGTGGGAGTGAATATTCCAYGCTGGTCTGGCCATGGAGGAGAGAAGCCGTGAGGTGCTCCAAGGGCAGGGAACACCACAGAGCTGGAAAGCTCCTGGAGCTGCAGCAGCCACCGAAGCACAGCCTGTCTCCWGTTAGGAGACATCTGGCTGCTCAGCAGAGGTTTAGAAAGAGCTTGGGAGGATTCTGTGCCCTTTAAAGAACAAGCTTTAACCACCACCTGCTTTCACTGCTCATCACAAATCTGCAMCAAGACAGGCAGTGAAGGAACCCAGCTCACACCCACAGCCGGGTCAGGGGAACACCAAAGTTCTGAACTCGAGCACTTGCCCAGAAACCAGGAAGGGATGGAATGTGGCTGCTCGCTCAGCCCTAACCYTCAAAGAGCATCTCAAGGTGGAAGTGAACATCTCCTCCCCTGCGTCACTCCCTGTCCCCYCCTCTGTGTGCAGAGCCCAGCTGCCAGGGGGCAGGCAATGGGTGCTTTACCTGTCTGTGCTGGGGGCCGCAGCTGAGCGGGCCCTGCTGTCTGGAGCTGCCTCCTCCACGCTGCTGAGYGAGCTCCTGATCTCCTCCTCCACTGCCTGGGGCTTGCCCAGGAGCTCTGGGTGCTCGTGCATCCTCCCGTTGTGCATCTCTGAGGTTCTTTTCGGGGGCCTGGGAGGTGGGGGGGTGTGCTCAGGGGGTGGCTCCAGGTCTTCGTTGGAGAGCTCTTTCCACTGCTCCTTCAGGGAAGGACAAACCCTGTTAAGCTTTTCTCTTTCAAGCTGCTCTAACTTTAAACYTTACCATGGCAGAATCTTTATAGTCTACCTTTTAATTAACTCTTACAGTGGCTCTTCATTTGCATTGCAAAAAAAGAAAGAAAAACCAGACACAAAAACTCCAAGCTACATCCACTATGCAAAACATATTGAGAAATTCCAATCTGCTTCTAAAAAACTTAAGCACAAAATAAAATCTATTTTGCTAGAGTTCTGCTTACCATAAAAAACCCTGATGAATTTAATCATGACACTTAAACTTCAGGCATATTAGAAAACTTGTACTGTCTGAAATTCCAGGGGAGGCTGATGCAGCAGCACCACCCCAGTCACTGTGCAGGAAAGCACAGGAGGCAYCTGCTACATAACAGGTACTTTTGGAAATAAATAAAATACTTTAGGTCATGACAGACTGTAAAGCACTGTACCYAAAAGCCCCACAATATAAGCATGTACTGAAGCTGAAGCAAGCACCAAATTTGAAGCTTCCTTCCATCCTGCTCCTCCCACCCACTTGCTGCAGTTCTCTGGAGCTGCCAGCAGCACTCACTTGCACGGAAGCATCTCCCATGATGAATTTTGCTCCTTCRATAACAGCTAGGTAGGAGAAGCGGAGCTGGTCTGCAGTCTGGATGAGCCCCATCCTGTACTTCCTCATCTCCAGGAGAACCTGCTTGACGTCCACGGAAGAAGGATCTTTCCGTTTGTCCATCTGCAGATAGAAATGTGAAACACGTTTTCTGCTCTGAGGAGGTTCACTACAGTGACTCACTTTGTGGTAGGGCCTTCATACCACCCTCCACACTAAAGAATGAACAAGCTCACACACAACTGCTATCAGCAGCTCATTACTGGGTCTCCAAAAACACTGAGCGGAAAACACTGGGCCTCAAATATGCTGCTTTCTCTGAAGGCAAAGCCTGTCTTTGTGAATGACTCTGAAAACTGGAGACCTCCCTYCCCCAGACTCAGAATGGCCACTTAGGAACCAGACCTGCCTTGGAATGCACTCCTGGAACAGTGGAGTAAAGCAAAGGCAGACCACAGGAACCCTCCCCAGCCCCTGCCCCTTTGCAGCGACCCCTGGGCTGCCCTGTGCAGCGAGCAGAGCGGAGCAGAGCAGAGCGGAGCAGAGCAGAGCGGAGCAGAGCAGAGCAGAGCAGAGCGGAGCAGAGCAGAGCAGAGCAGAGGCCCTGCAGAGCACCCTTACCAGCAGCAGACAGGTGTCCACCAGGCAGAAGGTGCCCGACCTGCCGATGCCCGCGCTGCAGTGCACCACGACGGGGCCGTGCCCGGGGCTCAGCGAGCCCGACTCCCGCACCTTGAACAGGAAATTCAGGAACGACGCCGGCGACTCCGGCACCCCGAAGTCGGGCCAGGTGGTGTAGTGAAAGTGCAGAATCTCTCGAGTTTCCTGGGTCTGCAGAAACAGGTTGGGAACTCTTAGTCTGGCTACACCAGTCAGGACTGGGAACAGCTGACTAAATTCCAAAGTTCCACCAGTCTGAGGGAGCTTTTACAGCTGCACAGCCAAGAAACTCATTACATGTAACRGTCTCTTGTTGGGAAGGGCTCCACTGGGAGCAAAGGGAATTTACTTGTTTCAAGTTTAGTTATTTCAGTACAGTTCAAAAGCTTGTGTCACTCTGGGTATGGCTGAGACATGAAAGTGCCCGGAGGGTCCCCAGGAACGTCTCATAAATACCCAAGAGCTCTATTTCCACAGCATCTCATGCAGGATCATCAAATCCAGGACAATTCATGACCACCAATTTCCAGCCCTAGTTGGTGAGGAGATGAATTTCACCCCAAGGAGAACAAGGACTGGAGGAGACCCAGTACTCACGGTCAGGTTTTCCAATTCCAGCTGTCGTACTGTGTAGTAGGATTTGATATCTTCAGATATCAAGGTTAGTTTCAAGTTTGTATCTTCAAAAAACATTTCTTTCTCTTCCTTCCGTGGCCAGTACTGTGCACACTTTACCTAAAGCCAAGCAGGAGACACATTAATGTCATTACCCACTCCTGACTGAATTGCAATTTTCTTATTAAGGTTTCCCAGAGAGATGAGCTCTGCAGAGACTGCTGCAGGCCAGGGGCTTTAATGAGCCAACCAAATGGGAAAGCAGCACATTTTCAAGTGTGCAGGAAAAACCTGGAACTAAAATCCTCATCAGCAGCACGAAAAGGAAAGTCTGCACCCAAGCTCCTGACACGGAAACGTGGGATCCTGTGCCTGGGAGAACTGGCCCCTCCTGCTGCCCCTGAGCCCCTCCTCTGCCCTGGGACCAGGAYCACCCCCTGACCCTCCCCTCTCCCAGGCCCTGCACATGGCTCAGGCCTCTTTTGTTAAAGGGCAAACAACGTGGCCAAACCAGAAGTGGCAGAACGATGCTAAACCAACAGCAGGCTCAAGACAAAGGTGATTTCAGACAGCATTTTAACAAACAGAAAACCCCTGCAGCATTTTCTTCGTAGGCAGACTGAGAGTGGTTTTGCTCAAACTAATTCTAATTTATTTTAAGAATACATCCCCTTGTTTATCAGGGTGTAGAATGCAGTTATAATTCTCTGCACTTTTTCTCTGGATTTGTAAAAGTTATAGCAACTGCCTTTGTGTCTAATTTCTCCACAAATGTGTCTGCAAACAATATTTTGTCGTGCTCCACTCTAAGTCTCCCACTGCTGTTTGCTGAGGAGTGTAAGCACTGCCCTAAGGGATCACAGTAATTTGTTTTGTTCAAAACTAGAGCAGTGCAGAGAGGGAGCAGGAATGGTTGGAAAGGAAGAAACTATTGAAAAATTTGGTTACCGCATCTCTTTTGAAGATTAAATTTCACTTGTAGTACAAAACCCAGCAAAACACTGAAAAATCCAGACTGCAGTTTATTAAAACACAGCTCATTGCCCAAGAATTTTCCTGATTATTGGGAATGTTTTTCTGATGATGCAAAAGCGTGTACCACCCAGTTATCACTGGTGGATACCCAACACCCTACTGCCCTCCTCCAAAATGTCTTTACACATGATTATACTTTATTGTGTACAACAGCGACACTGGAGGGGACAGTGTGCCTCAGGGCTCAGTGTGTGATGGAAACCTGGAGCCCCAGAGCTTSTCTCTCTGCTGCAAAGCCACTTCCCACTGCAGAGCCCTGAGAGGTGCAGTCTGTGCACACYGAGAACAACTCCAGAGCCCCTGGTTAGCAGCAGAGACTTCCATTTGTGTGGAGTCATGGTGTGTTTGTGTTCTATTTTAGACAAATTCACAAGAAAATAGGCCCCACAATTACAAACCCAGCGATTTTCTGACTGCAGCAGGATCACTTCACCAAGTATTCAATTCCAGGTACAATTTCTTAGACAAAACTACTTGCAGTCATCCCATCCCATCCCATCCCATTCCTTGGGTTGGTTTTACTTGGGTTTTTTATTACAGAAAACCATAAATGTGATGAACACACAGCTAGAACTGGGTGAGTACTTACGGATCCCTTTTCCATCACTCTGTTCAACATGACAACACCACGGCTTTTCTGTTCCCAAACCATCTCCCAAAAGTGACCACAAGTATTTGGCAAAGGTCCCTGTAGAGACAGAATCACCAGAAATAAGCATTATTTTCTGTAAATGTCAGGGCATTCTTCCCCAGTAACAGTCCCTGCACAAGGCAATAGATTTAAACAAGTAACAAGCAACTTCTCATTTAAAACTGTAAAAAAATGCAGTGAGAYAGCTTTAAGTTCCATGTTATGAATTTACCCACGAAAACATGGTTAATCTTTTCCCCCCATACATAAGAGGAAGAGAGACACAGTCTCATTGTGAGAACAGAACTGGGAGTGAAAAATGCTGCATTTTCTTAGGAAAGATATACAAAGGTCATGGGGAAATAAACCCCACTGACTAAAAGCAAAAATAACATCTGTGTCAAACTACTCTGCAATCCCTCCTCCTTATTTATGATATTTGAAAATTACTTGACTAAAACATCCAAAAGACTGAAAGGATGCAAAATCAGTAACAAATTATATGCTTTTCCACAATCTTCACAGATTTGCCTTGGGAGTGAATGAAATAGTGACTCCTTTTAAAGACTACCTATTCCCAAAGCAGATTTCCTTAAAACTTCCTACTTCTGCTATGTTCCTTTGCTATTTTCTACTCTGAAGCTATTGCTCTGAAGCTTGGGTTTGAYCCACTCCTGTGCTCAAACAGAACAGCAGGTCCTCAGGAAGAATGGCTGGATTTAAATAAAGCCATTAAATGTGGATCAGGAGAGTAACCAGTAACCAGCATCAGTCAGCTGCACCTCTGACTATTCCCCACAGAGCTCACCCCTGTGATCCACCCCCATCCTGAGGCAGGGCAATGGGCTGTGCTCAAAGGACCATTTTCACAGTGCACACTGCTCTGCCCATTTCTTCCTGAGAAGATTTATCTCTATTCTTTAGAAACAGGAAGGAAGAGCTGTCACTTGAAAATATTAATCCCAGTCTACCTTTATCTAAAGCGTGGGAGGAAGGGGTATAAAAAGAGCCAAGATTAGAGATCAGGACAGTCTCCAGGGAAATGAACATTAAGCACAAACAAGAAGCCTGGCACAGTTGCTGGCTCTCAGAATAAGACAACAGGGCGTGTGGGTACTTTTAAATTTGTTATAMAGGTAGGCGGGGAATTGACAGATTCAGGGAAAAGCAGTGACTTTTATACACACACAGATGTTTGTATGCACTTAAGTAGCTTTACAATAAAGAAAACAAACAGAAAATCCATGAAAAACAACTCCAGCCACCATAATATTTTTATTATGCACTGCCAGCAATTACCTGGGTAAGGATGTAGCTCCTTTGGGCCTCTTCCATTTTTATCAAACTAGCATTGATATAGTCATTGTCACCTTGGTTTAGCTTAATTCGACTGTGATCAACTGCAGCACAATTAGAAAACACAGGTTAATGAGCATGGAACACAGTGCAGGCACATCCTCATCAGCAGGGGGGGTCAAGTAGTTGAGCTGTGCTGGGCAGGGCTCACAGCTCCCACTTCACTCCCAGGAACACACTGCAAGGGCGAGGCCCTGGCATCTGAAATAATCCCCACTGCAACCKGCAAACCAGATCACACTGACCTATCCACTCAGCTATCGAGGTGCTGGTTTTAAATAAATCTAATTACACAACTGCTTATCTTTTCAGCTTAAACATTCAACTACAGCTTGTTCAAGGTTGTTAAAGGTTTGTCTAAACATATATTGGGCAAACAGGACAGAGACCTTTTATTCTTATAGGTATTTAGCTACTGTTCCCAACCTGACCACCCTTTCATGTACAGAAAAAATGATCAAAATTCAAGAAATAAAGCAAATGTATTTGCTCTTTTSTTAGTCACTTGCTCAGCTTGGGACTGAAGAAACCAAACCACCAACTAAAAAAACTCAATACACAGAAGGGTTCCCACATTTTGCAAGAAAGCAAACAGACTGGGAACAGGATTATCTAAAGGCAAGAAGGAATTTGTTATCACAACCTCAAACATTAGAACTGCTTAGTAAAGCAATTACAGTAAAGCATTACTGTTCTGGTTAACTGCCCCAAAGGCTTCAGGAGCTTTAAGCACCAAGGCAGAAGCTCTGTGGCCCAGAGCAGCACTCTGGCCAGGGACAGCAGCTGGGCACCTGCCCTGGCACAGSACTGCTGAGCTCAGGGAGTGCTGCACCCTGGGGGACACGTGGCCCAGGGCTGGCACTGTCCTGTGCACAGCAGGTGGCTCAGGGACCTCCTGGGAGCTCCCTGCAGTGTCACACACATTAAATATTATTGCTGCCCATTTCTGCCATGTGACTGCAGCCCAAGGCCCTGGATGCCAGCTGTGGGCAGGTGGCACTGGGACTGTCCCTGTCCCTGGGATGGCAGCAGGAGAGCCAGTGAGCTGTGCTTGCACAGGACCCGTGTCACAGAGGCATTTCCCCCAGCACAGGGGACACAGCCAYTTCAACAACCCAGCTGTGGCCTGGGAGCATCACCTGAGCTCCTGCTCTGCTCCAAGGAGCTCAGCTCTGTCTCTGGCAGAGTTCTGTGCCACCCAGCTCCCAGAGAGGCACTGCTGCCACCTGYGCTGCCTGGCAGGAGGCTCTGCTGGCTGAGAGCTGCACAGGAACCACCCCTGCAACCTCAGAAATGCTACTTCAGCCACCATTCTTCTCTAGCAGAAGAACTCAAAGGTAAAGCAAGTTTCCCTCTTCAGATTTCTGCCCACAAATACAGACTCTACTGAGTGCTGCTGTTGTATAACCCTATGGATATAAAAGCATCCCGTGACACCAGTGTCACAAATAAATAAATATAATAACAAAGAGTTGTCCTGGCTGCTTATCCACCTAACAGAATCTTGTCCTTACAATGAACATTTAGCTGTGGAAAGTCATTAGAAGTCAACAGTCTTACAAACAATGGAAAAGAAAGTGTACTTACAGGGGCTGACATCTCTGTACCTATTTCTATTTTTGTTTCTGGGATGTTTGGCCACTTTACATGGAAAATCACTGGCTTCATGCTTGATGTCCTGCAACAAAAAAAAAACCAAACCCTGTTACGTATGAATCCATCTAATTTCATACCATTGGTTATTTTAAGGCAAATACCCATCTAACTTCACATCTTCATGTGAGGGAATTCTGGACAGAAAGCACTTTGGGCCTCCAATTAAGAATTGAGTTTAAATTTCTCAGAATGCAACACTAACATTATTTATTAAAATATTATTAGTTTGCATAATAAAGCAGCACAACATTCACCAGACACAATGCCTTTCAGCTCCTGAAGGAGCAGGGTCTCTGCCCCAAAGCACTTCCACATAAACTGCTTTAAGCCCTTGTTTGCAGCATCAGTGAAAACATCAACCCTGCTTCTGACTCAGCAGCAGTGAAAACATKCATTGTGATAGAAAGGAACTTGTCTGCCCCCCTTGGCATCACACACACACAGAGTGATTTGTCTAAGACCACCTTCATCATTTTCCTGAGTTATCAGCACCATGCCACAGAGCTGCAGKGGTAGAAGTCAGTTGTGCTCAGCTAAAAGCAATGCAGCACCTCAAACAGATCACCAGGGCTCTCTCAGATGGGTTTCTTCAGGTGCATATAACAGCTCAGCTATCTAAGACAATCTCAGAAGTTAAAATAAAAAGAATTCTGYTGTCCTTGGATATTAGTCCCAATTTGCTGAAACAGAATTTCACATTGTAAATAAATACTGTGTAAGCACAGTTCTGCATATAAAGAATCAAGATTTTTTCAAGTGGGCCATCTACTGCAGCACATTACCTGTTTATCTCTTGTGCTGCATTATTCAGGTATGTACCAATTTATCCTGAATGCTACTTGTCAGGAGAAGAGTTCTGATTTACATAAACCTGCCCAAAATTAGCACAGTATTCCAAACCTGAAATAAGGGCTGACATCAGCTGCCAGCTTTTTATAACTGAACACATGGCTGCCAGTATTTCTGCTTATGAAGAATGCAGTCTGGAGAATATGATCTGGACTGCCACAGTCTAATATCTCACACATGAGGCAGCTAAAATGGGTGTTTTCAGAAATTTGTCTCTGACACTAGGTTAGTGACTTTGTACTTTACAGAGATTTATTCTTCCATACTGACTGTACAGGATTAACAAGAGAAAAAAACAGGGAACTAGGAAAAATTGTTTTCTAGATCACTAACCACATTTCCCAAATGTGTGTTGAAAATCCCTAGCACCCAAAACCAACACAACTCCCCCTCCACTCAGGATTCATATCATAAAAGCATCAAAATGCAAACCAAACCAAGATCCCTAAGGAATTTTCCTGTAAATACTGGGCTATTTTAGCAGCAGCACTAACACACAGTTTCATTTCACAGCATTAACAGATTTGAAAAAAAACTGTCCCTCCTTTTAAAACTAAATAGATCAAATGCTTCTTTACAAAATGGAATCATACAAAGGAACTCTAATACAAAAATATTACACTGAAGCATCCACATGTATGTGCACACACTACTGCCAGTCCCCAGGAGTTCCACAGATTCCAATACCAACATCAAGTATTTCAGGAACTGAAAGTGGCAATTTATTGTGCAGGGAATAGAGAGCTGGCTATTACCTCACCAGCAAATATCAGATCTTTTTCAAGATGCCACAGTGCCTAAAGGTACTTGGAGAATAATGGAGTTCTAGAGATGCTGAACTCCCACAGGCACAGAGAAAATGGCAAGAAACAAGTCACTCGTGTGCCTTCAGCAGRCTATTTAAAACCAGCAGTGTATTTCTGGAGCATGTTTCAAGAAACAGGAAAAACCACGGGCTGGGGGTGGGATGGTAGCAAAAGAGGGATGGAGGCATGGCAACAGGCAAGTTCTGCCTGGTGTGGAAAGCCAGCCAGCACCCAGCGCTCCACGGCTGAGCATGAGGAACAGGAAAACAGAAAATCCTGGAGAGCAGGCAGGCCTGCGCATCACACAGGGCACACTCTCCTCAGCAATGGCGAGGAAAGTGGTTTGGAGTTTTGGTTGGGGATTTTTTTGGATACAGAAGTTGCTAGAACATCTAAAGTGACCAAAGAGAATTTATCATCCAAGGTCACTTCCAGGATATGAAGCTGACTGTAGTGGAAATGCAATTGCCTTCAACAGAGAACATGGCTGGAGAGAAACAGCCCAGTGCCCACAGGAGCTGTGTGGCCTCCTCAAACRCTGCTGGTCCTGCTCACTGCTGGAGCCACATCATTACTGACACCACCCAACTGCTGGTAGGCTAGGTTCAGAACATGCCCAGAACAGCACCACAAGGTCCCCACGCTGGAGAAATCAGACTCATTCACAGCAGGGAATTATTGTGCTCTGAGGAACTTGAAGCAGAGATGTCACAAGAACTGGAGGTAGTGGATGAAGGCAGGGATTCATGAAGTTACAAAACACCTTCTTGAATCACACCCAGTCACACTGCAGAGATCCTGCCTGTCGAAAAGGAAGCTTGACATTTCATTTAAAAGGTCGTGCAATATAAAACTTTAAAGAGGAAGGGCTAGAAATGAAGTCAGTTTTCCAAAGTCAAATGCTTTGGGTTTGGAGCATGAGTCACTCATGCACTCATCTCCTGGTTTTAAGCCCTGTTCCCCCAAAACTTTGGGGTGGAAAGAGGAAGTYTGCTGAAGCCCTGCTCTTCACAAGGGAACTTCCAGAACTCTGAGGACAGCAGCACATGGGGCTTCACTTTCCYCATCCTGTTCAGATGCCAGCAGGAGATTCAGAAAGAGAAGATGCATCTCAAAATCTCCAAGTAAATACTATGTAAGACCACAGGAAGAGTGGCAATACCATCAGCCATTCAAGCACGCTGTGTAGATTTGTGTATCAGTGTTTAGAACAACACTAAAGRTGCAGTCTCAACGTCTTCAGCTTCATCAGACAGATTCCCAGGAAGCCTTGCAGCAGGGCTCAATTTGATCACACTGTTTAATTGCACCATAAAGCCTGGAGCAGATCAGACTCAGAGATAACAATTTACTGTCATTTTAGCAGTTCTGCTCCTACGGGAAGCAGCAAATGCCAAGATCTTATCAAGGCTACAGAATTGCTCCTAATCCATCTACTGAGGCACTCACACTAAGGACAGCATTTCACAAAAATTATATATAAAGACTTACATAAAAAAGTAATCTTAGCTAAAAAACAGGTTTCCTCTTAAAGCTGCCATTGAAAAAAAAGATTACATGATACTGCTGAAAAACGTGGAAGAGTAAAAAGTTACAAGAAAGTCAAGTGGAAGGTGCTCTTTCCCCAAGATGTCACTCAGGCTGGTTTCAGAATGGAAATATCCCTACAATCCAACGAGGTTGCAAAGAGCTKTAGAGAAGAGCACAAGAAAACCATCAAGTACCAAGAGACCCACAACAAACACCTACTTTACACAAATGGGAAAAGGTCTTCAGATTCAGCATGGCAGAGAGCAACCTGAGGCCCTGAACTCACTCCCCAACAGAAGAATTTCATGAAGACATAAAGCACACAACTGCTCAGGCAGCCCACCTTAACAAGGAAGATTTGATTTCTTATCCTACATTAAGCTTTACATCAGGGTATTTGGGTAAGAACAAGAAATGAGGATGTAACTTGTAGGTAAGAGGAAGGTCATCTAAAGATCAGATAAATGAACAGGCAGCTGCACCACACAACATAAATCTTAACAAGCAGCTGCAGAATTTTAGCCAGCTAAGTGAAATAAATGTGGATTTTAATACCCTTTAAAAACATTTTATCTGGTCTCCTAATTTTGCTTTCAACTAAGATATGGTAGTGTTGATTTGCTTACTAATCTCCCTCAAAAAAAAAAAAATAAAAAAAAAGAAACCAATTGCCTGCTATGTGAAGCTTCTTCCTAAGGTTGAGCAGCACAGAGGAAAGGACAGGCTGGTTTAAAGTTCAACACCACTCTTACAGGAGGTTAAAATAAATAAATAAATAAGAAATCCCACACTTGCAACACGATTTCCTAGAAAGCCCCCTGCTAGTTCAGCACTGCCCGGGCACCGCGAGCCGGCCGTGGCCGTCAGAGGGTTTGTGACACCAGGCAGCTGCTGGGAGCACGGAAATAACCCCCAGGAGAATGTAAACTGGCCATGGCCGCCACACTAAATCATATCAACACGCGGCAGAGCGGGCTCCTTTTTCCCAGGGCTGTATTTATCACAGCTAGCAGGTATTCCAGACTGGCTCTGAGCACTGACCAGCTCCAACACGCCTCGCTGGAGAGGCTCCTGGCATGGAGAGGCTCCTGACAGCAAAGCCTGCAGTCCCTCACTGCGGCCCCTTCACCGGGGAGACAGCTGCACACTGTGAATGCTCACTTTAACACCTGCACCTCAGTGGCTCTCAGGGCCCGGCAGCACTTCCAGAAGGGAGAAAGCCACAGACTTGTGCCACTTCCACACTTTACCAGTGCATTGATCTTGCATGTTCCCAGAAGGAAGGCATTGCTGCCAATAAACCACAGTAACACTGAACAGCTCAGCTGCTCAGATTCTCAGGTTGCCTTAGTGTCATCTGCAATGGGTAAAAACTGATTTTTCAGTTCTGATTCTTATGAGCGTTGCAACACAGGGAAAYCAAAGAGCTAAACTCTAGTATCAGGTTAAAGAATTACATGAGACTTCTCAAATCTCAGTAAGTTCAAAATATAGTTTGTCCTTGAAATTTATGACCCATAACAGAAGAAGTTCAGAGCTGCTGGCAGGAACATTCTACTTCTGCTGTTTCGTAGCCATGTACTCACTGCCAAAACAGGAAACAACTGAATGGAGTGTCAGCGTAAGAAAACAACTCAAGTTCCCCTCTTCTTCTTCACATCCATCTCTATTTTTCCTCCCAGATACTCAGTCTGCTCCAGAAGTGCATCTTGGACATTACTGGAAGGATAGAGACGTTTGAGAATGTGAAATGGCTTTTTCTTGACAGCTGCTGTGCAAAAGCAAAGCTTTGCTATCTGTATCATCAAACGAAGTCAGTGCCAGGAAATAAACCACACTCTCATTAAAGTGTCAAGAGGTTCTAACTCAGTTGCTCTTCTTCTGTAAGGAAAGCAACCACTGCAATGAGATCCACATCTTGCTTTGCCCAAACATTAGGGGTCTCTACAYAAAGAGTTCTGGCTTAACCTCATCTCAAATAGACTCGTATATCCCACAGACCAGATATCCACATAACTCCAAAAGGAATTTAGTCTGCCTAGCAAATCCAGACCTTAATTTGTTTGTAGTATGGTTTTGTGTGAGTTTAAAAATGTATCATTGCTGGCCCATAGGGTATTCCAGGCTCCACAGACTGACAACTGTGGTTATAAACAGTCCTGCTTTCCTAGATACCTAATATTTTCATTCTGACATCTCACAAGCCATCTAAGAGCATTATAGCTTTTACAGAGCTATCAYCAAAAATACACAAACAAAGCCCAAGGCTTTGGAGGCTTCAGAGAAGAAAAAAAAGGACACAAACCCTGCAAACGCTAGACCTAAGGGAGGGATAAGAAACACTTCTCACACCCTTCCATGTGCCGCATAACCAAGGTAYTTCCTAGAATTTAGACAAGCTACAAATGGCACATTTCAAATTGGAAACAAAAGGATAAGAAATGCCCCCACTGCAGACAGCTTACAGTCTCTCAAGGGGATCTCTGGCTTCATGAAATAGGAACCATGGAATGATTTACCATGGAATTTTTACCCATACTCACTCAGAGCCCTCTACTCTCTTTCAGAGATACTGTGCTGATAACCTCAGTTAATGCTAAGAAAACAAGACTGTACTATCTCCCCCAAATCTTGCATAATCCATTATCACCAGTCCCCAAATCTTGTGTAATCCATTACCACCATGTAATCTTAAGATAAATGAACTAATTTGATTAATAAGTAAATAAGATAATCAAATGTAAGTCTTGCTTCYTCACCAGGTAACACATTCAAGGTCTTACCAGTTAAAAGCGAACAGATTTTTACAGATTCCTTTTCCCTTTCTCCCATTTTTGATCCCAGTGTATGCATCTGCTCCAAGACTCCTGGCTCTGAACACATCCTGCTCTTCTATTCAGTTGGGCATGCTGGCACACTGCCCACTGAAAGAATATAAATTTGCAGAATATCTGGTGTTACCTGCAGCTGAGGAGGAACCTGAAAGGCCACTGCAGAACCAGGTATTGTCCCAGCAGAGAAGGACATTATCACCTTCTGCCTGAAGAGACTCCAGGACATTGCTCAGTACTGGATCTACTGTCACAGTTGAAGGCCCCTAAATCAGTTGGGAAGATCATTTACACACTCATCTGATGACCTGTGCCAGCCCCACTGCCAGGAGCAGGAGCACACACACAGAACAAGCTCTGTGCACTCCATGAGTAATATCACAAGTGAGTTTGAAAGCAACCAGCCCCAGGTATCTGAGTTCCACTCTTCACACTARGTTTTTTAAAAAGAGCCTTCACTTTAGATTAAGACGTGCACTTCACATGCACTGAGCTACAACCGAAACTCGTCTGTGGTGTTTGTGTCCTTTCACCTTTTCCTGGAAAGTGTGTTGACTAAAAGCCAAACAAACAGCACAGCACTTTAGCTGCTTAACAGACAAACACCGCAGTCATTTCACTCAGGACAAATATTTTAAAGAAACAAAATAAGATTGCAAATGTTCGATTTATTTTTCAAAAAAGAAATGCCAACAATTGTGTAGTTGTCTCATCAGCAGTTTAAACTCACATGGATGCAGAACTATCACAGCATTATTTTTAATCCTTTTGGAGATTACATGAGTTTAACATGTCTAGATTACCAACTGGTATCTTAAAAATACTGGTCACAATAACAGATAACGAGACAAGTCCAGTAGTGACATCTGCTCATCTGTGACATGCAGAATTTGCTAAAATACCAGAACTGTCAAAGAAAAAAGGGCAGTTTGCCATTCCCAAGCGGTCTTAACCTTGCTGAGATCATTTTCAACATAAGGTACCATATGTGAGAGAGCTACTTGCCTAGCACCCAGCATGACCAGAAGGTACAGAGAAAACCAAACTCAGGCTGAGAGCAGCGCTCCAGCGCGGCTGTGCTCCAGAGGCAGCCCCACTCCCAGGGCCATTCCCACAGCACAGCCCACACAAGCTCCCAGCCACCTTCCTGCTGAGTTATGAAATGAGCCATGGGAGCAGCACACAGCCCCGAGGCCCCAGCACAGGGTGATTCCCCAGACACTGCAGCTGCCACGACACACGATCCTGCTCCTGCCCGGGCTGCCGCACAGAGCCCGCTGCTGAACCCGAGGCCTCTGCTGGGACAGGAGCTGAAGGAGCAGGACAAGTGTTTCTAAAGCACTCCCAAACACCMGCCACACCTTCCTGGGAACACAACCTCACCAACTCATTAGCTTTCCCTTTCGTCCCTAATTGAAACTAATTAGGGAGCAGCCATGAAGCACCAGGGAGTTTAGTCAGGAGTAAGACTGTGACTCCCTCAGGGACAGGTACAGCACCTACAAATACACAAGACCTGAGCAGCACCTGTGGTGTGCCTAAAACTTCCTTTCAGCTGCTACAAAGTCATCATCTCTCCTAAACCCATCATTTTTGCTTATCCAGCAGAGATAAATTATTTGTCAAGCTTTGGAACAATCTATAGTTCTAGTCCTCAAGGCAATCCTAACAAGTCAGAAAAAGAGAAGGTTTTTAAATGGTCTCCTAGTGGTGATGCTGGGTTTTTTTCAGTTTGGTTTTATACTCATACATTTAGYACCAGGACAATTCCCTGAATAAGATCTCAAGGGTCTCTAACCCTGGATTTAGCAAACAGGACAATGCTTCTGACATTTCTCAGCCCATTCTGCAGCACTGTTTCTGTTGCAGAGAGGTGAGGGGGCTCCAACAGAAGAAAACAGGCACCTCTCCTGTAAGGTGCCACTGACTACACTAAAGGGGTTACCAGTAATGAAGACCAAAGAAGTTTACATTACTACTTGAAAACAGGAAATCCCCTAGGCTCAGAAATTCTGGTGGGTGCTCAAAATAAGTATTACAAACTAGGTGGAATAAGAGATGTCTACACAGAGACAAAGTCAGAGCAAAACCTTCACCAGTGTCAGAGAGGCCTTACAGAACCACACGTGCCTCAAAATAAAAAATCTGAGTTGTCAAAGAGCTCCACACTTCCCATATTTACTTATCAAGCTCTATACAAAATCAACAACTTGACTTGGCACCTTGCAACACCTCCCAAAACCACAGGCAACGCAGTGAGTAATAGGGGAAGCAGGAGACTTTGTTACACTCCAAGACTTACCATCAATTCCTTTTTGTTATGCTGTTAACACACCATCAGCATTTGCTGCAAAGGGAAAACATGGGCTGGTTGTGAGAACGTGCAYACACATAATCCTTTGCTCATCAGAGACTTAGAGCTACAAAAACATACTTCTAGAGTTTACAAAGCAAAATACCACACATTTTTTCACATCACTGCTATTGTCCTTTGAATACCCTAATGTCAAGTTTGTTGTTGTCATTACATTCCAGAATAAACATCTCTGCCTTCTTGGACTGCTAAAACACGACAGGGTTTCAATGAGAATGAGACCTTATTCTCGAGCAGGGATTTTGATCCCCACTCCCTCTCCCAAACAGCCCTTGTGTCCTCCCTGAGGAGTGGTGTCCCAAGCCAGCCCCARCAAGGACAGGCAACACCTCTTGGCTGCTCCAAGGGATGCTGCTTGTGCTTTCCAAGTGGGTTTGTTCCCAGCTGGGATGCTCCAACTCCTCAGTTTCTAACTTAGTGTCTCTCAGCACCATTTCAGGACCCAGCCCTTGGGAGTGCTGGGACAACTCTGGAGTTCTCCTTTCAGCAGGGAGGCCATTTCCCTGGGCAATTTGTTTAGGCTCTTTGTRGGCTCCTTTTCGTCCCTGGTTCCCGGAGGCAAGGGAAGAAAGCTTTAGATGAGCTCCCCTACCCCACCATGAGCACTGTGGAAAAAAGAACTGGCCCTGGAAGGGAGCACCATTCAGGGAATCCTGCATTCCTCTTGCAGTCCTGGTGAGAAACTCCTTGTAAATACAAAAGCACTTCTAGATTTACTCTCAGTGGCATATTTCTGTATTTTCCATGATGACACAAAGCCAGAAACAAAATGATTCTTACCGAGGAATCAGAACTTCTGGAGTTTGCCTCATTTTTATTTTCTTGGTTTGAGTTGGTTTAAAAGTCTCTTACCATCATGGAACAGGATTTTGTGAAAACAGAGTAAATTTGTAAGCCTCATTTTCTACCCCTAACACTGACTAAAACTAAACTCAGATTTTATCTATAGTAATTTATAGGATAGAGTAAACAAGCTATTGGTGTTCACAGAAGACAATAAGAATTACAATGGTTTTTCTTTAATACTTATCTGGAGTTAAATAAGTTATATATGCATTTAGAAAGAACAGCCAGTTGAAGCAGTTTTAGGCACCAGCTCGCCATATGCCATGTTAAAATTAGACTGATTTTTTTTTTTAAAGGAACAAATTTATGCATGAAGTAGGTCTATTCAGTACACTCAGATTTTGAGGAATGCTTTTTCTCATCCAGTAATCTTTGCAGAAAGTTCCAAACAAAGGTTATTAAAAAAAAGAAACTAGTTCAGAATGTGATTTTGAAGATAACTTCACAATATCTCACAGAACTGCAAACACTTTGTTCGATTTAAAAAATAATGGACTGGTTTCACTAAAAATGCTTATTGTCAGGGTGATAAACACACAACAATATAATTTTTAGAAGYAATAACATGGGTATCATTGAAAACTAGAGACCTTGTAAGATGGCTAAAAATAGTAATTTGAATTCCTAGCTTAGACAACTTGGTCAGAAACAGCTGTGTTCACTGTAACCTCTAATTAGTTTGCATATTGTAAGAGCCCCAAAGATTTTTTCCCTCTCCAAACCCTACTAAATTAGCCTTCACAGCACAAYGCTGTTACCACACCAGATGCAACAGAATATCCAGACTTGAGAGACTTCCCACTACTGTCTGAAGTGTTTCMTTTATAAAGGCAAATATTCTCATTTGATAAGGTAACGGCCAACTCCCCTCCACCTGGAGCATTCAGAAGAGCCTGCCTTGAAAGGTAAAGACAAGGTCCGGCTCCCAGCTGCTTCAGATGAGAAAGAAAGGTCTTGGTTCTAACACAAGTCAACWGTTCATTCTTTTGAAACACAAAGCAAAGTCAGAATATGAAGCACATTTCTCTTCCCTCATGGCTAAGGGGTGCTCCTCTGCATAAATATTTTCATTCACACTGGGTACTGCAATGTGAATCTAAAAGCTAAACTGGACTTTCTAATGTATATGCACAGGTTAAGGAAATAGTCACAGCATTACTACAGGGGGGCACATGTTCAGACCATGTCAGTGTTATTTTTCTATTTAGAATGCTGTGGGACAAGCAACAGCCGTATTTCCAACTTTCTACAAATTCCATAAAACTTCTCCAAGATACAAGGTYGTATAGAGGAAGTACTAAAACACACCAGAAAGGGAGTGGAGGAATTGTTATATAGGAAATTGTGAACTCTGCTTTACCTATTGAAAAAATATCATTATCTACATCTTCTTCAGTGGCAAACTTCACTTCCTTGAAGCTGTTTGTACCRCACATTGCTTTAGTCTTGAGAGGCAGACTTTAAGTCAGATGTATGACGGGGAAAACTGAATTTATTTAGTATCAAGGAACCCCATGCATTCAAAATTARGAAGCATATGTTACACAAGCACCAGCTCCATAATGTAAGTGGGTCCGCATTCTATCTGTTCCCTACAATTAAGGGTGTAARACCAAACTCCAGCAAGTTCCAATCTATGGCACAAGAATGTTTTACCATGTTGGCCATTAGTAAGTAGACAGGCAATGGAAGTACGGATTCATTCTGCCAAAGCATGCTCATTACACTGTTACTAAAAGYTTTCTATCATTTCCAACCTAACAAGATTCCAAGAGTTTAAAGAGAATGTACAATTACCAGGATTGCACAATGCRGGTTCATGCCTCTGCACGCAGGGAAAGGTCAACCTGGAGCTTTGCTCCTACAGCAGAACCAGCAAGCAGCCCTGCTTCCAGCAGCSTTGGTTCTCAGCACACTGCCCAAATCCCTCTTCAGGAACATAAAGTAGCTGTAACTGCTTAACTACCATTTCAGAAAGAAGTTTTAAGTATCTTTTCTTAAGAAAGACTTTCGGACCGCAATTGAAGGAACTTGCTGGATTACAAATTTGCATGAACAGCTTCTTTCAGCTGGGATCTGTTTAACATGGGGTTGAAGTTATAATTACAGATGCCCACTCCACCGTACTTAGAATATTCAAATTTGGAAAGGAAAATCGTAGTGATGATTAAAACCATACTGAATTCACTGAATGGTGCAACCTACAGGTTGCCAAGCTACTGCAATGCACACAAAAACCTGCTGAGAACAAACAGTACTGCTGAAAACAGATGTTAGATAAAGCAGAATTAGGATACTCCTGCTTTCCCACATGACTGCCTAATTTCTGTTTAGGAAAGCAACCCAAGTAAGCTAGGTTAATATTAAACYTTACAGCATCCTGAGCCGCTCAGCTCCTAGTCCATGGCCCAAACACAGTTTGGGGTCAAACACCACCCCAAACCAGCCAGACCTTGCAAGCTAAAATGTATTCAGTATTTTTATTTCTCCAAGCTGCAAAGCAATGCTTCAAGACACTGACAGAACCAATCCTGTGTTATTAGAGGATGTTTTAACTGTCAATACAGGGACAGAGAGCTTTCATGCCCAGCTGTACAGGACTTCTTCTCATCTGAAAGCAACTGAGAGTTTATAAAAACAAATGTCAGTGTTAAACAGGGACATCACATAATCAAGATAAATGCTCACAGACATCCTAATGCAGGACAGATTCACACTCTGCACTCCAGCACATGAAAAAGACTGCAAAACTTGACAAGCCAGGCCTTCAAAGGACTGCTGAATGCTCCCCATGCTAATGAAAGAGACTGCAGTGAGAGTCAGTTGGTGCATCAGATGAGATAAACAGTTTTGCCACTTCATASATCTACTCATCCTGCTAGTTAAAAAGAATTAATTCTGAGAACTAAACCAGCTGATTTAGCACAGCCAAGCAACCCTCACAACATCAACCTCTTGTAGTGGCAGTGTCCTCTCTGGAAACGCATGACTCCCATTACTTCCAGCASTCCTTGCCAGCCCAGACAGTGCTGCACCAAACCCACCACACCCCAGGCTCCACCAGACTCTTGCTCATCGTGTTCCACTTCCTGCCAGCCGAAGCCAGTTATCAGCTGTGACTAAACATGCTTTATCACTTGATGTCTACCTCAAATCCTCATTTGCAACTGTAGAACAGATCTGGAACACTTACAGAAAAATGCAGTAAATATCTTTAAATAAACCCTTCACATCTATCACAACCCTTTCCACTCCCCACTTCCAAAAGACAGCTACACCAAAGGCTTCTGAGCACTAATCCACAAATAAAGGTTATCAACAATCAGAATCACACACAAATGCCTCCTCTAATATCAATACTGCTGAGAGCAATGCGATTTTAGATTATATTATTCTTCTGTAAGTATTTCAAGACAATTTTGCCTGCAGAGAGAGTTTAATATGCAGAACACATTKTTAGCAAAGACTTAGGAACAAGAAAACCCAAAAGACGTAGATGTTATTACAGGAAAGCAATAAATGTTTGAATGTTTGTTCCTAACTGGGCAGCAATATTAACTTACTTAGCTATTCTTACAAGATAATAAGCACATAACAGTTTTACCACCCCAAATTCCATGTGGTAGAGAACTCAGCAGGCAGAGCAGCGCACAAGGAATTTCCTGCTGTCAGCCAGYCCGTCACAGAGGAGCATCCTGTACACTGGACTGCGGGGGCGACCAAGCAAAGCCTTGTCTGACGGGCTTGGCTCCCAGTGGAGGCTCCTGATGGTCAGCTTTACACAAATTAAAATACAAAATCAATGACAGATAAGACATAAGTCAGCCGTTTCCATGAAACCTTTCTGCTCCGTCTGCTTCCKGACAGGCTCTAAAAAGACTGGTAAGATTAGACCTCTCCACTAATGCTCTCACGTGGGCTAATAAATCCAGCAACTCAGCAGCTCTAAAGATTTCACATATTTTCAGCCTCCTGTTCCAATCCTCTGCCTCTGCTGAGCACCAGATGAGTCTGATGGACACAGGGCAAAGAAGCTGCAGAAGCTGAGGGCCCCTGAAAACAGCCCCGTTCCTGAGCCCTGCTCCAGAGAAGGGCTGAGCACCGTGGGCTTTGCACCTCCAAGTGACCAGAGCTTCCCTCTCCCCAGCAACACTGCCCAGTCAGCAGCTGCTGTGCCCTGCTGCTCCCACCWGGAGCCAGGTGCCACATGCTGCCCTGGTTTATCTCCCAGGAGGTGTGTCAGTTATCAGGGATTGCTGGAGAGCAGAAGGCAAAGGGAACGATTTCCAAAGGGAAATCATTAATGAGCCAGGCAGGTAAGGCTGCTCAGTGCCAAAGAGCACTGGCCCAGCGCTCACACCAGCCCCAGCCCTGCCACTTCAGTGCTCTACCGATGCCACCGCAGCTCAGGGGACGGGCAGGGATCAGAGGAAGGGGATTCTTGCTTCCCAACACACACTGTCCTGCACGCACTCCCTATGAAACAGCACCAGGGCAGATCTGCTCTGCTCTGAAACACCTGAGGCCAGTTCTGAGAAGGTTTCAATACTGGGAATGAAAAAAGTACAGGCTGAAACACGATTCTTGTTCATGACACCCCACAGACCATGAAGTTCTARGTAGCAACTGCGATTTACTGTGAAAATCCTCCACTGGCAGAAGTTTAAGAAAGAAGTGACTGCTGATTTCCAATTTAATTAAACTCTTAAGAAAACAAAAACATTTTCCAGAGCTGGGTAGCTGTCCACCCCCACTCCTTTACTGAGTAGAATTCCCCATATCTCTTCCACTTCCAGAAATATGGGGAAATTCTGTCAAATGTGTCAATATGTATTTTAGTTGTTGAAGAAGCTATGCAGTATTTTTCCAGTTCTTGCTCCAATGACCCACCCTTTCCTTCTTTCCAAAAGAAGTTCCTCTTACTAAAACCTCTTGCTTGTGTCACAGTTGTGTTTTTCCTGTAGCCCCCATCTTCAGTCACTGACGGCTGTGCAAATGTTAACAAAGGAGATACAATTCCACATGAGGATGGCAGAGGTTTAGTCCTACTTCCAGCAGCTGCAATGACTGTACAGAAGACTGGAAAAATAGGCCACACACAGTAAAATGGAATTGAGATCTTCTGAACAAGCATGGCTTATTTTTCCTGTCAGAAAAAGGAAGTATACTCTTCCTTASTCAAAGATGCATTTTTAAAATAGATTTCACATTTTACTTCCTGCCATCGCATTAAAAGGTCACGCTGTTTATGTTACTGTAACCTGTTACTGTGGGATCAGGAATGGAATAAACAAGCAATTCTCATTGAACTGTGCACAGGGGAAGAAGGTTATGAGAACATTCCTCTTTATGTGTAGAACACTTGTTCCATAGAGATATAAAGAATCTGAGAAACAGAGTGTCTTTTGTAGGATGGCTCTCAGCATCAAGTACTTGACGAATCAAGTACTTGACAGAAGCAGCATAAAATTCTRGGAACTTCAGATACAAGCAAAAGCACCTGACAGATCACAAATATAAGAGCTGCTTTAGGTTCAGAATAGCACTATGTAGTAGCATTCTGAACTAGCAATTATTTTAGTCCATGAAGTACAGAGAGCAGTTGCCCAGAGGGGAGGGTTTCCTCTGCCTGCAGCAAGGTCTGACCAGCTCCACACTCACCCCTGTACTCCACAGAAGTTTTTCTGTAATTGCCTAAACTGGCAGAATGCAAAACCTGCTGTACTCTTGCTTTATTTTCTATTTCTATTGATGTAGAAACTGTTTTAACCTGCTAAGGAGAAGAAAAAGTCTGCACAGAAGAGTGTAAATCCGATTAAATGATCTCTTCATCATTAGTGAAACAGGTAAATCTTCATCACYGATCTCTTCACCCTCAGTGCTGAAGGTGACTTTTGACCCCTTAAACTACATGTTCCTAAAGCATCCACAACAACCAAGAGCTGAGAGAACTGTTCACATGGAAAGTGTACAGAATTAAAAGTARTAAAAAATAGAAAAAGATTTCTAAAAGTTTCATATTATGCCTGCTCATTTTCCTTCCRAACCAGAATGTAAATTTTTCTACTGTTCTATGAACCTGCTTTCTTAAATGCAGAAAATACAACCCAATTTGAAAGTAGATCAGCTATCACTATTAGCAGAATCACATGCATTTCCAAGAATCGCTTTTACCAGTTTTTCTTGGTATAATATGACAGGCAAGCTGTTGAATCTTAGCTATATTCTGCGTGGGTGAGAGAAAAAGCACATCTGAATTCACAGAGTATGGTTGAAAATGAACTGGCATTTGTACTACACGATCTACAAAGTGAACACACAAAGGCGTTTGGATGCTCTATCAAAGTGCCTCTCCCAGTCAAACCAGCAAGGGCATGTCTCCTGGCACCAGGGAGCAAAACCACCTCTTCTGCAAATCAACATGAAACAAGTTGACCAACGACTAAAAAAACCCAGAAAACCTCAATGGTAAGCACTGCAAACATCCCAGCTCAGGGATCAGACCAAGTCTGCGTYCATCATGAACACTGCAGAGAAGCARYYGTTGGTAAGGAGTCACTGAGCACCCTCAGGTATTTAATGAGGCTAAATTCACAACCCAAACAGATACGTAGGTCATGCAAGTGACACTGATCTAAAACCTGGTAATTCTCATGTCTACAAGAAAGTAACAGTGATATTTCAGAGGAAGCCACATCTTTTGAAGACTCAACTAAAGAGAACCTTTGGACAAAGTCCATTTGCAAAGCAAGTATTACAGGAAAACATTTAATTTTAATGTTTAGTTAACTATAGGATGAACTGTTATTTCAAACCTACCCAGCACATTTAGAAAGTTATTTTAGTTTGAAAATATTTGGTCTGCCACTGCCACATTTTATTCTCTGCTTACAAGGGCTATTTCTATTTGAAACTTACCATCATTTGCCATGTGGCCAACACTGCTTTCTCCTTAACAGTTTTCTTCCATGCATCTGTGCTTTCAGCACACAGAGGAGGCAACAGAACCATGTGGAAGAACACACTAACACCAAAAATGCTCAGAAGCAGGTGAGCACTGTGTGTACATTGCATTTCTAAATTTTTAGCAAATGATAATCACAACATGCTCCATTTTTTCATGCTCTGCTTCTAGCAAGACTATCACAGAAGCTCTGGGKTCAAGTATTTAGATTTTAAACTATMTRGAAAAAGCAAGAGTAAGTGGCTCAGGTAGCTTTATACAAGGGCACTCACCCAATCCCAAATCTGCCAGCAGCAGACACAACCGGTGCTGCTCTGAGAGAGGCAGCAGTGAAATCTACCCAGGCAGCAGAGTGCCCTGAGCCAGCCCCAGGGGCACAAAGGTGCCATCCCCTGCAGCTGAACAGCAGCTCTGCTTCTCCATCACTAACCTTGCCATGTGTAGGAAGACTCAGTGTACAGCACAGGAAAACATGGAATATCTTCAGCTGATTGAAGGAACAGAGACTCCCTGCAACCCTGAGTCTAAAACCAGCTTTCCACAASCAGAGCCAATTATGCTGAGCCTCAAATGAATCAACAGAGCGTGAATTAAGCAGTGGCAAGGCACTGCATGCAGAGACCTGCAGCTAGAACTGGCAGAATAAAGCACAAAGATGCATTTATAAGAAGTCATGTTCATGCCACAATTTATCTGCTGCTTAGCACCCAAGCAAAGGAGTAACCCAAATGCTTTCAGACTGCAGCCTGACTCTTGCTGCAGCTTATAAACCAACAACCCTTGTAGAGCTTCCTGTCCACTGACTTTAAATACACAACACAGCCACACTGTTACAATTCTTCAGGGTCAATCATTTCACAGTTTACTTTCAGCATCAAAATCCATCTACATAAGAAAATATTCTATAAATATTTTTCCYAAGACAGTGAATGCCTAAAAAACTTCCCATGCCTTTCCTGTCTTAACCAGAGGGATACCCAAAACGTCCATTATATCCTTCTATCTTCCTCCCACAATCTGAATGAAGTTCATTAATTTTCATAATTTGTAGTATTTTAGTTTAGCTTACAGAGGTTTAAAAAACTAATGTTCACGTTAATATTCGGTCAAAAGACCCTCAAAAATTAATAAAGAAACTGAGAACAGTTATTTACAGGCCTCAAACCCAACTCCAACTACCCYTCAGCTTTCCAGAGATAGGTAGTTCTGTTTTCAGGATACTCACTTCCAAACATGCTGGAAAATCTAAACTATATCCAGTTCTTATTAGGTATTCCACTAACTATAAAAACTAGAAAATAATGCTCATTTGAGTTTCATTCTGCTGCCTTCACATGGAAAACTCTGCATGAGCTGTCCCCAAATGACAGCTCTGCCTCCATCCATAGTGAACAGAATCCCCAGTTGAATGGTACATCAGTAAATAATTCAGAGGTATTTTTACTGCTCCTGATAAGCACATCAAAGTTAATATCATTGGCCAACATGCTAAAGTCAACACATCTGGTTTATATAAACACAAGAAGCAACTCTACCTGTACTTGAGGGATGTGTTTTTAAGATAATATCTTGTTCTATCACCCTGTGTAAGAAGTTAGAAACTGAAATATCTCCTAAAGTTCTGAAAGACTTCTGCATGTAAAATTACCATGAAAATCTGATACTGCACTCACTGTGAGCAAATGACAACCCAGTGTTGTTTTGATATTCTGGACAAATCTTTACTTTTCTTCCCTGCTTTAAAAGCCTAAACTGTGCTTTCCTTAGCTTTGGGGTATGGGTTTTCTTTTGTGACATCTCCAGAGTGAATGCTTCTCATTCCAATAGATACTTCTAATTGTATTTCTGCAGGGTGCATATCATTCACTTACCCTTAAGCATTTGTTTTCTGCTGCACACCTTTACCACAGTTAGTACATGTAAAGCTCRCATTCCTCTAACTCACTGCTTCATGGAAGAGGATTTTACTTTGAATGTGCCTTTCTTATGCTTATGTTTCTCTAAAATACAAGCAACAGTCAGAACCTAGCAATTATTTTTCTCACTTGGGTCCCTGAACAACCTCCACAGGATCTCATGGGTCATAGTTCTTGTAACAAGCAAATCTAGAGAAAAGTAAGGGATAGAAATAGGTATTAAAACCAAATAAACATTCAGAAAAAACCCGGAGAGTAAGAAAACACAAAGAAGTTCATCACTGTTCACCCTGTTCTGACCAGCTGCACAGAGAATGGTTCCATATTGTTCAGTGCCCAAGACACGACCATCACAAAATCACCTAGACAAGGTTTGCATTTTGAAATGTTTGTGTCCCCATCCTGTGATTACTTCTGCTGAAAACAGAAGGTAATCTAAATTCTATTCTTTCACAACTGTACTATCATAGCTGAACACAGCTTCCGCTCGTCCAAAAAAAAGCAGCATGGACAATTTTAACCCTTGCAAGTCATGTGGCACCCAGACRCATTTCCCCTGGGCACACCTCCCTGTCTGCTGCCGATTCCTCCTGGAGATGCGGGGCTGTGTCTGGAGATAACAGACTGGGACAAGGAACACGGGCCAGCTGCAGGACGCTTCACCTGCAGCACTGGTGAACGTTTCTGCATTTCAGCAGTTTCAATCATAACTGAGGTACCAGAAGCTGTGGTTCAACTACCCTGGGGGAAGATGTTTTTCTGCACCAACCACATACACTGCTCTACTTACTGCATTCTTCAGGCAAAAACCAGCGTTGTAGGAAAGCTGCTGTGTTAATGTCACAGCTCAGACACAAAAAGCACAGCTTATAGAGAAGTACCTTGTTCTTCCAGATATACATGACCTGCCAAGATGCCATTTTCAACAGCTTATTTAAAAGCAGGATGCAGCTGAGAAACTGAATTTCATGACACAGATGCACATATTTACTAATCAATTGGGGGAAAAAAAACAAGTAAAAAACCCACCCCCTGTGCTTGTCAATAGTTGGATGCAAATCAAAGAATCACTTTAGTCCTTTTTTAAATTGAATTTTAGTGCTCAATCAAAGCTCATGCTGTGCCACAGTTTGAGCAGGCCACTGAATCATATCATTCAAAGAGAGCAGGACAAAAATATCACTGAATGCTGATCCCTCATTGAAAATGGGCCATTCTCTCATTCTGCTTAGACATTTCACTTCTGTAATTAAATTGTACCTGTAGAAATGTACCACTTCAATTACAAGGCTCTATTACTCAAAATCATTTCCTGAGCACTAAGCCTGCAACACACCAAATCATCCAGAACAGTTCAGCAAAAACATAACGTCATATATCCACATGACTTTCAACTGATACAGTCAGCAAGCACTGACACTCGGCAGGGAAGGGAAATGTAGGAAATGGACCTTCCGAAAAGCAGGCTCAACATGTCATGCTTATTCTCTAAATAAGAATGCCAGACAACTGAAGATGTTCACCCTGCAAGCTACCGCTGTTAAAACTTGCCTGCTGCGATTCTGAAACTGAAGTCCATTTATGTCACTTTTACACACCTCCTTCYCTCAATGGTCTATTGCCAGAGAAATTCACACTGAAAGAAGCGAAGCTCAACGTCTATGTTGCAAACGTRAACTTCAAGTCATTCATTTATGCAATATACCAGCTTAAACATTCAAATAGACGTTACAGCAATGGTGCCTGATCTGACTGAACACATCCGCCCAGTCATTCATGTATTTCAGCTTCTCTTAAACTTCATTTTAGATAAAGGTGTGAAGAACTTTTAAAGATAAAAGCAGTAACTTCTGTGGCTTGTATGYGAAGCTGGATCCAGAAGGCAAATACTGTTGCAAGCATTCACGTTTGCAACAGGGTTGTTTTAAATATCACAAAAAAATCTAAACGCAGTAAACGACACAATAAAAACCCAGCACCAGCTAGCTGCACAAGTATTGCTGATATGCTGCTTCAGGCTCTGTTCTATGATTAAGGTGACTGAAAAGCCAAACGCATTTGATGCCCCCCTCGCTGCTCCTCTGTTCGAACCCAAAGACAAATCTGGCGGATTGGCTGGCCCGGTCCGGGAGGGGCAGCTCGAGCAGCGCTGCGGACCGATGTCCCCGCGGGGCTCCGGGGCTCAGGATGCGCCCGCGGCAGCTGCTCCTGCTCCGGGCGGGCAGCGCCGAGCGGGGCTGCCCGGCCGGGACCCGCCCGGGGAGCGGGGCAGCTCCCGGCGCCCCTGAAGCGGGGAACGAGCAGGGGAACGAGCGGGGAGCGGGGCGGCGGTAGGGCTGGCCCGGGGCAGGGCAGGGCAGGGCTGGCCTCGGGGCCGGGGCAGCAGCGGCAGCATCGCGGGCAGCGGGAGGGAGGCACGGGAGGGAGGGAGCGCTCCCGGCCGGGCCGGGCGGASCCGGCGGGCGCTGCCCCTCACCTGGTAGATGGCGGGCCAGCTGGCGGCCTGGTCCAGCCGCTGGAACTCCTTCTCGATCTCCATGGCGGGGGCCTGGCCCCCCGCGCCGCTCCGGCTGCAGCTGCTGCCGAGGCCGCGGCGGCTCTGCCCG
>JACDOX010000245.1:901970-923555 GCA_014549065.1 Cardinalis cardinalis | reverse complement strand
GGGATCTCTCAGGTGTGCGCGAGCCCGGCTCCATCAGGTGTGCGGGCCAGGGTTACACAGGTATGTGAGGGCTGAGGGGTTACACAGGTGTGTGCGGGCCCGGGTCTCTCAGGTGTGTGCACGGGCCCGGGTCTCTCAGGTGTGTGCGAGCCCGGGTGTCTCAGGTGTGCACGGGCCCGGGTCTCTCAGGTGTGCGCGAGCCCGGCTCCATCAGGTATGTGCGAGCCCGGGTGTCTCAGGTGTGCACGAGCCCGGCTCCATCAGGTGTGTGCGGACGGGGGTTACACAGGTGTGTGCGGGCTGGGGTCCCTCGGGTGTGCACGGGCCAGGGTCCATTAAGTGTGCGCGCTCCGGGGTTTCTCACTTGTGCGCGCTCCGGGCCCCTCAGGTGTGTGCGGGCCAGGGTTACACAGGCATGCGCGGTCCCGGGTCTCTCAGGTGTGCCCGGTCCGGGCCCCTCTCCCCAGCCCGCAGCCGGGTTGCTGTCCCGGCGGAGCTCCGGTGAGGAGCCCCGGCAGAAGCCCCCGGGGCAGCCGCATCCCGCAATCCCGCAATCCCGCAATCCCGCGATCCCGCAGCGATGGCAGGAGCCGCTGGGTGTCACTGCTCCATCGTGGTGCTGCGGGAGCGCGGGGAGCGCAGGAATCCAGCCCTGCCCAGCGCCGGAGCCAGGTGGGCAGGGCACAGCTCCTCCTCGTGCAAGTTTTACACTATTCCTTTCCATTCCTCGTTGTGAAGATGTACTTTTCCAGTGGCCGAATATTTCAGTCTGAAATGCTTCTGCAGGGAAAATTGGCCCTGGCATAGTTTGGCTTGTTTTGTAAGGTTTCTTTGGTGGCTTCTGAACTACTCCCTTCTTAGTAGGAAGCAGTAAAAATTTTAAAAAAACCCTAAACATCTTGCAATACAATTTATTGGTGGTTGGGATAGAATAGGAAAGGTAATAGGAAYGTCTGGATTGGAATTGTTACATCTGTTTTCATGACATTTCCAGTCCTGGCTTGCAATGGAAAAAGGGTAAATTAATCTCTGGATTTATAACTTCAGCTGAAGCCAGAGGGGGTTTACCCCAGTGCTGAATTGAACTCAAYTGGCTCCACACTTTGGGATACCTGTCCCAGTAGAGTTGAAGGTCTGAAATATCTTCCAGCCAAGAATATGGGCTGGAAACGGCCACTTGGATCAGACATCTGTGCCCTACAAACATGTTCACCATTTAATCCTCAAATTGTACCTCCACACAAATGCAGAGCAGCAAAAAATTTCCTAACAACTTTTATGAAATTTATGATCTACCTTACAAAATACTAAAAGTTGCAAAATCTGCTAAGTATTGCAGGAAAAAAAAACACAGAAGAGATTAAAAGTATTACTGGTGACTTAGACCCATATAATAATGGAGGATTAGGTAAATGAAAATGATCTGTGGTCTCAGGACACAACCCTTCTTGCACTTTGCACAGAGGAAGGCAGTCCCTTCCCCAAATAATTCCAACCTGTGCAACTTAAGGCACACTGGTTTTTTCATCCCACTATAGTCTGATTCAGAGGTTTTGGTTTTCAAATTGTCCTGTAGAGCCTGACCCTTGAAATGTCAGTGAGAATCCAGGGGAAAGGGTTGGATCATGYTACTTATTCCTACTTCATAAAAAAGGCAGGTGCTTGTCCCAGCACAGTCCTACATTTCATATCCTCTCTTCATCCTCCACAGCTCAAAGCCACTCATGGAGAAAGCTGTGAAWACACAAATGTCCCAAATGCCCAGTGGAGTGGCAGGGTGCGTGGCTGCCCCRGGCTCGCTGCTCTGCCAGCTCTCAGGCTTTGGCTTTTGGGAAACAAGTTCTGCATGGGATGGGATGGAACCTGAATGCTGCAAACAGGACTAGGATACCAAAAACTCTGCTACTGCCTCTGTTAAAGGAAAACAGCTTGTGTCAGTGAGTGTGTGAGTGTGTGTGTGTGAGTGTGTGAGTGTGTGTGTGTGTGTGTGCGTGCCTGGGCAGCTTCTGCTGGTTCGGATCTTTCAGAGCCCCCATGGGTTTGCAGGGTGGTTCATTCCCTGCTGTGGCAGGAGCAGGTAGAGGCAGAAATCTTTAATCAGAACTGTTAATGACTGTCTCACCGTTGGGTGGCACTCCAGTCCTTACTGCTCGTGGTGATCACAGCCTGGATTTTACTCGTACACAGGATTTTTAAGTCGAGTAGTAACGATTAGGAAGACTTTTTTAGGCTAATGTGATAATGGAGTACAATTACACTTGCAGAGCTGGCTTTAGTTTCACAGCATTAGGCTTCAGGAGGTCTGTGTTGAAATCTTGCTAGATTGTTTAGTTTTCTAAATAAAGATTTGCAAATGCAGTTGGTTCTGTCACGAGGGACTCAGGCGTGATGGACTCCCTAGTGTCAGGAGAGATGTGTGTGTGTTTGATTGTAAGGTAATTTATCCCCAGGCTTTCAGCCACTGCTTTGTGCTTTGTGCAGTGTTTTCGATGAATGAGAGAATAGTTTCAGCAATCCTTTCCTTAGGTGATCCTTTTTTTCTTGCGGCAGATGCAGCATCCCTGARTCTGGAATCACTTTCACCTCCGCTTCCAGGGCTGCAGAAGGGTGAGTGCTCCACTCTGCACATCTCTAGTCTGGCAAGCAGAAATATTTTTCCCCTCACCCTGAAGATACAAATGTTCACTGTCTGCRTTTCATTGAAAGTTGTGGCTGCTGGTTTTACAAATGCAGGGGAGCATTAGCTATGTGGTTACTGTCACAGCAMAGGTTTTTACTGAGGCAGTGGTGTCCTTGGTGGCACTGTGAGCACAGCGTGGCAGGCAGGGCAAGCAGCTGCTGCAGATTTACCTGGGATTCCTGCAGGGTTTTGCAGTCTGCCCTGAGTTCCTGGCTGSCAGCAGCCTGAGCTTGGAGCAAAGTGAGCTCTGTTTATGATTTGCTGACCGCACTTGAGGCTGTGTATCCAAGGCAAAGTGTGTGGCAGCAATACCGACCGAGCCTCACCTCCTCTGCCACCTGCTGCTGGTTTCTGTGGTATCCCACCCCTGCAGCTCTGCCAGCCCCAGGCTTTATGCAGCTGCACTGGGGAATGGAGGTGGGAGCACAACGACTTTAGAAAATACCAAAATCCCCCCAAAACACCACCACCACCACCACCAAAAACCACACCCCACAAAAAAAAAGAGTTTTCGTCTGGATTAGTTTTAAGCAAGATGAGGTCTCTAGTATAGTAAACCTCATGGCACATAAACAATATTTCTAGTGTTCCAAAATGTTGTTATTTGCAATAATAATAATAATAATAATAATAATAATAATAATAATAATAATAATAATAATAATAATAATAATAATAATAATAATAATAATAATAATAATAATAATAATTATAATAATTATAATAATAATAATAATTTTTGTGACAAAATCCATGCCAGCCATAAGTAAGACTGTAGTTACAACAAATATCTTGTGTGGAAAGAACAGCCTGAATTCCTTTTTGTCTAGGAGGAGAACAAAAGCCTTCTCACTTCAGGTAAGTCTTTAAGTGGAAAAAATAGTGATAGGAAAATAAAATCTTATCCATTTTAACCAGTATTTCCTTGAAACAAGTGTAACTATTTTTATATTGTCCTCTAAGGAGCAGTTGTTTCTAGAGACACATCTTAGTGCTTTTACAGTGAGAGTTTTATCACTCTTTATTTATTTCCCATATTGGAAGGGGAGCTCAGATCAACTCCCTTTTGCTGAGTCTGAGGGGCTCAAAAAACTGCTTGGGAAACTACCGCCACATTTGGGATGGCAGCAGGGAGATTTACACATTGTAYTTCCCCTGCACTGTATATAAACAAGTATCTTTCAGCTGAAACATTTTTTTACACGTGAGATACAGTAAAAAAGTCTGGCCCAGTTTGAAAAGTAAATGGGACAGAAAAATCCTTCTGTGGGGCAAAGAATCCTCAGTGCATGGCTGGCCCTGGTGACCACCTGCCAGGAGAAGAGGGACWATGAAACTTTCTTCTGATGGATTATCTGAATCTTATCTGCTCAAACACTTCCGAGTTCGGGAAAGACAGCCAAAGTCAATTTCTGCTTAGAGCGTTTAAAACAAAAAATAAACAGAAGGGAGAAGTTGTGCGTGTGCAGGAGGAGGCGTTGGGGTGGAGARTGGGCAGGGTGGTGGGACTGGGGAGGGGATGGTTGAACCCACGTTGGCTCTTCCAAAATCCTCTTGGGTCTATCCAGTGTTTTCTCAAATGAAAACGAAATTGCACAATCCATAATTGTGGTGGTGGAGAGCTGCTGGTGCTCTCTCTGACCTGCCTGGTAGGTGAAACAATTGTCAGTATAAATTAGAGAACAACTGTGTCATTATTCAGTGACAGTTATCTGGTTCTGCAAAGCCTGGAAAATGCCTTCTGAAATGTGTGAAACAGAAGCAGAGGTTTCAGGTCTTYGTTAATATTTTAAAGTACTAAAAAACCCCAAACCAAACCCCTTCTCAGTGTGCGCTGATGATTGAGATGAGCTATCTGCTCTGTGCCTCTACCCTCCCGCCTGGATCAGGTGTTCTCAGCCCAGACACCCAGCTACCTTGACGCTGAATGGRAATGGAAATGGTTGTATTTCACCTGTAATTTCTCTCTCAGCCTATTAACACCTTGTCTATCGAATGTAAGGGCTTTTGTTCTCTGCTAACCTGTCACCACTGGCTTTCAGAGCTGCTCTGTTCCAACTGAAGCTCCAAGAATGATTGTGCCAGTTCAGTGTCTTTAAAAATCAGTTCCTTTCTCTGTCTGTGGCGTCAGGCACACCACATATRAATCCTCTCTGAGAGCTCCTGATAACGAATTGAATCACAAGATTTTCTTTATAAAGAAAACCCTTCTAACAGGAATGAATCTCTCTTTTGTAGCTGATAAAATAGGAGAAAAATTAACCAAACTGATTTATTCTGGTTCCTGTGAAAAATGTTGTCAGTGAAAACATGGAACACTTACAAAATATCAACATTTCCCTCCTATCTGCATGCAGATCAATATGAATGGGTCACAGTGACCTCTCCGGGAGCAGGTGTGCGTGGCAACCAAAACTAATATGTATTTTAAGGACTAAGGTCCTTAAAAAACAGAAACCACCTTTATCCACAGAGGATCTGTTCCCAATGGGATAATTTCTATACTATTTTACAGTTGGTTTCAGGGAAAGTTTAGCTTTTTAGTTGTTGTAGTTGKTTTTTTTCCCACAAAGAACTTGAAACAAGGGACTTCATTTCTGCTACAGCAAAGCATTTTCAATGTTTTCAATTAGAACATCTTGTTTTATGAAGTGAAAAATCTTTGCTGCCAGAGCATAGTTTGAAGTGCAGGAAAAGGCGGTGTCTTCACAGGAAATTGCAATTTTTCAGTGAAGCAGCATCTCTGAAGTTCATTCCACCATGTAACACTTCAGTGAATCACARTAGTCTGGGGTTCAAGGTTTACTTTCCTTGTCTGAAATAGAAATATGTAGCTGAGCTTGGAAGAGTAGGGATTGAGCACTGCTTGGGAATGTTTTAGCAAAGCATCCTTTGTCTAAAAATGCTGTTTCTGGGAGAGAAAACACTTGTGGRTATGTACTTTTTACAAAAGACATCTGAGCCTCAGATGGAATTTGTAGCCAAAGGAAGAGAATGTGAGAGACCCTCCCATTCTGGAGATGGAGAGGTGCAGCGGTCAGTGCTGGCAGCCCCAGCTTTGCCTTGTGCCTCCCGTGCCTCAGAGAAGTGTCTCAGAGAATTGGCTCTCTGAGGTTCCTATGCCTCTGACARGGGTTACGTGCTCGTGTTCTCCTCTTGGAGGAGACTTGGAAGATCTTTAGCCAGATTTTGGTACTTGAGGATATTTCTCAGGTATTCGTTCCCGGCCAGCCTCAGGTGGTTCAGGCAGTGGTTGCATCCAGCGTCTCTCMGCCTTTTGCAGTCTCGCTGTGCATCTCAGTTTCACTCCTCCTCTTTGGGAAGCGTTTGTGCCCTGCCCGTCCCACATGTGCTGCCCAGATGAGCAGAGCCATGGGATGCATGATCCACCTCGTGGCCTGCGGCTCTGGCACCCTGTCCCTGCTTGGAATAGGTGGGGCTCTGCACACCCAAACCCAAAATTGTGTGTGGGGACAATGAGACAGTTGGGGCTTGTTTGTGTTTAGGTTTGCACATTCTGCACATAAGCCATTGATCCCAGGGAAATAATGAAGAAGAGGAAATCCATTAAATAAGTTATTCAAAAATATCACAGAACTTGTCAAATTAATGATTTCACAAGAKGCATCCAACCAATTGTTTTTGCAATACAGCAGTTTTTTAGGGATTAGAAAAAATCCAAACTGTTGGCAGGCAAAATCCAGCTGAGGTGAGATCAAAWTTTTGCATTAGAGCTTTAAAGTATGGAAAATGTTGAATTGAATAATTGTCAAATTTTTTTAAATTTTTTTTGTGGTCTTGTGAAGCAGCTTTTATCAATGCAAAGCCAGGCATAGGAGAAGGATGAATGTAGGAGCCTCAGGGCAGTTGATGTTGACCAAAGAGTGGTAAATGCTCAGTAATGAAGCTTTGGTYGAAGAGAAGTGGCTCAGTGAGATGTGAAGCTAGCAGAGTATCCATTACAAATTAAGAGATAAATCTGTGGCTGCTTTGAAAATATTCTTTATTGCTCARACTAAGAGCAGTTGTTCAATAAGAACAACTCACAAAAGGGAYGGAAAAATAATGTTACAATTATGGTTTAAATGTTATGAGATTAGAAAAGGAAAATAACTTCTAATTTAGTCATTATGAAATAATGTCAAATGGATAGGTAATATTTTCTCCATGTCGGGGTTTTAACTCAAATGAACATGGAGCCAGGATAATCTTTCAATGATGATGYGACTTGACAAAAATTCCCTTTCATTAATCCATGTGTAAATGTGGGTAGGTGAAGCCTGCAGCTCACTATAGACACTGCCCATGGTATTTCAGAGTGCTCAGGTTTATCAGCTGCCATTATTAACTATGCCTGTGTTGCTCCTGCTGATTAGCAGGTAGTGGGATAGTGAGATAAGCAAGGCATGAGAGGTTTATTAGACACTGGCACCCCAGCTAAACTCTCCATGGAGCAGATATGTGGGCTTGGGCAGGGCATTTTTCTGTGAAGAGTGGGGATGCTATTGTCCAGATTTGTCTCATTTCAGCTTAAGTAGTTCCAGATTTCAGTGAAACATAATGTTTGTGAACTCTTTTCATATGTCCCTGATGACTGGGTATATTCAGCTGAAAAGGGGTTTGGACACTCCACTTACTGCTGCTGTGAGTCTGATGACCTGGGCCAAAAGGAATTGCTGAAATTGGCTTCTGGAATGTAATGAGATATTCATGAGTCTAGTTGAGCCTCACACTGTGGCAGGAAGTGCACAGCTCATTTCCCAAGGTGTCCTTCCTGCCTGCAGTGAGCAGGAAGGAGTCCTTGAAGAGGTGCTGAAATTCAGAGAGCTGTCTGGTGGCACTTGCTGAGCAGCCTCAGACTCCAGAGTAGCTGAAACTCAGCATTTTCTGTGAGGAGCCCAAGAACTCCAGCAGTCAGGAACGYGATGGACATTTTCAGAACATTTTATTGAGAATTGCATTTTAAATTACTGACATATACATTTGTTTCCAGAATTAATTCCATTATAGACTATCTAACRTTCATAGACAGTTCAGGAAATTTCTCCTATAAACTTCTATAAGTTTATGGCTGCAACACTACAGCTATGGGTATCAGTGATGGAACTCTGGTGGTTGTCAATCAGGCATTCTAAGTTCATATCAGCAATACCCATTGCACTTGTTGCTATTCAAATACTTCCTAGTCCTTTTTATATTTATTATTATTTTATTTCTGTGCTCAGTAGTTAGTTTGGAAGCATGTTGGTCTTTGTTTTTTACCCAGCACCTCAATTATGGTTATGAAGAGACTTACAAGATTGTTTTTCTGTCCTTAAACCACCTGTTGAGTTTTGTGTACTAACACTGCGAAGTCTCTACTTAAAGACCTGTTTAATATTTAACTCAAATAAACAGAACAGAGATTTTTTWAAAATACAAATCAATTGCAGACCAAAAAATAAATCTTTGGATGATTATGTTTCAAGTGATTTGAAGTAAAAAGCAAGAAAGAACGGGCCTTTTGGAGCACTTCAGCAAGTGCTGCAAGGAGTAGAATGGAAAGTGTTAAGTATTTTAGGACATCTTTTTGCTGTGTGCTGTCTGTGTTAATAAGATTGGTGCTTTGGAGTAGTAACMTAAGAAGGTGCTGTACAGAAAAGCAAAAGCCAAATATTGGACCTGACATAGTTCATTGAATTTTCTGCTGAYTTGCCCTCAGCCCCGTTCTCTAAACTCCCTCTTCCCAGGCAGGGTGATAAGTTTCTACTTGTYGCTGTTTTTTTCCATAGTAGAGCTCCTGTCCCAGTGCCAGCACATTATGTTCCTGGTTAGAGCCGTGACGTCAAATGGCATCTGGCTCCAGGCCAAGGAATGCTGCTGGGAAGGAGGGAATGAATGAGTGGATTTTTGAGCTCACGCTGGAGCTGCCTCTTTGGGAGCCAGGAATCCTCTGAAATGCTCAGTCAGCTGGGTAATGGACATTTACCAGTGCTCCTTAACAGCACTGCAAGGAGCTTCAGTGGGGACTCACAGTATGGACAGCAATTTGGGAAAAGTGTTGTCATAAACTTCAGRTTCAGAACTGGGAATAGTCAGGAGAAGCATGAAGGAAGAAAGATGTGATTCAGTGCAAAGTGACTGGTAAATTCTAAGTATAGTAAGTGGAAGAAGCCTGAGCCTGGAATAGTTACTGTCCAGCGCTCAGAACCTGAAACAGAGCACACATTCCRAATTGTAAACATTCCTGTGAGCTAATGTAGTAACAATGCATTTCTCTTCAAAATAACATCCTTATCTCTGCATGACAATACACTTCTGTTACCTGTACATTTGCAAAACTGAGGGATCGAAACGATCAAAATTCCGATCAGGATTCACCATCATTGTCTGTGTGAAGTTTTAGTTATTGCAGTCGGGTTCCATGTCCCCTCTAATGCCCAGCCTTGCATGGAAGAAGTAATCTTCCTGTGACARTACTGTACCTGCTTGCCTTCAGTTTCATTATCTGGAGCTCTTCAACAGCTGTTTGCACAGAAAGAGTAAATGGAACATTYAGAGCATCCTCAGAAGTTAGCTACTGCTTAGGTTTGGCAGGAACAGAGCACAGCCTTGAATTTATAAGGGATAAGGGAATTCACATATGGAAACTACACGGGTGGATGCTGTGGCATAACATGCCAGCTGGGCCCTTCTGATGTGCAAAACCAGGAACTGATGAATTTAGGGCTGTCTAGTAGTACTCAGAGTTCTTCATGGCACACMGTAAAGAACAGCACTGAACACATCTGTGCGCTCAGAGGATTACAATAAATGTTTTACTGTTCCGTAATTTAAAGACTCCATAATCCAGACTGAGAAAGAATTCACACTTCTAAGTTAATTYTGCTAATTGCTGCTACTCTTCCATGGATATAAAGGTGCACTTCTAAATCTTCCACTCAGTAGGAAGCAGTACAACAATTATAACTATTTTGGCATCCAAGAGATGCACAATACCCCGTTGTAGAAAAATACCTGTATTCTTGGATGTATTTACATGTTTATTTGAAAGGATTCATGCTTCTCCCTTACGGGCTCCTCCAAGCACTCCTCATGCCCCTCTTCACAGCCCTCACCTCCAGAGGCCCAGCTGCAGACCCAGCCTCTGGCTTAGTGCTCCAGGGCTCCTCTCCTCAGCGGTTCCACAGCTCCTTTTYTCCCACAGAAGTGAAGGGAGCAGTAGGGGGTGTGGGAATTTTGTAATGGACCTCAAAACTTTGTATTTTATTTGGGTTAGTTCCCCCAAATTTCCATGCTGCTGGCCCGCCCAACCAATTCAATCTGGTTTGGCCAGCTGATAATAGGGCTGGACTATTTGGTGGCACTTTTGAATCCAGACAGYGCCACAACACATGACTACAAAGAGCTAAATAATGACAATTAACTGGACTTCCTTGAACCTTCYGAGAAATATTCTGATTTATTCATAGCAAAGGTTCAGAGCTGCTCATGTTTTAATTGAACCACTTCACTCATCCCTAAATGAAAACAGTTGCAAACAGTGTCCAACATACATAGCCCCAGGCACTGTAAAACAATCAGATGAAAAGACTTTGCTTTGTCTTATTTATTTACTTGAAGCTAAAGAAAATGCCAAAATTCTGCCCTTGAATAAATCACCACTTTTTACACGCTTTACCCCAGGCACAAGTTCCAGTTTTTTCSTAACTTATGAGTTGTTTTTGTTTGTATTTGTGTTTGTATCTTTTTTATATCCGAGTTGTTTACTTTTCCTGCTTCTTAAAATTGTTTCTTCTCTTTAGAAGTAGGGGAGAAGGAAAGAAATTGAGGTGAAACCACAACATGTTTTCATTTTCATGTAACAAACAGATCTTTTTTCACAAGCTTCTTGAGGCACTAAATACCAAATATGGCTTGAGACAATAAATTATAAAATTCTTCAGAGAATGCAGAACTGGCAAAAGAAGAAATTCAAGTGTTTGCAACATGTTTTAAGAGAGATAGTTGACTGAGAATTCATTAACTCTACATTGTCTCATTATTTGTATTTGTAAAAGATACTCATGTTATTATTCATCCTTTTGSTGCTCACTGTCAGTGGGACAGTCCTTATGAGTGTATGTACCATTATTTCTGGTTTTGAAATGCCTCTCACAGATTTAGCAAAATCCCCACGAAGCTGAGGCTGCCAYGTTCCGAATGAGTGTTTGTGTCAGTCTGCACTGACGGCTGCTTGGTGAGTGCTCTGTGGTTTGGAAATTGCGTCCTGAGTAGTGCAGCAGGTCGGGAAATCAGCCCTGGAGAACCTCCTGCAGGGGCAGGTATGAAACCTCACCTGCCCCTCAYCGCAGGAGGGGCTGAGCCACCCGAGTTACACTGTCCAGGGGCATTCCCTCTCCTGTGGCCCTGCAGYGCAAGGAGGAACAATCAGTTTGCACCACCCAAGGGAAGGCTCTGCAGAAATGGAATTTTGTAAGGGGGCTCAGGTTGACGAGACAGAGTTTGGGTTGTTCTGATTGGGAAATYACTCTGCATGTGCCTTCTGTCAGAAGCTTCAGACACCTTCACATCAGGATTGGATAGAATTTCCTAGAGTCTCTGTGGGGCACGGCAGTGTCCAGCAGAGCAGCCAAGGATCCCAGTGTGCCCATGTCCTGCAGGGACCCAGTCAGAGCCCAGGGACGCCCRGCAGAGCAATTCAGCTTCCCCACCCTGGCTTCTGTCACTGTGTCCCGGCTTCACCTCCTCTCACGCAAAGTTGAATTCTTTCCTTCCTTGATCATTCAGTGTAACATTCATTTCTTATCACCACATGAACCTCACATACCTATGCGCCCAAACAAACTGCAAAAATTAGCYGGGCAGGTCCTGCAAAAGGCCCAAGCATTTAACATGTCCTGCTTTAACAACCTCCACTGAAAAATGTAAATGTCATTGATAATGAGGTGATGAATGAGATAGGGAACAATTCCTGTCTTATACCTCCTCCTGCTGCTGTAGAACTCAGAGRAGAACTCTGCATATTGAGGTTTGTCCTGAGAAAWGTGAACACTGAAAGGTAAATGCTTGTTTATTAGGTGAACTTGCTTTATCAAGGACTGCACTGATTATTTTAATTATGAATGAAAAAGASAGTCTTCTGGCTTTGGAGCTCTGCAGTCGTTAAAAGTGTGAACTAATTTTATACATAAGACCTTTATAGATTAGACCAGACSCCTGAACTGTGTTACAACCTCCCAACCCCTTCTGATGGCAGATGCTGCAGAATGAAAAGCTGAGCTCTGTGTTAATCAGATCAGCAGCAAAGGYATCCACGCAGAGCACTCCTGTGATGTTGATGGGATAACTCCACGGCTCTCTGGAATACGTTCCTGGAGAAGTCGGGGAGAGGAGTCAGTGTCAGATCACTGCCAGACCGGTTCCTCTCAGGTGCTGATTAATGGGACGCGGAGTTTTTGAGGAAATGCACAAAGCCATTCGTCCTTATCAGCAGATGTGTCCGAGTGAGCACTGTCAGCTGTCAGCCCGAGCTGCACATGCTGTTCCCCGGGACTCGGGCACGGCAGGATGATTGTTTGCCTGGCTTTTCTATCTGGGCAGTTGTGAGGTGTGTCCCGTGTGGGAAGATAGCGCAGGGCCGGGCTGGAGGGAGGGAATGTTTAAGAAGTAGGATGATAATGAGCAGAGGGCTGTGCTGGGAAGATTTGACTGAGCCCCAAGTGATTTTAGAAAACACAGCAAGGRCTTGCAGAGCAGAGCAGAGCAGAGCAGCTGGGTGCTTTGAGGTTTGCTGCAAAGTGAGCTCACAGTGCTCAAATACCCACATGTATCATTATGGTAATTGTGGAATATTGTAGYAGCAGGGACTTTTGCCTATGCAAAGTGCAAGTAATGGGACTTACAACATAGCTAGCCTTGAGAGAGGGAAAAATGCAGCTGCCTCTCAGAACAGATGGGAGATGCCAGTAGTTTAGAGCACGTGGTTTTAGACTCTCCAGGTTTCACTGAAATCAGGCTTCACGCCCACTGCCCACCTGATTTGGGCTTGGCATATTGACACATGAATATTTCCTTCTATTGACACAGGAACTTTTGGGGCTTTCTTCAAGATGTCAGTGTAGTGTTTATCTAAGGGACTAACAGAGATACTGGTTGGAGGGAGCCTTTATTGAAAACTTGTTCAAAGTTTTGCTTGAAGCAGGGCGAGCTGGGTCACTGCACTGTGTACGCTGCACTGTGTACAGCTGAAAATTGGAGCTGTTTGACAGGGCTGGGTGGGAGCAGAGCTCTAATTTGTGTGAATACAAACCCATTCTGACTGATAAAATTCCCTGAGGGTAAAGCACCATTTCTAACTTGCTTTTTGCCATGGGGGAAGTATAAGCAGTGCTTCTGTCACTTGAGACARACCTCTCAGTTGAGACAAAGATTTCTCCTCTAAACCATATAAATTGAGAATTCCTTAGTTTACAAGCAGTTACAAATTGTGAGGAATTGTTTTCCAGCCCCTTCTGCTGCCTTTCTACATGTATTGCTTCAGCTGCTACTTTGAAGCCACCCTCATTTACACCACTGTAAATGATRGGAGAAATGTGCTGCTTTGATTGCTTGGAAAATTTACCATGAATTGTTGAGATTGTCTACAGGGGTGTTCAGTGTCTGCAGGCAGAGGTGGTGCTACAATAAACATAAAAGAAAATGAAAAAATTAGTGCTAAAAATCTGCGTTTATGGAAAATGAAAGAATAGTTCTAGACTAAATTCAAGAAAACTCCCTTGACTTTCTACCCATGTCATGGGGGTATCCCAGCRTGGTGGGGAGCAGGCCATGATCCAGCTGAGCACATCCCAGATGGCAACACTTCCATTTCCACTGTATATTGTGGGTATTTGCATTGAAGAGATCACTTTTGCTGGGATGGATGGGACAGCAGTGAGAGCACTACTATAGGATCCTGGGATGGAGGGTTTTGCCAGTTCATAAATGCCTGCAATGGAAATAATGCCTCTGAATAAAATCAAAATGCTAAATGAACCCTTCAGCCATCTCAGTGTTTCCATTTGGAATGCTGAATAAAGAGTCCTATTTCTAATCCAAGGCAGTTTTTATTAGCTCTCAGTGCATTTAGCACAAGCACAGACCAGTTCTGGAATCAGCCAGGGCACAACTTGAATAAGAGGGAAGTTATTTTCTGCCCAAACACTAGATTTATTAAGGCCTATTTTTTTCTCTCATGAAAGACTAGTTGCAACTAGTTAGAGGAAGCCATCAGAGCAGTTCATACATCCTCGGGATGAAGGTGCAGCACAAACAGCGCTGCAGCCAGAGCTGGGACCTCTTCCCCAGAGTTCCAGGGAGCCCTGGTGCAGCAGTTCCCTGCTCTGGAACATCCTCCTGCAGAGCTGATGGAGAATTGGGATCGTACCATGTGCAAAGTCCAGCTGGGTAATTCAGGCTAAAGGTGGACAAGWTCCCAGCTGTCTAAAATGAAGATTGCTGTTGCTTTATTGTCCATCTCACCCTTCCAAGGACACTCCTGACACCGGCAGGGTGCTCTGCACCAACGGTTTTGTTAATTACCCCGCTAATTGACTTGCTGCTCACAATACAGACCCGGTGGGAGGCAGAGAAGCGGGTGATGTATCCAACTCCACTCATCTTCATGCTCCTCAATAAAAATCATTTTTCTGTTGATCCCTCTCCGGGGGCCTGTTTAATGTTTCACACAGTACAGGAAAACTGCAGCAGAAGGTCCAACATCCACTGTGACCTTGTGCTTACAGCACAGCTTTGGGAGGGTAAACTTTGCTTTCTCCAGGAGCTGCAGCAGCTTCCTGCACTTGGCTCTCTTCATTGGTTTATGTTTCTTAAAGGCACCTTGAATTCTATACAATTTTCTGCTGTTCTGTGAGGAAAAAAAAAAAGAAAAAATTTATTTACATATTTAATTATTTAGACTTTTTTCMTGAGTTTTTATTAGCTGAAGCAAAACTATGAAGTATTTCACATATTTTCCYCAACACTTGTGAATTAACTTGGTTTGGCCATTAAATGTCTTTCAGTTGGTTGGTTTATGCTTATTCAGTAAGGGTTCCTGACAAGATTTTCTTTGGAAATGTGTTCATCTGAGTGCGTTTGGAAATTGAATTTGAAGTCTATTCTCTCAGGACTGAGAGAGTTTGTGTTTAGCTTTGTAGGGTAATCCCCCTGCCTGCCTCTTTTTCTGGTATATCAGATCTTCTTAACTCTGGCCAGCTGCTGGATTTTGGAACAAGAATTCATTTTTATTGGGTTTTAAATACCTGACCAGTTTAGAAATCTTTGAATGTGTGGGCACATCTGTATGCCTCTGTATGTGGTCACCAGTGGGGCTGACATAAAGGGAAAGGCAGGAGAAATTACTGTGCTGTAAATCCACCATCAGCTAAAGTTGTGTCTTTTTGAACTGTTGAGYTGAACTGGTGCCAGAGCGAATTGTTGTGTTGCTGGAACTAAGCAAATGCATATTGCAGAGTAAATGAAAATGTGTAAGGAATGCTGCCTGTTTGTAAGTGCATTAATCTAACACAACTGTAGGCTGTAYTCAGTGTCATGACTGAATGCAAAGAAAAACAAAATTGTGCCTGATGAAAACATCTGGGTTCAAATCTTGATGCCAGTAAATTCTTCCCCCACTGGTAAGAAAAAATTGTAAAATCACATTCTTTTTGGGTTATGTGATTCCTACACAGAATCTTCTGCAGAGAATTTTCTGCAGAGTCCTCCAGCTCCTCTCCTGAACCCACAGCTGGCAATGGCCATGTTTGGGATCCAGCACAGGGGACAAGGGGCTGTGGCCTCACCTGTGCCGAGTTTGTACCTGGCAGGGAAGGGAGAGTTCACCTCCATTAGGGACTTAGTGACTAAATGGACATTATCATCCATGGATGGCATGTGGGATTCACAGCCTGAGAAKTCCTGCTTTCTCTGTGAGGTAGGAATTGTCTTCAGACACAAGGAATACAGRATTGGAGAGGTGGGAATGTGGGGCTTAGGGAGGTAGCAACAAAGGGTAATATGAGAGTGGAATCTTCAGTGAGTGTTCTTTCACTGAATTATGAGCAAAGAGGGAAGGATGGGATGGGGATATTCTTCTCGAATTTTATTCTGAACATGAGAAAATGCAGAGTAGCAAACCTTGCYAAGGATATAACTTGGTTATTTCCAGTGAAAGCATCCAAGCAGTTTGTGAGCACTGTTTGGTGGTTGCTGTTCAGGGCGAGCTCCCACTGTAACCACTCGTGTTCAGCCTTAGTCTGTGCCCAGCCACGTGGCAGCTGGCTCCAGCAGCCCCCAGAGTGGGGCTCTGGCCCCAGGGTTCCCTGCAGGCAGAGGTGTGCCAGGATAGCTGCGGCCCCTGGAGCCAGCACAGCAGGATTTTAGGTCACATCTGTGCGAGGTGCTTGGACTTTACTCTGCTGTAATCATGGCTGGGATCCTAATTCAAACAAGCCCTGGGGGTATGTCTACACCAACCCAGAGCATGCACGGGCTTGGGTGAGCTGCCTTGGAACAGCAGCAGTGGTGGAATGGCAGCATCAGCTTTCCAGGGCTGTCTGAGCACCCCGGGACTTGGGGCAGGGACACCAGGAACACCAGGGACACCAGGGACACCAGGGACACCAGGGACACCCAGGGACACCAGGAACACCAGGGACACCAGGGACACCAGGGACACCAGGGACACCCAGGGACACCAGAGACACCAGGGACACCAGAGACACCAGGGACACCAGGGACAGCAGGGACAGCAGGGACACCAGGGACACCAGGGACACCAGGGACAGTGACACTGAGTTCCAGGCCTCTGCTGTCCCCCCGCTGCCACTCACTGCGCCTGTAACGGTGCCTCTGACTGCAGTGCAGGAGCTCTATAGAGCTGCTCAGTTGCCCTGTTATGGAAAATAGGCCATTGACTGGAAAAAACCCCAAATAATGTAAAGGCAACTTTGCTCCATTGCCGCGAGTGTGATGTGAGGCTCGAACCCACAGGAAGCACTGGCGCAGTTTCCTGCTCGCTGCAGAGTACATGTGTGACATCTTTTCAGGTCAGAAACGAGGTAAGGCCTCTCATCATGACCTCAGTGCAGGAGCCACTGATCAGGTCGTTTTTTTAGTGTTGCTCTGGTTTGAAATTAGAACAGAGGAAGGAAGCACTGAGCTCTTTCTAGTGAAATGCTTATCTGTCACAAGAGGCATGTGGCTTTAACACTGCTTCTCTTGCTTGTCTCAGATGCAAAGAACATGCCCTGGGTTTGGAGTTCAACCAATTTCTTAATTAAAGACAGTTTTATGGTCAGCTTGGAACCTTGTCTATTCCAATTKCAGTTCTTTCAGTTCACAAATAAGTATTTTTCCAATGGAAGTTTTAAGAAGAAAAATATTTTCACAGAGTAAACATAGAATTTCTGCTGGGGAACAACTGGCCCAGTAGTCCTGATAATGGACTGGACAGCATTTTTGTATGTAGCTTATCAATTTTACTCCAACAGGCAGTTATTGCCTAAATGGCAATCTTAATTGGATAGCTCTTTTAGGGCCAGAATGAGACAATTGGACTCATTTCTCTTCTGGAGGTTAATGGTATCTGTATTGTAAAATCAGCCTTCTCAGTCTAGCTCTAGATTGAAAAAAAATCAGAGAATTCAGAAAGAACTGAGAAGAGGACTGAAGTATTTGAAAGGTGAAATTCATAGTGATATGTTTAGTTTTATTTTAGTTTAGTTTTATATACCCCAAACCAGACCAGATCTGATTTAGGACCCCTCACTGTTGGATATGATACACAATATGAATCAATATTGGGATCTGAAGTCAGACATTCAGTGAGCAATGAAAAACATATTTAACAGTAAAAAAAAAGCCAGGCATTTTATTAGATTTTTTGCTTACACAGTTCTAGAAATATTTTTCAAAATGTTTTCTAGAATAGATGTATTCACTGAACTCAAAGAAATCAGTAAGTGATTTTCTGTAGCAGGTCAGGTTATGCAGAATGTCCCTCTGAGCTGTTAATATGCCTGGAACAGAGGCTCCTGCCCCTGCATGTCCCTGGGATGTGATGTCTCACACCGGGTGCTGTGCCCAGAAGGAGCAGGAGGTGCTCACACCCCTTCCTCCAGCGCTCCAGCAGGACTGGGGATGAGGGCAGCTGCAGCTGACAGGGCAGCCCGGCTCTGCTCTGCTCCTGTGCGTGCTCATCCCCACCGCGGCACGAGGGGAGCTCTGGTCGCTCCCTCAGCTGCCACCTGCCCTGGGGTTGATTTCTGCTCCTTCCACATCCCGGTGACACTCGGCTGCTCAGTGTGAGAGGGCAGCCCTGTGGTTCTGCATTTAGCAGTAATACATCAGACATAAAACAAGTTTTTGAGGCAAACGGTCTAGAAACACTGTGGGGATGGAACCCGAAATCTCAAAGCCAGGCGAAACAAGGTGAAGCTGGCTCCACCAGGAAAGGCAAGCAACTTAGCTGGACTGCTATTCCTGTCACACTAGAACCTTTCAGCTGCCTTTCATGGGGTTTTGTTTGGTAGGTCCTTGCTAGGTTTGCTAACTGACTTTGTAAAGTGCTGATTTCGTTATCCAGGAGAGASTGATACATGAGATAAGCAGATGGTCTGAGCTGGCTTTTCAAGACTGCTCACATGTGTTTACAAATATTTCTGTTTACYTAATTTGTTACAGCTAATACTGAGTTCCAGCTGTTTATGTGGCTGTGTTTTCATATACTGGTCTTAAGGATTCATTATGAAAACCTGAAAAAAATAAAACTAAAGAGTGAAGCTATGGAAAACCAATAGAGAAACCTTTCAAATTTGTATTGTTTTGATGTAAATTGTAAATCTCGAGGTGGCATCTTTTCAGAATCTAAATGTTTATGTGGGATAAAATCTGAAACCATCAGTATCAACACAGGAACCTTGTACTAGAGAGGGGCAGTGTCAGCTTGTGATCCCAGGAGTCAGCTTCCACCAGAGATAACCACAGAGACGTAGGTTCACATAATCTAGTGCCGTGTGTGCACAACATGTGTTGATGTAACCCTCTGGGGCCACCTCCTAGGTAAATAAATGACATTTGTGAGCGCTGTGGGCTGRCAAGCGGTCGATAGTGCCAGAGGAAGCTGTGGATTCATTAGACCTATTTTGCCTGAACCTCACCACAGCCTCAGATTAAACAAAAAACAAAGCCCCAAACTGGCAGTGACTTTATGAAGGTGTCTGACAGATGTCTTGCCTTCCAAGAGTGGAGTGAAAGTAGGAACAGTTTCAATCTGCCTGTTGTTCACAGAGARCGTTAATAAAGACAGAAGATTTAACCTCATGTACATCTGAGTGTAGTGAAACATCACTGAAGCCTGTGAGGATCYTGGTCCTGGGTTTAGATTAGATTCTCCCCATGCTCAGCTGCAGGCTGGCTGCCAAGGTCCTTAGCACTAATCACAACAATTGGAGTAAAAGCTCAGTGAAATTTGCTTGAAGGCCATGACACTTGTGGCAATGATTTGAAAACGAAACATTTGTTTTTATTTGGTTTGGGAAATAAGATTTGGTAATCAGTTGGCTGTAGCAGAATGAAGTGCACTCCCTCAGCCACTCCTTAAACTGGGCAAGGGCTACTCAGGTGAGCAGTGTGCCAAATGTCAAGGCTTGCAGCGTGTTCCAGGAGGCTGTGTCACAGCACTGCCAGCTACCTGTGACTTCTGGCTAGGGTCACCCTTGATGCCAAAGGCCCAGCACATCCAAGCAGATCTCTGCAGCAATCTGACATGKGCATGGCGTTTTTCAGGTCTTCTGATAGGATTTTCAGTGACATGCTCTTGTTTGTTTCACATAAATCATTAATTCCTGGAAACGCGTGATACCGTGTTCTCTGTGAAGAAGAGGGAATTCGTTGGAGGTGGGAAGAGGTGGGGGCAAAGTGAAACATCTGCCAGAGAATAGAGTGGTACAGTAATGGTAAATGATTGGTGAGCACCTGGGATGAGCTTGGCTCTGCAGCCTCTCTCAGGAGCATGCTAAATGGGAAAGCAGTCCCGCTGCTTAACTCAGAGTTTAACTCTTCACTGGGTGATTTCTGGACCTGTCTCCTCAGGAGCAGAACTTGCCATCAGTGGCTGAGGTTATCCGTGCAGTTTGGTGAGGCAGTGACTGGCTCTGCCTTTGTGGAACAGCAACACCACAGCTTTTTCTCCAGCCAGGGACTTACAATGGGTGTTATGAACTCCTTTCCTCCGTGCCAATCTTATTCTTGGTCTGTTTGGTCTGTCTCAAAACTGATAATGATGAAAAGGGAACAAATCTGTTCTCCTGAAGTCTTTGCTGCCTTATTTAATCCCTGTGGGATGAATACGTTTTGGCACATTCAGTGGAAGAGATTATTTGGAACAGACAAAAGTACCAAGCTGGCAAGTTCTGGATGCCTGAAGGTGTCTGTCAGAGGGGCTTGCTTGTGAAATACTCAGCTGCAGGCAGGACTGCAGTTCCTGAGCTGTTCTTTCACTTAGCATGAGGAAATTCCATAGAAACAGAATAGTTTGGGTTGGAAGAGACCTTAAGTGTCAGCTAGTTCCCCCCAACACTTCCACGGGGGAGAGTTTGCTTTTGTTTTTGCCCCAAACCCACGGAAACAGTTTGTCAGTGTGATGTGGCGCTGTSTGAGCCGGGCAGATGTGCCCTGTGGCAGCAGCAGGGACACGAGCCCAGCCCCTGCCTCAGGCCAGTGCTGCTGCTGCTGCTCCCMGGGTTTGCTGCTCCCCTCCCTGGGCACCCGGCACAGAGCATCCTGCCCCTCTGGCAGCCCTGGCTGATCCCTCTGCCTGTTTTTCACACCAGTGCAGAGAAAAGATGAATGAAGCCTTTCCTGCTGTTTTGGAAGCCTCAGAGAGACGTTTTCCTAGCAGAGCAAAGCACGAAATGCCATGTCCCATCTCACAGACACCCTCTGTGCTGCAGCATCCCTTCTGGGCCTGGGGGCAGGAAAGGCTGGGACTGTTGGCTGGCCACACTTGGAGCATCAACATTCGTGGCAGTCTGGGGAGTGGAGCAGCACTGCAGCCAGCACTCACAGGACTGCTGGGGATGGAAAGCAGGACACCATCAGTGGGTGATTGTCCCCTGCCCTGCTGACTGGCAGCTGCAGTGTTTGAGCTCATATTTCTTACGACTTTTMTTTTAGTTTTTGATTTTTTTCTTTTTGTTTGCTTGGGTAGTTAGGTTTTTTTGGGGAGATGGTGATGTTATGTAAGGACATGAGTAGAAGGACCTAGTTCTAGACACTTATACTCATGTAATGATGGCCTTGGCTTGTCCTCACTATTTATTTACAATGTGGCCTTGTGGCTTAAAACAGAACAGAACTTTCTGAAACAAATGCTTGCTCTACATTTCTCTCTCAGATTTCATGCCCTCTGCTGAGTGTTGAGCTCTCTGGGGCAGGCACTGTGTCTGTGTTGATGCCCACTCCAGGAGCCACAGTGCTAGCCCTGGACAGGGCACAGCTGTAGCGCTGTGAAGCAGAAGCAGGATAGAGGAAAACACGTCTCTCTCCTGTCCCATCTCCACTGTTCTCTGCAGCCTGCAGGATTTTCACCCCACCTCACTGCAGGGGCCAGTGACAGTGACAGGAGTGGCTGTGTCCTGCTGCTGTGGCAGGGGCTGTCCCTGCCTGTCCCCCTGTGCCATGCAGGGCAGCTCTGCCGGGCTCTGTGCTGCTGCTGGGGCAGCGGGGGCTTTGGGACAGGAGATGCACACTGGATTTTGGGATGGGCTCCCAGGCAATGCACGCTGGGTTTTGGGATGGGCTCCCAGAGGTGCACACTGGGTTTTGGGATGGGCTCCCAGAGGTGCACACTGGATTTTGGGATGGGCTCCCAGAGATGCACA
>JACDOX010000245.1:858043-889848 GCA_014549065.1 Cardinalis cardinalis | reverse complement strand
GCTCAGAACCGAGCACAGACCATCTCCAGCAGCTGGGCTCCGAGGGCAGAGGCTCTGCAGCTGCGCTCAGGGCTGCAGGGAGGCTCAGGCTCCCTGGGCAGCTCCCACCCTGCAGGTGAGCTGCCAGACCAGCAGCGCTGAGAGCAAAACGGGGAAACCTGAGAGGCTGAGATTGGAGGAGCTGGGATATTCAGTTAACTTCACCTGGCACCCGGCCCAGGCTTCAAAGGCCTGGTGGAAAAGTGCCGCAGCTCCTAAGCGGGCTGTCAAAATGATGGAACTATCGAGGTGTTCCACTCCTGTTCCAGTGCAGGCATCCCTTCCTGCAGCTGGAAGGACACAGGCAGCCCGGGCTGCTGCAGCCCTTTCGTGTGCCCAGAGCCCCGRGGAGGTGTCCCACGGAGAGCCCCTTTCCCACTGCTTACAGCAGGGCGGTGGCTGCAGAGGCAGCTCTGCAGTCCAGTTCTTAGAGCAARCTGCCCTGAGCAGCCAGGCTCTGAACCAGGTACACCAGCCTGTTAGACCCTTGCTGAGACAAGTGAAAAATTAAGTGCACAGTTTATTGTTTCCCTTTCCTCTTCTAGTTTTTATCATTAAGAAACAATCAAACAACCAAACAATGAAACAAAAACAAACAAAACCCCCAAAGAACCCGAAGAACAAAAGGAATGCCAACTCCTGTAGTCTTTACAATGTGTGCAAACTCTTGCCATGAGGCYATAAGCAATATACGAGCAGCCTGCATCTCACCACTTCTCTTTTACTATTCCTTTCACTGTCCCAGTAGGAACAGAAATCCAACTGGATCAGTGGGAACAACAGTATGTTTCCCATTCCATTGCCATTTTTGATTCAGGACACTTTTACTTTGGCTCAGTACATTACCCAGTGCGTTTAAATCTATATTTAGTTTCTTGCAAGGGAGAAGCTCAGTCACACAAATCCCAGCTGTAGTAGATGTTTTGACATGCACGCTGTAAACCAGTGATTAGCAAGCTTTTTCTTAGTGCCCACAAGCCAAGATGAGTTACCCCACTGTGATTCTCTTGGTGAAACKGTTTGACATCATGGGATCCTGTGATGCCAAGTGGCCAAAAATTACAGGAACTGTAATTCATGGGCAAGGTGAGGACAGCTTTCAGGGAGATACCACAACATCCTGTCACTTTGGAAATTCTGGCTACATAGCTGGGAAGCTACAACTTGCTTAACTTCTGGTTCTAATTCTGGCTCCCAGATGTGTGGTTCCAGCTGCAGAGGGCTTGCACGCAAATCTGCAGCGCCAGAGGGACCCAGGCCATGCTGGGCTGTGTGATGGGCCTTGCACCTCAGAAACACTGAACACGTTCCACTTCCAGCGAAGAGACCTTCCTTCTCAATATAAATGAGAAAGAGAGTTGTATTTTAAAAGCACATGCAATATAATGTTTGCTTCTCTAATGTGTCAAATAGAAAATGCAAAATGAGAAAAAACTCCCTGTAGTTTTTCAATGAGCTGAAATAAAAACCAATCCCCCAACACGAGGGTCAATGGGTGCTTTAAGTGRCAGGTTATAGCTATCTCATGCATGAATTTTGCAGGCAAATCAAAGCCAAATGGATTAAGGACAGCCAAGTTGCTAAAATAAGACTTATAATAATAAAAGCCAGCCCAAATGAATCATGGYCTGTATGGATAGATTGTGATTCACATTCCGTGACAGAAGAGAGTCCCTAAAAGTTTTGTGGCTCTGTATCTTAATAAAAAATGATTTCACAGTGGAACTATTGGACRTTAAAATGACAGCTATGATGCAAAGCTCTCTGGATACTCTGTGTTTAATAAATAAACCTCAGAATATAATGTTCAAGCATAAGGAATTCCCTCCTGGGCCAGTCCAGTGGTGTGTTTCAGGTAACACAGAAAGGAGGTGCTTTTTGGGACAAGCCCCAAACCTGGCCACTTTCTGAATCCCATTTCCCTGGTTTTCCCATGGCACCCAGGACTGTTATGTTCCACTGTGAGGGTGGAGAGTCCATCCCTGAGGGCTCATCCTCCCCGAAGGCAGCAGGGAGTCAAATATGTGCGAAGAGCCTGGAGCAACAGAGCCTTGTAACTGCCCCAGTGATGTTTCCAGCTGTGCTTTGCATGGGGATTTATTGCCTATAAATGGGGCCAGAACCTGCTGGAGAATCCTTGGCTAGGAATGTTTGGCTGTTCTGTGGTTCTGGGTGCAGGGATCACCAAAGTTCCTCAGTGTCTCTGTGGTCAGTTGTCCAGAGCCAAGGCATCACTATTGCAGCACAAGTGCAGAATGCAGCGAGTTAAACCCAAGGCTCTCGCACCCCACCAGYGCTCATGTTCTGCTGTGGAAGCACCTGCTCCTCCTTTTCCTAGGCAGGTATAATTGGACTTTGTTTATGGCAAATAAAGGGTTTCATTGTAAAGACTGATAGGTCCTAATTGGGAAAAATCTGGCAGAGATTATTTGTCAGTTTTATGGAATAAAGCTGCTTGTCATGCTTTTACCTCCAGGAACTGGAGGAAGGCCAGAGGAGATTGTTCTCCTCTAACTTTTCATGAAGAGCTTCTTTTCATAGCTCACAAAAAAAAAGTCTGAGAAGAAAAGAAAGAAAAAAMCAACAAAGAAACCCCCAAAACAACACAATTTCAACACCCAGCATCAGGAAACAGGAGTGGCTGAAGAGCCAGGCTGTCCCTTGAAGTTACACAGTTGTTCATGGGCTACAAAGCCATCAGACCTCCAGAAAAATGAAAATGATTCCATGTTAGGAACGCTCTTTGTTAAATACAATGTCTTGTTCTGATGTCCGCTTTCAAACCAGGATGCAATAATTCCAAAGGGGATTGAAAAGACAAAAACAATCCAGTAGCTGGTAAACAAATTTTGGACGCTAAATTCATCTCAAAGCAAGGATTTTAGGAATTACTTGACCACCCTGAGTAGATCTTTGCAATCAAAGTCATATGATAGATAGTTGGGGCATTTCAGTTGTGCGGACAAAGACAGGACAAGGTTTCATGCTAGAAGCAGAAGTAAAAAAAATGTCTCTTTTAAATAAATAWTATACAACTTTCCAGTAGTAATTAGACATTCTAGTTGTTTATCAGGGACAGCAGTGGCTTCACCAGGTTTTGAACAATCGCAATGGAATTAGATCCATTTTGAGAACATGTGTGTTAGTTTAGCCCTGAAAGAATTACAGCCTCTGTATTCAGGACAAATTAAAGGACCATAATATTCCCTTCCACGTCTTTCAGCATTTGGCTCTATAAATCTACCTCAGAGAAACTTCTGTTGGGCTGGAGGCTGAAGGGCTGGGAGGGCTGGGAGTGTCAGGATGTCCCTGTTCTGTCCCCTTCACTTTGCTTGTAATGTGCTAAGAGCAGGTARCATGTTTAGGATTGTGTCACAGGGCTCTGCTTTCCCAGAAACACAACTGGGGGTGTAGCTGCCTTCTCTTGGCTGCCTGTCCACTGAGCTTTGGCGTTCATGTGGTCAGAAATGATCTTTTGACATTCATCCCTCTTTGGGAACTCCTGCTTATGGAATTGGGAATAACCAGAAATAGCTTCTTTTTCATTGCATTTCTGCTTCCAGGTGAAATGACTCCCTGCAGTGGGTGATGTTCAGGGTATGTCCCGACCTCCAGCTGGTCCCAGCATGAAATATCATCTGCATGGTTTTGCCCAGCCTCCCACAGGCAGAAGGGACATATTTTTACACACCTTCTGCRCACCTGTATCTTCTTTTAGCATCAGTGTCATAGAGGTGGAATGTGGAATCTGCTGTTTCCCAACTATTTTGGTGAAGGYTAGACTGAAATGCTCCTGAAGGAGACTGAAGTGTCTCCTTTTTATGTGTGACAAAATGAAACTCTGGCTGCATTATGGCTGATTGATATTTTCCTAAATATTCAGTAGTCTGTCTCTGTGTAACAGCTCTCCAATGGAGTTTGGAGCCTGAGACTTGTGTGCTTTCAGGGCTTTCCTTGCCCAGAGCAGCCTCTGGGCAGGCACAGCACTGTGGTACCTGTGGCACAGTCTTACATGTGGTTCCCAGATTTGCGCAGCTAAAGCCTTGTGTCCATGCAAGGAATCAGAACGAGCTGTGTTTGTGCTTAGCTGTGTTTATGGTCAGTGCCTATATGCTCTCATGCTCACTGACCTCTCTTTTTGTGGCATATTCAGCCTGTGATTTTTCAGATTTACCCAGATTTTGTAACTTGTTATTTCTCAGCCATACTCAGTATGCAGCACAGACCCAAATCTTCAAGGCTCAGTGGGAGAGGGGATGCTACCCAAACCTTGATCCTCTTGCTCCATGAAGTACACAGGCTCGCCCAAAGCTCTTCCATGAGCTTTAAAGAGGTTTTCAGGGGTGGATATTGTATGAAATGCCAGAAGAAACACCAAGCTCACGCTGCCAGCTCTGTGTCATTGCCCTTGCAGCCTGGGAGCTGGGCGGGCACTGCTGCCACTGCCCTGGCAGTCGGAGCCCCTGGCCCGACCTTGGTGCTCTGTGCCACACCACAGACAGGGCAGAGACAGTTCTTGTCCCCAGGGCTTCGAAACTGGACAAAGGAGAGGGCACCAAAAATCTCCTGGGCATTCTTCTGTCACAGGCACCAGGAGATTGTAGGTCCAGAGTTAACAAAAGCGGGAAAAGCAGGAATGGAGACAGGAGACAAGGAAAGGACAGGAGAGGGCAGTGGCGGCATTTTCCCCGGGAGGAGCTGATCCTGCAATCACGTTGTAGCCAAACGCTACAAGTTAAGAACCCAATCAGTGATCACAGCCTTGATGAGAGGCTACTCTCAAGAATTAACCGTGATAAGAGCTGTGGGCAGAGATGTTTGCTCAGTGTCTGCCTCCTACCGTCCCAGCCAATTCCATGTTCTGTACTTGCTCAGCAAACCATGTGTACCTCTGAAATGAGAGGTGATTAATAACAGTGCTTGCTAGCAATAAGGGCTATCCTGGGAACAGCAGGGCTGACGCTGAAGCAAGGGCAGGGCGGTGGGGCAGGGGCTGCCCTGCTGGCTGTGGTCAGCTCGGCYGCCCGCCACAAACTGGGGTTGGCAGTTTCGAATAAACGTTTYAGGAGATCCCTCAATGAAGCCACCCTGTGTGGATCATGTGCCCTATTCCTCGTAAATGATGAAATGTGGAAAGAAAAAGTGACTGGGTTGTATTGGGAAATGTACCCTGTGCATGAGGGGATGGAGAGGGAAGGGACCTGGCCCCACAGACAGACCTTTCCTGAGACACCTGCATCCCCATCATGGTGGGCTTTTCCAGCCAGGCCCTGGCTGCCAGGAGCTGAGGCTGTTTCCAGTGGTGAAGAATCACAGAAACAAACCCTGAGTAGCTTGGAGTGTCTGTGGGGTGCCAGGGAGGCTCAGAGGAGCAGGGCTGTGCTGGTGCTGGGCAAATACTGCATGACAGAAAGTCCCTGTCCCCAGAGGTTACAGTTCAAAGCAGAGAGAGCAAACAATGACAGAACAAACACATCAGYCTTCCAAACCAGGTGACACCATTTAGATCCTAAAAATGGTAAAAGATTTTTGCTCTTGTCCATAAAATACATAAGGACAAAYGGCTGGCTCATCCCAGCAGAGGGAGGCTGGAGAGGGGAAACGGAGGGAGTGAAGAACACCCCAGCCAATTTGTKGATGACTAAAATACTTAAAACAGCAGGCTGCTTTTTAAACTTAGRAGGTGACTTGCTGAGTGGTTACTGGCTGCTCACTCCTGGTCTCGATAAGAGCTCCCACAGGACATGCAGTTCTTTCCAGCTTCTCCACATGGTTTATCTGTGAACATCAGAGCGGAGCAAAGGGAAGGAGGCTGGGCAGGTTTGTTTCATCTCTGCTGTGACTAACCCTGYGTGCTGGGCTGGCTGCTCTGGAACAGTGATAGCACTGACCTGACTGCCCCTGGCAGCATCTCCTGCTCGAGCAGGGGCTTGCTCCAGATGAGCCTCCCAACCCCAACYGTGCTGTCACTCCATGCTCTGCTGGCAGGGTTCCACTGATAATTATCACAGGACCACCAATGATTCTAAGAGCAAGATTCAGACAAAATTAATTTTACCAAGTTGGGAAATGCAGAGATCTGCATGAGCATCACAGTGAACACTCCAAAGGCTTTGGCTGAGGAGCTGCTGAGGGCATGCAGGGCTGTACATCCCTTGGCAATCAATGGGACAGGCCCACCCTGGCACACTTGCCTTGTCACAGACCCTTCCTGCTCACTGTGATCTGAGCTGGCCCTCTGTGAGCAAAGCAGTTGGACTCCTGAGCTCTTTCCCAGCCTAAACTGTCCCATCATTCTACAGTTCAGATTTTTATCCTGTTTTCACAGGACAAAATATCACAGTTGTGTTTAATGTTAGTTATTTACCAGTAGTGCCATGTGTGTGCCTCTTTAGGCCCATAGAGATAATTTAACCTGTGTCAATGGTGTCTCCTTCTTGGGATTCAAAGGTCCCCAGGATGTCTCAAAGCACACAAGGGAGCTTATCACACTGTGGAGGATCAATTCCTTTTGGCTTACGCTTACTCACAGCATTTGCTTATTATACATACACCTAGTAGCAAACACTTGGGAGGGTGGGCATTGTATTCCCCAGGAGGAGTGGGGCTGGCTCTGCAGCGCTACACAGCTGAGAGATGGAATAGGGATCTACTTTCAGCTGAGCCAAAATGTGTGGAACAGAATGATAAGGAACAGGCAAGAAGTCAGTGACAGAGGCTGGGCAGGAGGGGATGGAACCCAACTGGCCAAGTGTTTGCACCTCAGCCCCYGGACTGCAATACCACCTCTCCCCTTCCTCTTTGGTCCCAGAAATCRAAACATCCCTGCAAGTGACATGAAAGGGAAATGCGTGACTGCCGTGCAAAAGCAGCTAAAAGAGCCAAGGGAAACTTTCAGAAGGATGGGGCCACAAAGGACTGCCTGGGATGCTGACTCAGGGCTCCTCTCAGAAATGCCAAGCTATACAATTGCCTTTGTTGCCTTAACAGTTTTATTCCTACACCAGAGTTTGGTCTCTGTTGCTCCCATGTTTGACTGCTCTAGAATCAGGTTGTGGAATTGGTTGGGAGYCTTCTAATTTTCATTCAGCCTTAGTTTGTTAGTTACCAGTTCAGGCMTATTTACTCTTACTCCAACAACAGYATTTAGSTCATTCTGTTCTTTYCCTTCCTTTCCTATTTCCCTTGATGCATTAATAGCCATAAATAACATTCTTTTTCACACTTCATTTTGCTGGGTTTACTGACCTTCTTTCTGGTATCACTCCCTTGCTCAAAGAAAATTCATCTTTACTATTTCTGAAGACTTGAGGGACTGGAATTACRCTTCCCTTTACACTGCTTGAGCTCGTGGTAAATAATACATCTATGTTATAATGTGGGAAGAAATAAAATGCTCTGCAGAGTAAGGGCTGATCTTAGCAAACAGGCCCAGGGATTTGCAGGCTGGGAGGGAAAGCTGAGAGTCTCTCTGGCTGTGCTGCAGCTGTACCCTGAGCTAAGCTGAGGAATGGGGCCAGAATGGCTCTCCTTGTGCTCAGCTTCCCCCAGAGCTCTCCTGTGATCCCTTGCTGGGGGCTGAGCCCAATTTGTGAGTGGGGATCTGACCACAGGCCAAGGAAGAGGTGGCTGCAGGATCAGCATTTCTAGATGTTGTTATTTTAATATTTTTCTTGAAGCTGAGCTTTTCCTGCCAGATGAGAAATATCCATTTTCATGTTAGTTGAGAAACATTTGAATGGCTTAACCATAAAAGCTCAGGACTTAGAAATTGATTGAGARGAGCCCAAGCCCTGCCCTGGTGCCAGGCACAGTGGTGGAGGCAGCACAGCCCTGCAGGGAGGTCGGGCAGGGGACAGCAGAGCCTTTGGGATGTCCATGAGCACGGGAAGAGCTGCAGCCTCTGCTGCTCCTCGGCTGGAAGCACTGCCCCCTGTTCTTGTCAGAGGAGCTGATCAGAGAGTCCTCTGTGACAGCACTGTGTGTGAGCAGGCTGGAAATGCAGCTCAGCCCTTGGCTGGTTACTCACGGTTTCAGGTTTTGGACAAGTCCATGCTGCTGAAGAATGTAATCAGTGCATTTTTACTTGCTCTGATTTTGGATGTATTTGTCTTTTCACCTCCAATTTTCAAAAGCACTCACACTTTTGCTGTCACCTCAGTCCAGGAGGTTTGTTCTGATGTGTCTGTGTTAAGATTTTCATTGTCTGTCAGTACCTGGAGAGAAGAGCAGGGGAACCTGTCCATGCAGCTTAAATACAACTTGATTAGTAGAGATTAATAAATGAGATATTTGATTATTTTGGTCTGGCCTGAGTTCAAGCTCTTGTTCCCTCCCAGCTGTGGGAGGGCTACTTCAGCCAAAAAAAATCCATGCCTAGATTTTTACTTTCGGGAAGTTCAGGCATTTGAGATCCAAAATTAGGTTTTCAGTTTGTGCCAGGAAGGAATCAGCCACCAGATTAAGAATTTGGATGCTTTGCCTCACAAAAATTTCTGGGAGTTGTATGTCAAATCCAGGATTTCAGATCTATTCCCAGAGTAAGTTCAGCACTAAAGCAATGCCTCATCTTCTCATTGCAGAGGTAGGAAGGAAAAAATGAAAAATTAGCTTGAAGGAATGGGGGAGGGGGGGGAAAGGAAGAAAAAAAGAGGTAGGAAAGGAAAAGTGCTAAAGGTGGTAAGTCACATGGGGGACTGGGAATGAAGCTCAAGGGCACAGGGATGCAGCTGAAAGATCAGATAATAATTGTTGCTTTGTATAAAAGGCTCTCCTTTCCATGTTCCATGGCCGTCCCAGACACTCAGGGTCAAGGGGTTATTTTGAAGTTGGCCATTGATTCATACAAGATGCCTGGTTATGAAATATGGGAATCTTTCACCAGAGGGAAAAACTTCCCCGTGAGCGACTGCCTGGAAACCCGCAGCAGGGAAGGGTTAATGGCGGCTCAGTTTACAGCTGGGAATTGCTGGTATCCAGGAAACAACACAGAATGCACAAACCATGAGACCAGCTGGAGCCTGCTGGAATCCCATTCATTTGGCAGAGCTGTCTGTGGTCTCCAATTCTGACATCACTGCATTTGCGTCACRCAGGAATGCCTTAACCACTTCTGCCTTTCTATTTTTTCCTGTCCCCCTCTTATTTCTGTGGCTGACTCAGATTTGCAGAGCGATGACAAGAGGCAGATCACAAACCCCCCGACCTCCCGCCCTGGATGTAGCTGCACCTGAGCTGTGAGATGCAGATTTTGGGGTGTGGGAGCGTGGGGTGGCTGGGAATCCTTCCTGCTCCCAGTCCTGTGCATGACCTGGCTGTAACAGAGCCCAGAGGGGAAACACTGCTGGCTGCACGGGCCTGTCCAAGGGCTGCACACACAGTGGCACCGCTACTTTCAGAGTTCAGCGGAGCAAACRTGAGCAACTGCCAGGCAGGGGCTGGAAACGCACACTCTGCCTTTGGGAGTGGTGAGCACAGGAGCCGTGTGTCACCTGGGGAAGCCGCTGTCACAGCAGGAGCCCCTCAGCCCCCCACAGCCCCCCAGCTGCTCAGGGGCCCCTCACAGCCCCCCACAGCCCCCCAGCTGCTCAGGGGCCCCTCACAGCCCCCCACAGCCCCTCTGCCCAGGGGAAGCTGTGCCCCATCCCCAGTTTGCTCTGGAAAGGCCTGAAAAAGGTGTCGAGTGTGTTCTGCATGGAAGACCCTTTGTCTGAGAAGAGATTGTGACCTCAAAGGGCTGTGTTAAGGAAAATAGATTGTGTTTAAGTATTTCAGGGCTGCTTCTGAAGCCTGTTTGTGTCTGGTATTTATCCTCAGCAGCTGATTTGCAACTTCACTGCTCTGCAAGCAACCACGGATTGTCCTGTGATTCTTCTTCTCATGATTAACATTCTAAGCCTCAGTGTTCAGCCTTATTTTAAAACGCAGAATAGAGCAATCATCACAAAGGAATCGCTGTGGTAATCCTGAGAAAATGCATATGTGTGACTGGGTCACCAGGGAAATGGAAGAAAATCAAAAAAGTGCTCTTGGAAAATTTGGAAAGAGATAGACTGTTAAAAGACTGATCTAGATCTCTGTTCTAGGAAATATTTTCTAGAAAATTAACCCAGAATACCTATGTGGAAGTTTTTCACTATTTAATCTCCCTTTCTCAGTGTGCTCTAATKTAAAGATTTGCCTTCTTTTCCTCTAGATGTTTACACAAATATTAGTCCTGCTATAAATAGATGYGCACTCACAGCCTCAGCCAAGTTTTCAGACCCCAGAGGAATGTGTCTATTGAAAGAGTTCTGGCTGGGTGCATGCAGTGTCAAACCTGTCGTTCAGACCCAGGCCTGCATGGGCTGTGCTGTGGGCAGGGTCTGCAGGGTGCAATTTGGGACTTCCCATGTCCCCRGTGGAGAATGCCCATCCCATTCCTTTCCAGGTGTGAGGGGCTCGGGCCGTGTGAGATGCTGCGCAGGTGGCAGCCACTCCTGTCCTGGTCCCTCTGGGCTGGGCCAGCGCCTCTGTGCACGAGGGGGAGGAGAAAGGCAGCCCTCCTCCTCCTCCTCCTCCTCCTCCTCCTCCTCCTCCTCCTTCTCCTCCTCCTCCTCCAGCCGTGCATCCCAGTGCTGCAGCACACATTGGGAGGTGTTGGAACAATCCAGGCTGGTCTGTGTTTTGCTTCCAGAGGGTTGTCACTGATGCTAGTGAGAGATTGAAAGGGTGGAAAGCAGAGCAGGATGGAACATGCCAGCTCCAGCCCTGCCAGGCTGAGGAGCACAGCCAGTGTGAGTCCATGGCACACAGGTTTCACAGCCAGCCCCAGAGCTCTTGCAAAAGTGGCTCTGGAAGTCCKGGGTACATGGATTCATTCCTAGGCATTCTTAAATTTAGGTATGCCATGAATCAGTCATTTATAAACTTCAATTCCTGAAGTAGGGTCCTAACACAGGAAGATTCAGATTTTCAGGAATTGTGAGCTTTAGCAATTGCCAGTAGCTTTCCTGGGACCTGCTGAATGTTTATTGCAGTGACCTCTTTAGGCACAGAGCATCTGAAAACTTCACCTCCCACTCAGAATTAGCAGGGCAGTGATGTGCATTTGTAGGCACCCCTTCCTTCATGTGAAGGGTTTGCTCACTGGCCTGGGGGACTGGGCTCACAAGTTCCGAGTTTAGCTTGGTGGGAGGTYTCAGCTTTTCAGAACGCTTGATGATCTGGACTGGGTGACGCTTYGTGGTGCTGTGGGATCTGAAGAAGGGCACCTACTCCTCTTTCCATTTCTGGTGCACTTCTGTCACTGGCAGGAGTGAGGCTGTTCCTGACTGGCAGGAGAAAGCAGCAGAGGTAAACAACCCCTCCAGGAGAGCGCAGTGCTTTAGGCTGGTGTCTGTCACAGGCACCTGATCCTTCAGAGGGGCAACACAAATAAACACGGCAGCTGGCAATGCCCTGCTGGGCTGGCACCCGCTCCCGCAGGGGCTGCTGTCTCACAGCGTCACAGGATGGATCTCGCCCCCTCGAGCTGCACGTGGGGCTGGGCTGGAGCTCCCAGCGGGTGACTGGTGCCTTCTGCAGGGCTGAGTCCCGCTGCTGCGGGGCACAGGCTGAGCTCCGCCGCTGCCTCCCGCTCAGGCAACCAGAGCAAGCACCTGGCATCATGTAACTTGACTCAAAATACGGTTTTTCTCATTAGAACCGAGGAGGAATGTGGCCCTGAGCCTCCTGGGAGTGGTGTGAGGAAAGGCACAGCCACTGGGGAGTGTCATTAGCGTCAATCAGGCAGCGATCAAACCACCCCGCCCCTGCCCTGTGCCGATGTGGCACAGCGCTGCTCGGCAGTTCTGCTCGGCCCCGCTCCAGCCCTTGATGTTCATTTTTTCATGCGTGATCTTTCCTTGCTTACAACCCTTTTCCATAASCAAGTCGCCCATCTTGGGTTGTTCAGGCTGGGGTTGGTCATCCCAGCACCGGGAGTCACTGGGAGACTCTGTGCTTGCCAGTCTCATCCTCCTTACCTTCCCTTTTCTGCTTTTACAGATCCTCTCTTCATGATGAGCAACACAGCAGTCTCAAAGCTGTGCTTTGAAAGGTAGCTTGAATTTTCATCAGGTCTCTGGCAGATGCTGTCCAGCCTGTTTTTGTGCACAGCCCCCTGAGTGGGAGACCTGGCAGCCAAGGAACTGGCTCTGCCTGTCCTTAAGTGTAGTGATGGCAAACTCTAGTTCAGTTTGTAGTACAGCAGAGGAAGTTTTGTACCAACCTGGATGCAGTAATGACATCTTTAGATGAGCTCAGTACCCMCTAMAGTCAATGGCAGGAGCWTTGCGTTGATCTCTGTTTATTTGAATATAACGTAACTTAAAGCTGAGGTTTGGTCTTGCACCTACTTCTTGTAACAGCAACGTATGAACTGATGTAGCAAACCAATCCRAAGAGCTGAACATTCAAAAAGAGGTGCAGAAGCAGCCATACATATGAAATGAGCCTGATCTTGGATCAGGTCTGGGTCTGATGCCATTAGAAATTGAACATGTTGTGTCACCCTCTTCATTCTCCATGATCAGTACTCCTATTGCATCTTTCCCTTTTCTTGTCATCACTGTCTGTATTTTATTTATGATTAGAAGAGGAACTAAAGGTCTGAAAGGCCATCAGAAGATAAAAACCAGCACACTGAAGTAATGTATCTGAAGTCATGTGCCAGGTCAATGGTTGCTTTTAAATCAGGTAAATAAATGCTGTATTAAAACATCAAAATAATGGAAAATATTGTCTGGCAGCAGCCTGGGCTGCACTGTGAGCTGGGTGCAGGAGCTGCTGGTGGTTATTRCGTGCCTGGAGTTCACAAAGTTAGTCCTGAGGGGATATTTTGCAGTCAGCTGAGGGCTGAGGGCTCTGGCCCACCACAGTTTCCTGTCTCCCTCCCGAGAAGAATCCATGTCTGTCACATCTGTAAAGTCACACTACATTTTGATTATTCTCTGCATTTTTCTTTAATTATGTCCCCTAATTGCTTCTTAAGAGACTCTTAAAATTTTCAAATATAATAAGAAATAATAATAACCAATTAAAAAGCTGTGGGTATTGAGTGGGAAATAACAGACTGAAACAAAAGTCAAGGATAATCCTGGGAAATGACGTTTATGGGTCCTGGACCACTCAGTTCTGTGAGGCAATCTGAGGTTTTGGCTGGGCTAAAAAATGCGGCAGCACAGCTTTGCAAGGAGGAGCTTTGACAGAAATCACCCAAGAGGATTTTCTGCAAGGCTGGTGYGGAGGTGAGGGGCTCTCACCTCGCCAGCAGCACTGCTGGCCCCGTCCCTCTGCTCCGTCACACTGCACCCCTCTGTGCCAGGGCTGCAGCTTTCCCTGGGGGACCCAGGATGGTCCTGGCAGCAGCCACGGTGCAGACATGGTTATACAAGCGAAAAAAAAAATTCCCTTGTATACTGCATTTCCCTTGTAAAGTTAATRCAAACCAGATGGGTGAAAACATTTTTTTTTAGTTGTAACTCCACCGGGACAACCAAATATTATTGGTGAGCATTGAGGGAAGGTGAAGAGGTTTTGTAYGAAGAGCTTGGTCAGGCACAGCCCAGCTCTGCGGAGCAGCCCGAGGGGTTTGGTACCCAGGGAGCTCTGCAGATGYGCTGGTGAGCAAGGTGCCACACACAGCAGAGAGCAGCCCGGCCCCAGCTGCCCCTGCACAGGATGTTTGTGTACCAGGACAGCGCTCGGGAACGCTATAGGAACGTATAAAATCATTTCAGATGACACTTGCTTTGAAAAGACAGCCAACAGGGAGGAACTTGCAGGGTCCAAATGTTGCATTGTTTGGTCTTTCTCCTCTTTTATGCTTGAATAATGGCGTTTGAAGACATGTTATCCAAACATCATAAGTTTTATCATCCAAAGTGGCTGAAAAAGRTTATACCTTTTCTACTAAAACACCCTGCTCTGAAAACCAGCATGTGAAAGCATTATCTACTAAAAGTAAGTCMAATTAATTTAACCTTCATTATAGTTTCAATATCTTAGGTCTCAGTAATGAAGACATTTAATTTTAACTGGACCTTAGGCTTTTGTGTGGCATCTCTTGAAGCCTGCACTCCATGGATCATGAGTCACATTCTGATAACACTGTTAGACAAAACAAAGGCAAGAGGGAAGAAAAGCTCTTAATGAGCTATGCAAACATGAACCCTTCTGTGGAAGTGTGGGACCGAGGATTTATCCTCATAAATCCCTGTGACCATCACATGTTAGGTGGAGTTCAGGAGCCTGAGCAGACCACCAGGCTCAACTGGTGTCACTGCTTTAGCTTGGAGCACTCACCTGGGAAAGGATGGGTCCAACGTCARCAGGGATTTCTAGACCTGATCTTCTTTGTGCAGCCCTTCTCATGTGAACCAGGCTTTCAGGATCAGGACCAAGGCCCTCATCCAAAGGCTGCTCAAGTCAATGGAAAAAYTCTCATTGTCTTTAGTGAGCTTTGGATCAGGCCCTGAAAGTTGAGTCATACTTTGAATGGAACATTGTTTAAAGCAAAACAGGCTCAAGGCTTCATTCACGTAGAGGTTTTAACTGTCCAGTGAAATTTCCCAAGCACTTCCTGTGCCCTCCTGCCTGTTTCCTGCTGTCACTTCTCCCGAGGGGACACRTGCCCAGGGGAACATCATGAGCCCAGTGCCTGACTCAGTGTCTTCAGCCTGTTCTCCACCTTTTCTCTGTGAAATCCTGGCCACGTGACCCAAGTGCAGATGTCCCATTTCCCCCCAAGACGTGGGGGAAAACATCTTTAGTTCTTTTCATTTCAGCCTTAACATTACCATTGTTATTGAGCAGTGAGTATYTGTTTGATCAAATTTTATTTTTGATTTCCTCATACATTCCTGTGACTCCMGGTATTCTTAGGGAGACTGATTTGGCCAGAACTCTGATCAGCAGAGGTGGCAGACCAGCTCTTCTCTTCGGTAGGGTTTCAGCACACAGAAACAGTGGTTATGTCTCATACTTGCTGCTTTAGTGCTTGTTTCACATCAGCTGGGCAAGGACACTGGGTGGAATGGTGTGTTTGTGCCTTTTTTTACATGTGACATTTAAGAGGCAAAATAAAGCGTGAAGATTTTCTCCAGATGTGTTTATAACAGAGATCTAGAAATGTGAGGGATGTTTTGTTGACCTTAGGTACAGGTACTTCATATTTACTAATCCACTGTAATCACTATACAAGTGATATATATCCMCTGGAACTGTCATCACCCCAAGATAATTAACAGCCCAGTAGGTTGGACAATGAGCAGGGATGTGAGAGATTTCTGGAGTCAAATCCAGGAGAAGAACTCATGTCCCAAGTCTTAATGTGAGGGTATTTCTCTCCAGAGCAGTGGCTGCTTTAGGGCTCTCCTGTTGTGATCTTCAATTTTGATTAAAAATCCAGCAGATCACTGGACCTAAATAAAGAGATCATTTTGAGCCCCAAGTGGTCAGAATATTTCTGTGGGAGACCAAGCTCAATGCCTGTTTAATATTTGTACAAAACAGGACGGTTCCAATGCCACATTCCCATTACACATTTCGGGTCCAATGTAGTGTAGTTTTCCTTTAAGAAAACCTACAGAGAAGCCCTTCACCAGAAGATTCCCAAGCAGCTTTTCCTCTCGAGCTACCTCTGTGCCAGAGCAGCTGACGTACAATGAGATTTTGCCCTCGGTAATTTTAAGTCCATGGGTTTTTCCTAAGGGTGATTCATTTTACAAAAACACACAACAAATAAACAAACACGTACTGGAGTTAAGAAGCAGCATGTGCTATGGATTAGGGAAAAGAGCACCCCTCGAAAGCCCAGCTGTCATGTTCAGTATAAAGATAATGTTGGCTTTTTCCATCCCATTGTCTTCCTCTCCGTCTGCTCTTTGCTCACTGTGTCTCCCTTCATTTAGTCCTCACTCTCTGTGTCATTTGTTTGTCTCCCTTGCTTCTAGGCTTTGTCTAGACCAGGGTGTGGAATCTCTTGGCCAACACCAGCTAACAGCAGAGCAGATAGCACAGTGAGCCTTAGACTTGCTTTAAATGGACTGACTTAGATACACTAAAATATTAAGCTAAACATTATCTCCTTCTCTAGATGAGTCGTTGTTTCCTCTGAAATGAATGTTGGTCCTTTCTAGAGCAGGGTCAACACCAGTCCCATCACCATCCCTTCTGAATGCCTGCCAGCCTTGCACAAAGCAGCACTGATCAGCCTGGCATGTCCAGCTCATTCTTGATCTCTCCCCAGAGGGAGAACTGGSTTTGCAAGCAAATGTTTTCCTTTCTGCAGCCTCAGCTTTTGGAAAATGACATTCCTGCACTGTGCTCGACTTGAGAAGGTGGATCAAAGCACATCTGATGCTTGGAGTAGGACCTCAGGAGCTCGAGAGTTTATTCCAGGGATGCAGGGCCCTTAACAGATTCAGCCTTTCCTTAAAAAATGAACTTTAACCAAAGTGAGCACGCAGGGCTCCAGTGTTTGCCAATCTGCATTGTAAATACTGTGGAGGGAGACAGGGAGAAGTAAGCAGAAGCAGCTTAGGACACAAATAGGAAGGGAAAAAAAAAGATATAATGTATTAGTTCCCACCTAAACTGAGATTTCAATTCTCTCTCTTCCATCTCTCTCCCYATCCAACTTCCGACAGCAAGTTTGAGCTTCTCCAGTGAAATTACAGTGATTGTCAGCTCAAGGAACTTGATCAAAATTAAACCCATTTCCCCARTAAGTCCACACAGGTTTTTTCTTTTATTTGTAGGAAATGCACGTGTGTAACTAAATCCAAATTTGGCAGAGAYAAGACTTTTGAATCAATTCACAATGAGTCTCTTTCATTCTGCTGTAGCTGAAGCACWGCATCTCACCCTAGAATGTGGTTAGCTTCTCCATACAGCAACATCCCTGCCCTTTTTATTCTTGTAAGGATATAACTGGCRAGGCAGAATGTACCTGGAATGCGTCTTGCTGCAGCAGGCACAACAGCTCTGCTCTTTGGAAAGGGACACTCAGAGTTTCTTAGCTACAGGCCAGTTGTCATAAGAAGAGATGATTAATTAGCCATGAGCTGGGACAGGACAGGGGGCTGAGGGCTGGGAACAGGCAGGGAAATGGCTAAAGAGATTCAAAGAGCAGTAAAGCAGGCCAAGAGCTGGAGGAGAACTGCTGGAGAGATCTCTGGTTTGAAGGCCAAAGATTTCCAGGCAGAAGCCAGAAGGGCTTTATAAACGTAAATGAGTGGGTGGACAGAACAGATCAGCCATGTATTCAGAGGTCTTGGATTCACTGACCCTCTTTAGCACCAGATGCTGCTTTTAATGCACAGCTGGCTGCTGGAGGAGTATTTCTGTGTAAACAGCCTGGGAGATGGATCTAAGATGCAGGCTGGAGCCGTGTGCCCAGTACTGTTCTCGTCCTGGCTGCGGGCTGGGATCTCTCCGATGGTGTCCCACACGTTGTACTGTACTGGATGAATCACTTCCTGCCCCTGCCCTTTCTGCTGTGCTGCATCACGGCCCTGCTGCTCTGGGACTGGATCCTCAGCCCTGGCTGAGCTGTTTGTGYGCTCGGAGCCCAGCCTGGCGCCTGCTGCACGGAGAGGAGAGGAGGCTGCTGTGCCTCTAAACTGCTGTGTCATCCTTGGTTATTAATGACCGAGAACCACATGACACAAACTTCTGGGAAGCTCCAGCAGATTCCAGGAAGGGGTCAAGGAGTTCAATAAACAGTTTTATTAGAGCTTGAATTGCAACCAAAAGGCTACACGTTGACTTTTTTTACAAAAAACTTTGTGAGTGTTACTTGACTTTAGAAATCCTGTGAATGGCAGCAGAAGCACACAGGGTTATCTTTTCTTCCTGCTGATTTTTATGTCACTGCTAGTTCACAGTTGTCCTYGATAAGGAAACCTAAGCGCACCCTCCATTTACATTTTCCAGTTGCCTTTCCAGCTTGTTGGTAAACTGTAGGGTTATCTGAATTTCAAGGGCACATTTGTGCCTCAGTCATACTGGTGGGAATGGGGAGACGAGCAGAGAATCCTGCACTGCACCAATGCCTCAGGTGACTGCAGCACCTCGTGTGGGCAGGTCACCGTGCAGGTAAAGGAGAGAGGAGCTCCAGGTGAGAGCATCACCTCAGTGGGTGCAGGTCATTGCTCAGGATGACAGACTCCACGTGAGCCCCCATTGCTGAGGAGCCTTGGGAAGGGAACGTGCACCTGCCCGAGGAGTGGCTGGGCACAGGGCAGGGGCCAGGCTCAGCAGGCAGGTGGGCACCTCTCCGTGTCCCAGCTGAGTGGCACCAACTGGCTCTGTCTCCTGGCAGCAGCCCTGCCAGCTCAGTAACTTGGTGCTCTGTAAAAAAATACTTTTTCAGTGGATTGCCTTTGCTAAAGTAATTGCTTTTACATTATCTCTACCACACACTCGTTAAGACCAAGCTGTAGTTCTGTCTCCCTGAAAATGCTTTCAATTAATGCTCCTGGCTGCACTTCTGTGTGTGCTTCTGCTGCCATCAGGCCCTGGGAGCCGTCAAGCACGGTGTATGATATAAACAGCTCCATTTGTTCATTCATCAGCTTGTTGGTATCAGAAGAAATGGGAAACAGGAATTCAGCTCCCTTTCAAAGTGATCATAAAGCATCCACTATAGTAAATATTAAGGGGTATTAATGAGCATTGCTATTTCACTGTTACTAATGAGTACCGAGGCACAGAAATTAAGGGTCCAAGCCAACTTATTCTGATGTGGAATTAGGGTGCTTTTTAGCCTTCCTAGAAAGTAACCAAGTTGCTACTCGAAATAGATAGAAGAGCTACAACCAGAAGCTGTGTGTACCTCATACTCTACAGGACAAACTCCKTAGTGCTGGCTTTTGTTGGCTGTTTGCTGCCAGCCACGGCTCTGTGGGAGAGTGTTTACAGTTCTCACACTGAGCAGACAGACCAGCATTGCCCCCCAGACAGAACTGAATGCACCAAAGCTCTGCACTGGGTCATTCCCTGGGTGCTGCAGCCACCCTTGGGGTGAAACACAGCAAGTGCTCAGCACAACGCACAGACCCACTCAGCAGTCTTTCATGGAGGAAGTGAAAAACACTACATCTGTTTGAAATAAGTGGGGAATTTTAGGGAGGTAGAATGGAATTACCCAAGCTGGGATCTGACTTCAGCTAACTGGCGTTAACTCTTGCAAAAGCAGCCTCAAATTGTTCACTGATCACACTGGTCAGAAGTGCAGTCTGACCTCTTGTCCTGGGGTTGGCATTCCAAACATCCTGGTACCTCCTTCCATGGGGAGGCGGGCTGGCTCATGCTGACTCAGAGAAAACCCTGTGCTAATCTCTGAAGCTGCTTCCACAGCACTTGGAGTTTCTCAGAGCCTTCACCTAAATTGTGCCGTCCCTTGCCACGGCTGTTCCCAGGTTCCTCATCTGGAAAGCTTTCTGTGCATGGCATATCCAGCCTGTTGGAGCTGCTGGACAATGGCCAGTCTCTGCAGCAGTCCTGTGCCATCCCTGTTGATCACTCCTGGTCTGATGCGCTTTGTCTGCAGAGGCTGCTCAAGTTCTGGGTACCACAGAAATTTCACTTCATGTAGAAGTTGCACACAGATATGCAAAAGATGCTTTTTCATGCCAGACAATTTGCATTTTAGGGGATGCCTAAAGCTGTGACTGGAAGGTGTAACTGTGGCATATCCAGGGAGCTCTGAACTCCTCTGAGGAGGTGACAGGGGCACACAGACAGAGCCTTCAGCCCTCAGGCTGACAGTCCCTGGTTCTCTGCTTGGTAAGGACAGAGCTGCAGATCACCCTAAACAAGAGCACTTGGCTTTGCCCCAAAATATGAACCATGTCCAATCAACCTGGTGCACGTTCWCAGTCAGTCTCACAGGTTCTGAGCATCTCCAGCTCACAGGCAGCACAGCACCAAAGGCAGCAGAACTGCGTGCTGCTGTCCTGTGCCTCCGTGCCCCGTGGTGTCTGTCCTGATGGGGTGAGCTCCTGTGGGTTTTCCCATGGCTGGGCATTTTCTGCTCTCTCTCTCATCYGCTTTCTGTGCTAGCCACTGCTCCTGAAGCTTTTCCCTTCACAGATGCATTCATAACATTTATTTTCTATCTGATAGCTACAGTGAAGCACCAAATGTTAACATAATTTTGACCTGTGTCTTTATATCAGATCTGGTGGAAAGCTGCCAGTTACTTTGAAATTATACTGATGGATAGAGACACGTGTGTGTAACACATGCAAACATAGCACAGCCGCATAAATCCCATTTCCTTGGGCAATCAGGTCAAAGATAAGAAATCTGGCAAGAAAGRGTCACCACAGGATGCTCTGCCAAAGACGAGGCTGGCATGAAAATGGAGGAGATGGCAAAGGAAAATTTACATTTCWCTGGACAACTATTTCTCCCAAAGTTTCAATCAAAATGCTTTGGCAGGATTTATTTGTTATAAAATAAATAATATAAAACAATACTTGATTTTGTATCACTAAAATTTCCATGGAAAGTTTTGATCAGGCTGTTAGAAAGCCCAAGTTTCCAAGCAACAACAAAACCAGACAAACTGACCTCCTTTAGCTGGGAGACGTAAGGATCAGCAGAAACAGGACATGGGGGAAAAATATACATGGACTGAGGAGAAAGTTCTTAGGAAGTGAGGACCATTCAGTAAATGGCTTTGCATTTGGGTGACAGTGAAAAAAATTACCCTCAGAAGTTGGCCAAGCAACAGTGTCCTGTTTATATCTTGTGGTCTTATGAGTAACTGACTGGAAAAAAACAAGAATGAAAAGATAACAATTACAATAAAATTAAATTAAATAAGCCAGTGACTCATTACAGAGCAGTAAAAACAAAAACAAAATCATTTAGGTCCCAATAACAACAAGAGARTTAAAAGGAAACACAAAAATGGCTGGACTGCTTTCCTAATATATACAACCTAATAATAATCAACCACRTGGAGATGGGAGAGGAGCAGAACCCATCCCAGTTATTCAGTGGAAGGCAGAGAATACAGAAAAATATGGACTGCAATGCTGTTGGACTTCAGCAATGTTAATTTGAGTGGGACAAAGCTTTTTCTGAAGTGCCATGGAGGGACATTCCTCTCCCACTGGAACGGACAGCAGGATTTACCCCACAGTCCTGCTCCATGAATTACTTTTATTAAGCAACACTGTCAGGCTTTAGAAAAGTGTTATCAGTGAAGACCCATCCACGATCTCCTTCATAACTCTGAAAAAGGCTCCGGGCTAATCCCAGAGTAAGTGCAAGCCAAGGAACTCTTGGAATATTTAAGCAAGTATCAATTGATCTCAATTTCATGTGACTCTGCAGGGACAATTTGTGAAGTTCCTGTGCTCCCAAAGCACAGTAGTGTTTGGAACTGTGCATCCTGGCCTCAGTGCTGTTCACAGAAATCTCACATGGAATGAGTTCTGCACGGCTGCAGTGCTTTGATTTAGCAAAAAACCTCAAAGTTTTATTCTGAAGGAAAAAAAAGTGTATTATACAAAGGGGTACCTTGACTTTTCAATGCTATTCAATTACCAATGCCAATAAGAAGCTGAAAAGCTCAGGGTAGAATATCAAAATTCCCAAAGTGTGGAGTCATTTGTACTGGCTCACTTCTGAACAAATTTTGTTTCCCTGCCCCTCTTCACATATTCCAGTGTTGTCATTGATCTCTAAAGAACCCCTTCTTCAGTGTCTGAAGTGAGAGAGGAGCACAGGGGCTTTTGGACTGGGTTGGAGTTATTTGTGATAGAGCTTACAGACCTTTACCTCCCAGCAGTAGGAGGCTGACCAGCTGTTTCTGAAGCTTTAGAAATTCTGTATAAATACATCTTGTTTAGTTCTGCTTTAGCATTGCATCCAAAGAACAAAAGGCACTTTATAAACACAAACAAAGAGTGCTCATTCCACTAATAAGGTAAAGTGGTATCTCGGAGGAAAACAAGACACAAAGCAGCAAAGTGATTTCCCCACATTTGCTCTGGAAGCCACTGGGAGAGCAATAAATAGAATCTAAATCTCCTGACTGCTTGTCCTGTGCTTCAGCCACGAGACAGGCTGCATCTGACCGGCCCTGAGCGCTGGGGTGAGCAGTGTGGCGCTGCACAGATGGTAAATCCTGAGCAGAGTAAACAGGGAGCAGCTGCTCCTGCCCCTGACAGCCGCGCTGCACCCTCCCGTCCGTGCCTGCCCTGCCCTGCCCTGCCCTTGCTGAGCCGTTTGCGGCCGGCTTCCCTGGAAGCCAGCGCAGCTTTTCTCAGCTCGGCCTCCAGTTCTTGAAAAGACATGACTCAAGCCGTTAACCCTTCGGCCGCCGCGGCTGCCCCGTGGGTGCCGCGGGTGCCCAGCCGGCCGGGCCTCCGCTCAGGAATGTTCCTCCGGGCGCTGCTGGCCCGGGGAGCTGCAGCGCGGGGTGACTCGAGCTGCACCGATTTCAGGCTGCCCTGCCTTCTCCAGGCTGTACGTTTCAAGGCTCCCAGGGCTGAACAAACACGTCCTGCACGAGCTGCTCAGCTCTCTCACCAGGGAAGATGCTGCCTGGCTGAGACCGCATTAGGCAAGGCCACTCAGATTTTGATTTGTACACACGGGCCTTTCCCCAGGGAAGGAGTTGTCTCTTCAGTCAAGAAAGTTTAGCAGGAAACATTTCTAGCCCCCAGCTTCTCCAGTCCTGGTTTACCAAGAGATTGATGCTGATCCCTCTCCGGTTGCGTTTGTGTTCACGTTACAAATGTTTCCTGCTGACATCGAGCTCCAGTTTGCTACATGCAAGCTCTGGTTTTGATAAAAGGATGCTGAATTCATACTTCTGCTCTAAAATAGTAACTTACCAACTGGACTTTATACTTTGAAATGTCACTGCCAGTGGCATAACAGATGCTCGCAAAAGCTGACAACCCAGATTTCCCACTGAGGAATCATTCATGGATGCTGCTGTTGTAGCAGAACCTGACAGCYCTCCAACTCATAACTCACCTCTAACCACCACTTTGCTTTTCTCTAACTGCTGAAGGTTGTGTCCCAGGGGATATAAAAATTTAGTTTCATTTAAYCCTCAAAAATGTATTTGGTTTGCTACCAGATGAATGTAGCAGAATCAGTCCTTGTTGGGAGATTACAAAATAAAGGGTGATAAGAGAGAAAAAAAAAAGTGAGGAGCTTAGGGCTATGAACAATGCAGAATTCTTCTTAGAGGTTATTGAAAATTCRTTGGAAACCACCAGATTATAAAATCTCATCATCTTTGCTGACTATTCAGTTCAGCATCAACTAGGAGGGATGGACTGAGTTCACTTTTTCCCACCTCTTCCAAAAATCTAGCAAACATCCAGAAAAGGCATCAGACTGAACTGGCACGTGCCAGGCTGCACAGCTGGGAAGCAAAAGGAGGTGTTCTGGCAGGAGAGCTCCCCTCTGATCCCTGGGGCTCAGGGAAAACCAGGCTGTACCACCCYGAGCGCAACGTGCCCCCACACCTGGACCACAGCTGCAGCAGGAGAGGGGCAAAGTTCACCCTGACAGGACAGGATGGCTGAAGAGAGAGGCACAAAGGGGGCCAGGATCTCCTCAGGCACAGGGGCCATAGCAGCAGCAGCCTGAAGTTATCACAGAATGTTTATTATTCACCAGCGTTACACACTGCAAAGCTTTTTGATGTCTGCTCAGCTCAGACCTGGAAAAGCTGCTGAGCCTCAAGCTGCAAGGTTAACCCAGCTCGATTCCCAGTGTGGCCAAAGCCTGTGCTTAACCCTGACATGTTTGAAACTTAAGCTATAAAGTGTCATAAACAGGGACCACTTGGTTTAAAATGCAAGTACAGAGAGTCATTTTACAACAGTCCAGCAGGATGTTCCAGTATCTCTGTCCATAGAATCCTGGCCCTGCTAAATGAACTGCTGAGAAAATGAGTCTGACTACCAGAGAATAAGATGTGCTATATCTTGCAGATATCAAACCTGTTGTTTTAGTGCCTCCCTGAAATTTGTACCGGGTTTACWCCGCAGCAAGGTCATCAGGCACTACGATTGGTGGGCAGTTGAGGTTCATTAAGCAAATTAAGCCACACTCGAGAAGTGTTTTGTGACAGTGAATCAGTCTGGGCCTTTACCAACACTCAAATGTTATGGAAAAAAGTGTTTATAACTGGCATGTGTATTCCAGCAATGTTTTAGCAGAGAGCTGGACTCAGAGCCAGYGCAAGTGCTGCCGTGCGGTTCAGAGTGCCAGGGTGGGTGCCCATCAGCYGGGGTTTGTTTCTCTGCAGCCCACGGGGAGCTGGAGTCATTTGCAACACAACTAATYCTTGTTTTGTGCAAGGCACAGCCGTGAGGGGAGAGGGAGGAAGCAGCAGGCATACATCAAGCACTCTTTAGGCAGCCAGCCTCTGCCAAGGGGAGATAAGGAGAAATGAATTAGCTACTCTGGAACCAGCTCCGCTGCTTCTTCTCAAATAACTTCGGCTCAGTGCCTAGTGAAAGCACATCCTTGCTTTGGATGTCTTGTTTCCGCTCCATGTCAATTTTCTAGTGCTAAACGAATTTGCTGAGGCTCTGCTAATGTCCCTGCCAGAGGAGCTTCCATCGCCCTTATCTATATTTACTCAGAAACATCATGACAGTACATTTTAGCCCTCTTTGCCTTTCAAATTATTTTCAGCAACATTCCCCATCTATCCCAAAAGCTGCTTCCTGCACAGGGGTACATCTTAGCAAGAGGAGAATGCAGAAGCAGCAGTCAGGTGCTGGACACGTGTTGCACAATGCCGGTGGCAGAGGAGTGGGTGGCTGGGAGCCCTGACCTTGGCCCAGCCGGCAGCCTGGGCTGGCAGCAGCAGCACAGAGCAGCCCTGAGCCTGCAAATGCCCTGGGGCTGGCGCTGAGRGGTCCCTGCAGGCAGGAGCCCCCTCTGCTCCGGGCAGTGGAGACGGTCCCTGTCAGCCCCGAGCCACAGGCTGTGCCTGGCACAGCTGGCAGGTCACAGCAAGGCTCTGCGCTGCTCAGCAGCAGCCTCTCCTCTGCCTTTCAAAGTTTGGGCTGCTTGTTGGATTTTCTAGCAAGTAACGGCAGCAAGGAAGAGGGGCATGCCTTAGGCRCTGGACCAGTGTCATGAGACAGGCCCACAGACAGCCCAGGGCCCTTTCCTTGCAGAACCTGAACCTAGGGGCTCCACAGAATTTATTTTGAGCTCTTTAGTCAGTGGAATATTTAATCATTTTGTAACTAAAAGCTGTCTTTAGGTTTGTCCATTCTGCCCATGTCTGCACCTTGGAGGTCTGGGATGCACAAGAGCATCCACGCTGGGCTGGAGGAGGTCACTGGAGGGCAAAGGCTGATCCCTGGCTCCCTCCCTCCCTCCCTCTGCAGGCTGAACAAGCTGCCTCCCCCGAATGACACAGGATGATCCTGATCCTGCTCCCCAGAGCTCACCCCAACAGGCAAAGTGATCCCTGCCAGGAGCACGGAGCCTTTGCAGGGACAGCGCTGAAGGTGCTCCCTCCCCACAGGCAGAATTCCCCCCGCAGGATGGAGACGTGGGGCCCTTCCTCTCTGCTGGAATTCCTGAGGATTTGGAGGGAGCCCRTTCCACACCTTTGGGCACTCAGCCGCCTGCAGCTCCTCACCTTCTCCTTCCCTGGTTGCTTTTGACACTCACTGGAACCAGATTTAATGCTACCCTGCCTAGAACACGTGAAGGGTCAAGCSCTCCTTTTCATTTTGTCTTTGGAATAAAGTCCAGGGTTACAGTGATTAGAGGTTCTCTTCAGTTTCCTGTTAAATCATTCCTAATGATGCATCTCTTTTCATCACAATCTCTTGSCTGGTGACAAAAGGAAGTGCAGCAGGTTCTGGCTTGGAAATCACAGCTAATGACTTTCCAGTAGTTTCAGAACAAGGTACCGGTGCCACCTCTTGTTAGTAAAATCTGATAGCAACAAGCCCATGACCRATGGTCCAGGACCAGCCTTGCTGTGCTCCGCTGCTGTCACATCAAGYCATGCTCTTGCTTAGCTTATGGGGCCACTGGGGATGTTGGCCAGAAAAGTTTTACACCTGGAGTACATTTGCAGCATTGAAAAGTTCTGGAAGATTGTGCAGAGCTGGCAGCCCAGGGGTGGGCAGGGACAGCAGTGCCCTGAACCCAGCACATCAGCCCTGGGCACCTGCACAGAACCCAGGGATCTGAGCCCCTGCTCCTCTCAGGAGACACAGGAGACTTCAGGAAAACAAAAGGTCTTTTTTCTTACAGGGAGCTCATGTACTCCAAGGAACAAGAGTATCAAATTTGAATTACTGTTTATTTCTACCACAGCCATGCCAAAATCTTGGACTGAGTTTGGGACCCTGTGGCCATGTGCTGTTCAGAACGTGTCAAGAGAAACTACAGCATGAATGAATCAAACAGAAACAGTGAGAAAAAGAAAAAAAAATGTAGAAGCAGGGGAAATAATCTGCATGGGATGRCAGCACTGGTGACAGAGCTTGGTCAGGAAAACCCAAGTACTGACCCCACATCTGTTGAGCAGTCAGTCATACATTGACTTTATCACACTGTCCAGCTATGTTTTGTATCCAGAAAGATGCCTGTATCCAGAAGTTATAGCAAAGTTATTACAAGTTCTAGTTTAGGCTTTTATTTTGTGCAATGCCAGAGCTCATTCCAATGAGAGTGGAACAGAATCCCTAATTCAGCATACTTTTGATATGAACACAGATGTTAATCCAGGAATCTGTGTAAAAACTAGGAACACTTGCTTTAGTTTTATAAATGGATATGATCCCACTGAAATTAACAATACAACTCATCCCAGCTGCAGAATTAAATGTACATTCTCTGCTTTTTGAAGATCAACACCATTATTTGATTATACCATTACATATATTATCAATACCATTGTTTAGTACCATGCCTTTGTTAATAATTGGCTAAATCCCCTCTCCTGTCCCTTTGACAGCAATCTCCTTGGCACGAGCACAGCCAGGGCAGAGCCCCAGTGTCCGTGCTGGCCAGAGCAGAGCCCAGGCTGTGTGTGCCTGAGCCAGCTCCCCTCCCGCCTGTGCGGCTGCTGTGCTGGTGGGAGCAGCAGCCCAGCTCCCTGMCCGGGCACAGATGCTGAGCAATGCAGGCAGGGCTAGCAAGGACGCTGCTCTGGGCTCAGGGAAGCTCTGTTTGCCTTTGGCCTGCGGGGCTGAGCCTCCATTCTGCTGCCAAGCCCTGCAGCTCTCGCCCCATGGACAGACGCACACGGCTTTTCCCATCAGCTCCGTCACAGTAAATAAAACTGTGCTGTGGTTTCTCGTTATAAACTCCTTACAGAAGCTAATTACTGTTGGCACGGAATTAACCACCAGTTGTTGAAGTGAAATTTTGCTCGGCTCTGGATGCTGCCAGCACTCACAGTGTGGTGAGAGGACCGTGCTGCCCACAGGGGCTCTGCCAGGGCAAGATCAACCCCTCTGCCCTTCAGGTAGAATTAGAAATCCTCTTTTACCTTTTCAATAAGCAGGGGATGAATCCCAGCGTCCTTGCCAACATTTCCCCTCTAAACAAGCTCCATTCTCATGCTCAGACTGCAGCAGCCTGCAAATGCTCTGGCACCTTTGCCTGTGTGCTCGGTCTGCTCTCTTCATGGGCACATGTGGCGTGCAAGGCTGAGGGAGAGGATCCCTTTCAGGCTGGTTTGCTGCTCAGGGCTGAGCAGGTGTTTGTATACCATTCTGAATAGCTGCTTTGACTGTGAAAATGAAGGGAAAAAAAATCTGTCCTGTGGAGACCAACCTGTGAGGTTTGCACTTTATTTATGGGAAAATAATTCAGCAGGGTCAATGGGGCATCAGCTTACAGGGTGCCCTAGGTCCAGTGATGAGTAATCTGCTAATTAATAGCTTTGGAAATGCTGCCAAGATGCTGCCAAGATGCTGCCAGAGTGATTGCAGCACTCCAGCACAGAGCCTGTCCTCCAGACCATTACAGTGGTTAGTAGAGCACCTTTTCCATGAGTTTCCAGATCAAGAAAGGAATTTTCCTCCTGTTCTTACTGGGTGTGCACCTCATACTCAACACTTCTTTCCTCTTTCAGTAGTGGACGTGGGTCCCAGTCCCTTATGACAAACTTTTCATTTTTATCATCGAAGTGCTATCTTTTCCTTGCTTCTGTCACCTTCAGGAAACCTGTTACCCAACTCTGGGTGCTCTTTGAGGAAGCAAAGATTAAGTAACAGGCAGCAACAGGGGATGTATGACAGTGCACTGAGAAACTGCATCTCTGGGGGCCAGCAGGTTCCGTAAATGGCCCCCGGAGCAGGGCACCACTGGATGCTTCCCTGTCTGCAGTTCCTTTCTGGGTGCTTTCTTCACTCCCTCGGTGTTTGTTCTCCTGCAACAGCAAGGAAACGGAGAAGAGGAAGGAAAGGAGGCCATGAGCACTCATCTCAGAGGGAGGGGGCAGAGGAAGGTACCAGAGGTGCCCTTGTGCAACCGGCCTGTGCCCAGCAGCAGTGTCCCAACAGCGCCAGGGCAGCTTTCCTGTTAGACAAGAGCCTCGAGGAGGAAAGGAGAAGTGGGGCCCTGTGGCTTACAGGAATCAGCAGGGGCCGACCAACGCCCTGTCCAGCCAGCCCAGCCCTGCTCTGCCCTCAGCCACCATCCCGAGGGCTCCTTCAGCCACCGAGCAGTTCTGGGTGTTGTTCAGCACAGCTAATGATGGGATCTCTGTCCCGGGTGAAGCAACCTGGAGACCCATTCCTACTGAGTGACTTGCCCAGAGCCCTGGGGGCAATTCCAGGGACCAGTTTTTCAGCCTGTTCGCTCTGCTATTTTTGCTAAGCCCGGTCGAATAGGGCAGAAACTCCTCGCACGGAGCCTGGAGGGGCAGAGCCCCCTCTCCCAGGGCACAGGGCAGAGGGCAGCGCTGCCAGGCTGGGGAGGCTGCGGGCAGCAGGGCCAGCCCCAGAGCCCCTTTCCTGGCCAGAGGGGCCCCTGCCCTGCAGAGCAGCCCCTCGAGCTGAGCCCTCTGCTCGTTGTGCTGGACCCCGAGGGTCCCGWGGCTATGAACCGCCTCCTGCTGGGCCTGCCAGGTGGAAACCCTGCCCTTCTCCAGAGGTTCAGGCTGTACAAGTTGATTTCTGGTAGCTGCTACAGCTRCACCTTTCATTGGCTAGCCACAGTTGCATTTTTTCCCCTGGAATGACATGATTTTTATGCACTGTTGTATTTTTGCCAGGTGTCTGAGCTTTCCAAGTGCCATGGCTATCAGGCCCAAAGGAAACAATCTGTTTTTTCCTGTTGCATCTGTCATCACAAAGTTTAAAAGGGACCTGGAAACACACCTGGAGAGCCACTCTCAAGACAAAAGATGTCAAACCTTGTATTCTCAGTGTCTTCTTAGATCTTTTTGTTACTTAATTATGTTGGCTATAGTAATGCTTTGAAATTCTTGCTGTATTTAATTGTCAGTGACAGAGCTGATGTTTAGTTTGTGGTCTGAAGAACAGCCTGGTTTTTAGACTGTGGYGTGTTATGGCTGAGCTCCCTGCTCAGTCTGCTGAGGCTGAAGAGCTGTGGTTCAAAATGAACTTTTTTGCAGCTTAGGATTCTAATAAAAGAGATCAGTAGTGCAGGACCACCAGCTTTATCTCCCAGCAAAGCCTGCAGCACTCAGCTTCATCCTGGGAGTGCTCAGCACCTTGGTGACTTAAATCATTTCATGTGAACGTGTGTGGGGCTGGCGAATGCCCCCGACCCAGCTGGGCACACCTGGGTCATTTGTATGGATTATGAAGGTGTTGAAGAGTGCCAGTGCTCAGCTGAACCCCGCAGTGCTGGGCGCAGGACAGACAGAGTGCCAAAGCTGGCCCTGCCCAGCAGGTTCTGTGAGCGGGGGCCTTGTTTTGCACTGGGCAGAATGTGGGGTTTGAAATGTGTCAGCCCCAACACTGCCATTCCGCTGAGTCAAAGGCCCCAGCTGAGTGGGTGGATTTTTACAGAAGGCCTGGCTAATTTTTAGACCATTAGTAATGGAGCTGAGGAAGATAAGGTAATGAACAGTGTGCTCCAGCCTCATGCTGCAGAGTGCAGGGAGTTCAGCTGCAAGAGTTAAGAAAGAATGGGATTCTTTTCCCCGTCTGTGCCGTTGCACAAGAGCTGAGGTGCCTGAGCCAGGGGACAGCAGCAGGAGCTGGGTGTTGGACATGGTGGGGTTTATTGGTGACCAGTAATGGAAACTGGAAAACATATTTCTTCTGACCCTCCACAAGTGGGAGCTGGGCAACGTTGCCCATGGGACTGTGCCRCGGTGCTGTGAAGCACCTCTAGTGCTTGTGAGCCCTTCACACATGGACAAAAGGCCAGAAAGAAAGGGATCGTTTAATATTTGGATGTATCAATTGCAAGGCTTAAAATATGGGATTCTTTCCTCAGTGTGGTTTAGATGGAGCAGTGCCATCTCTCAAAACAAGTGATCTGGATTTCTCTGTGATTGTGAAGCTGCTAGAAAAGTACAAAAATTGCCTTTCCTTTCTATACAAATCTCAGCAGTTTTCTTCTTAACATGTGCATCTGTTGAAGGTCAAAATTATCACACAGATCTCTAGACRTGCTCCCAGCCAAGAAAATGGTGTGAATTCAGCCCTAATTTCACCTTCCAAAGAAAAGAAAAAGGTAGAAATGTTGAGTGACAGAGTGCATATAACTCCCTACATTAGATATTTTATTAAAGGCTCCATTGGGGCACTAATTTATTTTCATCTTTGCGGGCAGTGCTGGGCAGATCCCAGTCTTCTTAACTGTCTTTGCCCCCCCCCAAATACATCAGCTAATGCTCTCTTTACACACAGCACACACACAGCTGGTTATAGGCCTGTGTCTACTGTTACAGGACATTTTTTTCTTGAAGTYAGATTACAGCACAGTGCAGGTAATTAAACAGTGATCTCTATACAAATTAAAAGGGCTGGTGCATACTTTATTTTGGAAGCACAATTACAGTAATTTCAGTGCGTGCTGACTGCATAACAGCGCGCTCAGGACCCGGGGCCCACTGGGGATGTGTGAGTGCTGCTTGCACATGCAAATGTGAGGCTTACTCACCTCCTGCCTTTGAAGCGCCACCGCTGCACAATCCCCAGGGAAATGTGCCTGCGCTCCAAGGCTCCCCAATTTTCAAATGGTTTGGGAAACAATACTTGAAAATTAAGACTCTTCTTCCCATTTCCTGCTAAGCATCACCACATCTGAGCAATGCACAATGCGCAGGTGAATGGGTGCGTTTCCCTTTTCTCCTTGCCAGGCCGTGCCGGAGCTGCCCCGGGAGGCGCGGCGGGGCCGGCCGCCCCGGAGCAGCGCCCGGCGCGGTCTGTCACTGCCGGGCTCCTGCAGCTCTGTGCGAGCTGCCTGCCCTGAACAGCCCCCGGCACAGCTGGGGCCGGCCCGGGCACCGGCACACGCTGTGGGCAGCGCTGGAAACGCTGGGCTAGAGCGCATTGGGACTGAGCTGCTCCCCACGCCACTGCCCTGCTGCTGGAGCGCGCTCACGGCGCTTTTCCCTCGCGGCCGGGCTCCGAGCCAGAGCTGGTGTGCCGGGGCACGGCGAGGAGCACGGCAGGCTTGCCTGGCTGGTGGCAGGGGCGGCAGGCAGGGGCAGCCCAGCATTGAACACCCTGCCCGAGCCAGGGCCACAGCATTGAACACCCTGCCCGAGTCACAGCATTGAACACCCTGCC
>JACDOX010000245.1:845023-855423 GCA_014549065.1 Cardinalis cardinalis | reverse complement strand
CTCCATCCCTCATGGATCCATCCCTGCCAGGCTCTATCCCTCATGGATCCATCCCTCCGGGCTCCATCCCTCCGGGACGCGGGTGCAGCCCCGGCCGGCCCGGCGGTGCCCGGTGGAGCCCGCGCGGTGCCCGGGGGCCGCTCGGGGGCCGCAGGGACAGGATCGCTCCCGCCCCGGCCGCTGCCGCTTCCCCGGAGCCGCGGGGGCTGCGGGAAATCCCCGGCGCTGCCCGAGCCCGGCCCCGCCGCACGGGCAGGGCGCGGGAGGCGCCCGCGGGCACCACGGGGACCTTCTCCMTGCGCCTCAGAAACGATCTGTTCGTACCGTCGTTAATTGATATTAAATCTAKGTGTGAATTTTAAACGGAACGCTGTAACACGGATACTCTTGCAGGATGTAAGCGTTGCAATGCAAATTAATTTTTCTTACTTACAAAGTGGATTCCARATTTACATCCACACAGGGAATTAATTAGGGTGAGCTGTTGCCTCTGAAAAAAAAGAAAAAGCCTTGAAACCCACAGTTCTGTGGGTGTCCCATGGCACCACAGGTTGATGGGACAGATCTTTGAAACATGTCACTTGCCTCAGTCATTGCTTTCAGAAAGTCAGAATGCTCTGAGCAGAAAGGCTTTCTTCACATTAAACCACCAAGATCGATCACCTGATTTTAAATTTCTTCTAGACAGCATAATGTATTAGTAAAAGCTCCCAAGGGAGTATTAAAAGGAATTCTTTCTGCGGGCATGGAGATGTAGGTGTGTTGCTGCGGGGTAAGGTAAGGTGAGGTGTGTTCTTGCTGCACAGCATCTCTGCTGTGGTTTGCCACTTGTTCTTGCCTTTACCCTGTGGTAAATGAGAAGCTCCCCCAGGATGAAAGARGAAGTATCTCTAACTTGAAACATCTTGGTAAGCACTGCAGCAAAACAGTAATATTTTTATTTCTCCTTAATGACTCAAGAATATTTTTAATTCTCCCACATCTAATGCATGAGTGCTGTCAAATTCTGACTACAGCAGCGTCCTGTGGCGGTGTGCCTCTCCATTTGACCAAAAAGAGCTGTCAAAGGAGGTGATGGATAAAGAGTTCCAACTTCAGTGCTGAGGGAGGTCAGCCTGTGAGTGATGATCTGCCACTGGCCTCAGATCATGAGCTGTTTGCACAACCCGGGCTCAGGACAAGCCCAGGCTGAAGATGACAGATGATGCCATGTAAGCTGTCCCAGGTGGCTCATTCCAGTCTGATCCAGATCATCTGCACCCAAGGTCATGAGCACTCCAGAGCCAGTCACTGGAAGGGTGACGGGCCTGGTGGCCTCCCTCCCACTGCTCTGAAGGATGACAAGAGGGAGGGTAAACAAAGAACAGSAGTTCTCTGCCACTCATGGCCGACTCCGAAGCTTCAGCAGTGGGAAGGGAAGGGGTGAGACCCTGCTGAGTAACACAGGCCARTGCTGCTTCTGCTCAGAAGTCACTGCCCAGCTGATGGCCCTGCTGGGCATGTGATTGCTGTATGCACAGATGAGAGCACTATCACACTCTTCTCAGGATTTAGCCACTTCCTAAATTTGTGGTTTGGTGAGCAGAATAGAATCTTGTGTTTGGTGGCCTCAGAAAGTGACTAAAATTAGAAATAGAGGTGGATGTATTTTTCAACTTTTTTGGACAGAGTGTCGTGGCTGGCATTTCCCCATTCTGTTCTTTCCTTGCCCTGTGAATTAGGTCTGTTTGATCTATGGCTGGCATTTCCTCATTCCCCTTCTTCCCTGCCCTGTGAATTAGGTCTGTCTGGTCCATAGAGAGCCCTTCTCCCTGGCAGATGGTATCAGGCTTCACCATGTCTTCCTTGAGCTTCCCTCTCTCTTCTCTTTGGGTTGAGATTCAAACAAAGACACTGAAGTTTCACAACCCAGATAACCCAATTTTCATCATTAATCCTCCCTCCTTTTTGCCTGGCCTTCTCTGGAAACGATCACATGGCAGAATCATGGTTATGGGGGAACTGTCTCGAGGGTTCTGGTAAAGTACCCACCCCTCTCTTCCCTGTGGTCAGGCTTGGGCTACTCCTCTTTGCTATATTTTCAGTACAAAAAAAAGAAAGGAAACCGTTAGGTCAGCAGCCCAAAAAATCAGGGAAGGAAAAGGCTGCTCAGCCAAGGCAGGGCTGCAGGGAAAGAAAAGGAGAAGGAAGAGCCCCTGCACCCAGGCTGTGACTCTGTGAACGCTGCCACGGGGCACTGGGCGCCTTGGCTGGTGCATTTCAGTGGGTGGGGAAGTTCAGAGGGAGGGGGCTCCCTGTTGTTTGTCCGCACTCTGGGGTTGGGAAGGGTCTGGTGAATAATTTTTGCCTGGTGCTCACATCCTCTCCTCTGCTCAGCGCTGACTGTGGGAGACCCACAGCCTCCCTCCTCTTTCCTCTTTCCCACTTACTCATGATCTAAGTGTGGCAGCCCTGGCGAGTGTAATCTGCTCCTAATACTCATGTCTGGGGCCTCTTGCAGTTCAGCTGGTTCCTTTCAGATCCCCATGGCATTATTTTCTCTGGGACTCAGGCAAAGCCTTCTCGTGACGCCATGCAAGGAGCCCCCTGCTCCCCTCTCTCCTCTCCTCTCMTCTCATCTCATCTCATCTCATCTCATCTCATCTCATCTCATCTCATCTCATCTCATCTCATCTCATCTCATCTCACATCTGCAGCAAGGCCCTCTCCAGACTTTGGCCTGAACACCAAAAGATACTGGAGGGGAGATTTTCATTCCTCAGCCCTATCACTGTCCATCTGGTTTAACCCCTCTGCTCTCCCCAGAGACCTCTACCATCCATTTTGTGTTGAAGGGCCCAGTAAATCCAGAACTTCAGTTCTACTCACTTCTGCTTCTATTTCTGTCCGAATCCACTGGACTCTGAGGTAAATCCCTTGGAGAAAGGAGATCAATTTAGTCAGTCTTTTTAAATCTCTGAAATTTGTGCTCATGTCAGGACCCAGAAGGGAAGAAAGTTACACGTGGATGGGGTCTTTGCTGAAAGAATGTAACCCATCTCTTACTTTGTGACCTCATATTTTGGGGAGCTGCAGTTTGGAATCAAACAGCAGCACTAAAAATAAATACGTTTTGCCCTCATCTCCACACTGTTAGTATAAAAGGATGGCTGAGTGGGAGGACTGACTCTTCTGTGTTCCTTTTTCTTTCGGTTCTTTTTTTGTTTAACTCAAGAATCTGTCGTGTTCATGTTCACGAGCCTTGACCCCACCCGGGCCTTTTCTCTTCTTTCCTTGCTCTCAAGCAGGACCACTCTGTCCCCCTTGCAGGCAGCCCTGGCTCAGGCATTAAGGTGCAGAGTGAGGGGCTGCAGCTCTGATTTCTCCGTGCAGCTTCTCTGCAGTTGTTCTACCTCTGGAGCACCAGTACAAGTCTCCCCCATTCTCCTCCCTCCTGCCTTATCAGAAAGCCAGCCCGAGACCCGTAAGGGCCACCTGCCAACACATAACTCTGCTCTACCGTGGATGAAACTCTTGATACTGCCTTTTTAAACTTGTTTTTCAGGTAGTTCCTACCCTTTGAACGCTGTCATTTTTCAGACTGTCATTCACAAAGTTCATCGGGTCTCAACCACAGCCTCTGAACAGAAAAAATTGATATGCCTCATTTTTGTGGGCTAGAGTAAAATAGAGCAGAAATTTTGAAAGTGCTGAATGTTTTCTGTCCTAGAGAATTCCTCTAGAAACTGCTGCACACGCACAAAATACTGCTTCCACAGTTGATGCACAGAAATGTTCCCCTTCCTCCAGGAGCGGTCAAGCTGGCATTCCCAGCAGGAGACCTTGGTGAGCTCCAAGGCACCGGCGTGGCTGAGGGGGCCAGGGCTACCAGAGTCAGGGGGAACAAATGGGTCTTGCAAAGGACATAAAATCTCATGTTTCCCAAGCAGGGTCAGCCTGTCGGGAGCTGAAAAATCCCTTCATGAGGATCATCATGTGTGCCCTAACGAGAACCATGGCAGCCCTTTAGGCACAGCCCTGAGCTCTGTAATTAGCATGTGCCCTGCTGGGAGGAATGAAGGCAAACCCTGCTGTGGCAAAGGGCCAGGCCTGGCCTTGCCAGCTCCATCCCCACTCCCACCTCAGTGCCCTGTCACTGAGGGCTTGCTGACCTGTGGGTGCTGCAGCACATCCCTGCGCCATGTTCTGGGGCAGGATGGGAATTCTGAGCTCCTCTGAGACAGAGGGCCCAATTAGAGCAAGGAGGCAAGAATCACTGGGTTCTGATGGCCAGGGGGAGTGCCAGCTCCAGTCCTGCTTGCAGGAACCTTTCAGTGGGCAGTCACTCGTTTTTGGTCTCCTCCCAGAGAAAACAGTGATGTGTGTTGGGTCATTAGAGCCCTGCCTGCTGTGGGAACCAGGCCCACAGAAAGGACAGAAGGTCTCCTCTCAGTCAGGACATGGAGCAGAGGTTAATCCCACAGAAATGCACGTGTGTGTGGAAGATTTCGGAATGGCCAGCTTGAACAGAGAGGTGAAACCTGATCAAAGACAGCAAACTCCATCATTTGAGCTGGTTTTGTAATTGTAGTGTTCTATTAACAAGCAGATATTGCTGGAAGGGCTGGTTGTGCAGATGTTACACATCTGCACACATTAGGCCTCTGGAAAGTGTCCTGGTGATAGTTCATTCCAGAAATGTCATTGGTTTCTAGCTTTTCTCTTGACAGGAAAAAGGAAGAAAGCTTTTCCCAGGGTCATTTTTGGTGGAAGTGCTTTCAGGTTCAGACCAAAGGGACGAGGGGAGACAGACCCCAACAGCAGAACCAGAGTCCAGTTCTGGTGAAGATGAGCTCCACAGGCTGTCACAAGGGTCACTGGTGGAGAAGGACAAGGAAAAACCCCATGGCTTTGCTATTCCACTTCATTTTGATGAGTGTGTTCTGGGGTTTCTAAATTCCTTCCCAAGGACAGGTTCTGGGCTAGTAAAAYGTGGAGGTTTGGGTGGGAATCTCCTGAAGAGCCTGAAAGGGATATGGCTCATGACAGGCCTCTTGCTCAGCTCCAAAATTCAGGGAAACCTGAACTTTATACAGGGGAGAAATTTATCCCTCAGTGTGATTTTCCCTGGCCAGCTGCTTTCCACCCCCCACGAGCAGCAAACTGAATGATCTTTTATGAAATGCAGACTTTATGGGTAACTTGGTTATTGATTGTTCAAGGGGATTTTTGTCAGGATGTTCCTCTATGACCTTGGGGTGGGGGGAAACCAGCCAGGCCAGCTAATGAATGATTTAATATCAGTGACTGTGGTTCAAATTTACRCATTTGCACTTAGTCCAAACAGCTGTAGGTGCTTTAGGAAAGGGGCTGTTTCCCCATTTTGTGGAAACTGAGGCACAGTGCAGCTCAGTTATTTGTCCAGAATCACTTGCTGTTGGGAATAGAAAGCACCCTTCAGGCTCATGCGAGAATCATTAGATAATACTTATAATCAAGGAAATTCACTCCTGTCTAGAATATGACTGGATTTTGAGATCTTAGGGACATATGAGCTCTGTAAGTTGGGCAAGGAAGCTCTTGGTTCTCTGTTCAGCTCTCTGCAGTGTGTAACGTTTTGTTTAAACACAACAAGAACTTTAATGGGAACACAGRTCTGCCTTTCCTCCTTTCCCCTTCTTTTCCAAATTCCACAGATCTGGTCTTATTTGCCCGAACCAACCCCTGCACTTGGGGCAATCAGGTGCTGTGGCCTCTCAGTGTGGCGGTGTGGCCAGGGCGTGCTGATTGCTCGGGAGCGCCTTTGAGCGCTGCGATTAGCGCCGCGCAGCCGGGCCGGGCCGAGCCGAGCCGGGCCGGGCCGAGCCGAACCGGGCGGAGCAGAGCCGAGCCGGGCGGGGCCAGACCGGGCCGAGCCAAACCGGGCGGAGCAGAGCCGAGCCGAGCCGGGCCGAGCCGAGCCGGGCGGAGCCGCGCTCGGGGCCGGGATGCGCCCCGCGCTCCGCCGCTGCCGTGGTCAAGCTGGCAAAGCGCCGCGGTGGGACCGGCTCGGCCCCGGGAGGCGGCAGGTGACCGGGCTGCTCCCGGGCTGGCCCTTGGGCTCTTGCCTCGCTGGTTTTGTTCGCCGAGGGATGTGAGCGCTTTGTCCCCGGATGAGCGCTTTGCCGAGGGATGTGAGCGCTTTGTCCCCGGATGAGCGCTTTGCCGAGGGATGTGAGCRCTYYGTCCCCGGTGCCAAGCTGGCCGCTTCACACCGGCCACTCCGCAGCCGCTGATTGCACCACAGGTCCTGGAAATCCTCTGACATCAACAGCTTTTTGAAAGAAAGGTTCAGGAGGCGATTTGGAGCAGTTTGGGGGGTGGGTTTGTCCAACTCCTGTGTATGCACTCAGGCATATGGAGGGACTCTTGGAGCTGTCCTGCACCAGGCCAGGAGTTGACCTTTGCTGCTCCCTCTGGGTCCCTCCCAGCTCAGGACATTCCATGATTCTGTGTCTGACCCAGTGAATATGACTCCAAAGACATCCTGACTGGATCTCTATCGGCACAGTAGCTGCCTTGCATGGTGCTTGCAATCTGTCTGTCACCACTACTACACTATAAATGTAGTGCATACATGCAGGTCATCCTAGAAGCACCACAAAATAGGATACAAGTTACTTTGGCTTGGTGGGATTCATTTTGGGGTTTGGATATTTTTGGGGGGTTGCCTTTAAATGATTATCCTTCMATATCTAACATTTCTCCTGTTTTGCTGGCTTCCAGCCAAGCCCTCCTGCCGCTGCAGGCACAGGGAGCAGAGCTGGGCTGGCAGCCTGCTCCGCTCCCTGGGAGGGTGTGCCTGTCACCCCCTCTGCARCTGGGGCTTTCGTCTCCCTAGACACCAAGGAATGGCACAAGACCATCCTTTAAATGYCACATGAGGTGCTGGGAATAGTCTCCCTGGTCCCAGAACACTTCCAGCACTGTTTATCTAAGCTGTCTCATGGTACGCCAGCACCAGGTGTTCTGTGTGCCTGGGGCCCCACGTGTTCTGGAAGGCTTCCTTGGTTTTTGTTTGTGCAGAGTTATCCTGCTCGGCGCAGTGGGCTCGGTGAGCCTCTCCCATGCTCTCTGCATATTCCTGCTGATGGAGAGAACCTTCCTGTGCTTTCCCAAACGACCCATGGCAGGATTGCTGTGACCACACTGCAGTGTCCACCTCTGGCCAAGCCCCGCAGAGGGACAGGGCTGTGCAATGGCTCTTTGAGCCGTGTCTGCCCTGATCCTCTCAAACACCACCTGTGGGCATCTCTTGCTTCTGCACAGCCCATTCCTTCTCAGGCACCTGGCTGTGCATTTCTGAACGTGTTTGTTTTTGTTACACAGCAGCCACCACGTTGTGCTCATTCCAGTGAAAACTGGGTGAAATTCCACGGCCTCGTGTTATGCAGAAGGACAAACAAGGTCACATCCAGGAAACCATAAATAGAAACTGCACAAAAGTCAGCAGGGATGACTAGAGGAGAGGTGGGCGTATGAAACTGTCCAAATTTATGTGCCCAGTTTGGGAACAAAAGGTCAGGTTCCCCCATGGAAAGAGATACATTTCCTTTGAATTGCCCTCTGGAAGAGAATTCCTTGACTCTTTCCCTGAGTGCTAGAAGGGTCTGGATCAAACCATCAGCACTCGGCTCCAAAGCAAACAGGGCCCAAAGGAAGCAGCTCCCAGGCACTGTCCTGCTCGTGTAGGTCTCAGGCCAAATTGTACCGGGAGAAACCAGCAGAATGATGAGGCCAGGAAGAACAAATTACAGCTCTTGGGTACCACATCATCGCCCCCATTTTTGTCCTTTAGGAGGACAGTTATCTGTTTAACTGTTCTGTCATCTCAAATCATAGTCCTGAGCTGCTCTGTGGCACCTGGGCTGGCGGTGGTTTTGGTGGGAGCGCCCTGCGTGCTGCCCTGTATTCACACACAAGCCTGGCTTGTGCATTTGCGGAGATTACTCTCCCTTTCCAAACAGAAAGCAGTGACTGGACCAAGCCCAAGCATTGTTTAAGAGTGGGCTGTGACTCTGTGGTTTGTTTTCTTGTTTTGTTTGTAAAGGTCAGAGACGTAATGATTTTTTTGAGGTAAAAGTTGTACTCAGATCTTTAACTGGGCTAAGCTGGAGGGGAAGTGAAAAAGTCTTGGTCAAAAGCATGGTGTTTCTTTGTTGATTTCTCTCATCAAATATGTGCCCAAAGTGGAAGATGGCTGTGTCTCCCTGAGGCCACATTACCTTCCATAATGCCCCAGTCTGCCTGTCTAAATGTAACCCCTGCACGTGGGCTCACCTCTGATAAAAATCCTGCTTCTGAKAGGATTTCCCAGGCGTGCCAGACTGCTGTGAGCGGCAGTGGGGCATGTTCCCGAGTAAGCACTTCCCAGCACAGGACCCCTGCCTTGGCTGGGCTGTGAGTGGGGCAGGCAGGAGGATCTGGACTCTGCTTTGCACCGGGGACTTTCACTGAGCACTCTCCGGGGCACCTGGCAAAGAGACAGGAGGAGGAAACTGCTCACGGCCAGCAAATCCTTCCCACTCCTCTGGGCTGCAAGAGACCTGCAGTGGACCATTCTTAGCTTGTTTTCGAGGCCATAGCATGTGTAAAATTTTTAGTAAGGGATTGCTTGTTGCAGACAAGCGAGTCGAAGTGCCAGTGATATTTTCTGTGGGGTCTGATACTTGTGGGAGGTCTGGGCTTTCAGGGTTKTTTGCTTGGAAATACCATGGACATTGTACAGAACCACGGGTACAAAAAGGCTTAGGAACTAACCCCCACTTTTTACAACTGTCTGCATGCTCAGTAATAGCTACATGATGCAGACRCACATTCAAAGCAAGAGTACAATTGTTGTTGGACATTCTTCTGAATATGTCAGAGTCTTAAAATTGAGGTACTGAGAGATGGAGAAATGGTGTCAGTGAATGGTTTATATTGGAAAAAAAACAACCAAGATATGTTTTTGAAACAAAACTTTTAATTGACCCATCCCATTATTTTTTTTTAGTCCATCCCAATTTTCTTTTGTAAATTTCAAAGTAGGTACCAGAAACTCTTCTGAAATTTCAAAAATATTCACAGGAAAGGAAAAGCATTTCCTGTTGATCTCAGCTTGGGTGCTTGGGGGAGTGTGACACTTTGYGCAAAACTGACAGAAACCAGGTAGGATTTTCACTGCCTGCCAGGCAGCTTTGGAACCTGCTTGATTTCCTTCCAGCTCCGCCGCCCGGCTCCCAGGGRTGCTGACAGCGGGAGCTGCGAGCCGGAGCCCCAGCCGGGCTCTGGCTGTCACCCGGCCCCTCCTGGGGCTGCCAGGGGGCAGCTGCTCCGTGCAGCCCCTCGCGGGCTCTCTCCAGTGCTCCCAGAGCGCGGGGGTCCCGGAGCTGCTGGCAGCGCTGSGGCTCCGGGCGGCCCCGGCTGACCCTGCCCCGGCCCGCTCGGGGCCCGCGGCCGCTCCCGCCCGGCTCCTCCCCTGCAGGGCAGGTATGCAGCTCTCCAGCCGCCCCGTGTCCGCTTCAGCTGCAGCCCCGCTCTCCAGTTTTCTCAGGAATGTGAATTTGGCCACAAATTCGCAGCAATTTCACTGAAATAACTTTCGAAATTGAAATGACGCCAGTTGAGGAATATTCTTTAGGGTGTATCTAGGAGTGTTCTGTGAGAAATATTAATCCTTTGGAAGCTAGAGATGAATTGCCTCCTGGATCACTCTGGGAACTGAATCTTCCCATCCTTGAACACCTTCTGCCCTAACATCAGTATTTAGCCAAAGCTGATGTGGGTCAGAATCACAATACTCAAACCCCGTTGCTGGTTCGTGTGGAATGCATCACCATCAGAAAAAGTGTGAAGATAAAGAAACCYGGTCTAGGATGCTGTAGATGTTTGGTTTCAGACATGAAATTTTAAATTTGAGAAAGTTATCTGGCGAAGAGCCTGGGGGTTTGTGTCTCTGTTACACCTGCCTTGGCCAGCAGAACTGCCACGGTGCTCAGCAGCTTCCAGCCGCTGAGCGAGGCTCCCTCCGCGGGCGGCAGGAGAAGCTGGCTCAGCCCCGCRCAGCTCGCTCACTCCCTCTTGGTGGGATGGGGGCAGAAACAGCAAGGGTGAAAGTGAGAAGTGTGTGGGTTGAGCTAAAGGCAGTTCAGYAGGTGAAGCAAAAGCTGRGTGTGAAAGCAAAGCAGCAGCAGAATTGGCTGCCCACGTGCTGCGGGCAGGGGGTGCTCAGGACGGCCCGGACAGCCGGGCTCCGTGGCACGGAGCAGTGCCTGGGCMCAGGAACAGCATCGCTCTGCATGTCCCCTCCCTCCCGCAATCCCTCCCTCCCGGGCTCCCCGTGCTGTTGGGCCGGGGCCATATGGCCTGGGATGTCCCTGGGCTCAGCTGGGCTCCCCCAG
>JACDOX010000245.1:792825-811805 GCA_014549065.1 Cardinalis cardinalis | reverse complement strand
AGGAGAAGGAGAAGGAGAAGGAGAAGGAGAAGGAGAAGGAGAAGGAGAAGGAGAAGGAGAAGGAGAAGGAGAAGGAGAAGGAGAAGGAGAAGGAGGCAGCAACTGCTGGAGCCTTTCTGGCTGTGCCCACATGGAGTGGCCTGCTCAGGTGGTGCTGCAGGCCAGGGCCCTCGTGGCAGTGGCCTTTGTGCTGCTGCAGGGACTGTCACACTTGCTGTGTGCTCCTGTCACCTCGCACTTTGGCTCCCATGGCCCTGCTGTCCCTGAGCTCCTCTCAGATGCCATTCCCATGCTGGGACTGTATGACTCCAGGATGCTCCAGCCTCAGAGCAGGATMTTTCTCTCAAAGATCCCAAGCAGAGAGCAGGCACTGCAACTCAGGAAGCACCYTCTCTGAGAGGATACACTAGTTAAATTTTATTTTCCTCCCAGCTCCCTGTGTTTGAAGAAGCCAGAAAGGGTTTCAATGTACACAGAGCTGCCCAGGACCCATGGAATCAGGAGAGAGGACTTTGTCCCAGGACTCCCATGCTGCTCCCCCTGCAGCTGTGGTGGCCCTGGGGACAGCCTGGCCCTCGTGGCCTGGGGAGGTGGCACTGCCCATGCCCTGCTGCCCTGCTGCAAGCAGCTGCTGGGAAGTGACAATGTGCCAAAGCTGTTTTCCAGAAGCCTGGCTCGGTGCTGAGGGGCCAATGGCAGCGTGCTGACGTGCTGCTCAAACATGCCCCGGAGCCCTTTTGCCCCTCTTGGTGCACAGGCAGCCGGGGATTTACGCTGGGGGATAAATAGGTGGTTCCAAAGTGAGAAGGAAAGAGCCAAAGCTGGAAGCCAACCACAGAACGTGGGTGTAAACGATTACCAAAGGCTTCCAGTAACTCTGCTATCATCAGAGGCTGGCTTTATGGGTATGGCCTCAAGAAGTTTCCCTCCACTTAATTAAAGAGGCAGATAAGTATCTAGGTGGAGTGTGCAGATAGGTTCTGAATGAGTTATCCACTAAGGCTGGTTGGCTGCACCTATTGTTAAAGCCAGAATATAATATCAGATTAATGCATTATATTTGCCTATTATAGCACTATGTCATCATTATATGACATGTTATAATTAAAGCCCTGCATTAGAAACAAAACTATTTGGCTTGGGATAAGTTGCCTTTATGACTTCTGTGGTTATGATTTCCTCCTTTTCTTAACCCCTTAAAACTGCATAATATGGCTATTTGTAGCTGTATAAAGAAAGTTTCTAGTTTCAGATTCTAATCTCAGGTAATTCAATGTAAATAAAGTCAAAATCTGGCACATACTCTTTTCCTGTGTCAGAGTATTTGCTAGTAGAGGGAAATCCACGTTGTTTGGGTTGAGAGAATCCCAAAGATGGGCAGATTAAAGAAGAGGGTGCCTGACTCCCCATCCTTCCCAGCTGTCCCCAGCAGCCCCTGGGTTTGTCCCATTCCCCAGGATTCCAGGAAGCTGCTTGGCAAACTCTCACTCTTCCTTTTCCTTCCTGGAACCGCACAAGATAAAATTGAGCAGGTTCTTAGAGCAGATTCTGGCCACAGCTGCSGGGAAGCCAGAGCTCCCAAATGCAAACTGGAGCCTGGGTGTGGGACAGCAGCTTGGCTAACTGACTATGCTAATGGCCTTAATTAGCCATTTGCATATGCACGCTTCTCAGTGTCAGTAGTTGGGGATTCATGCAGTGCCAGCCTCAGCCCTGCTGCCAGGCTGGGGCACGGGGGCCAGCCGTGCCCCCAGTGCACAGAGCAAGGGCTGGCAGCAGGCAAGGTGAAATTCCCAAGAAYGGCCGGGCTGGGGCAGCTGCCCGGGCAGGGCAGGGCAGGGCAGGAACCTCCCTGCTCTCTCTGAGGCAGCTCCACCATCCAGGGTTTTGCAATGCTATATAAATCTGATTGCTGTCCTCTATGCCACTGGCTGGAGTGTGCCCTTGTTTGGCTCAGGGGTGGCCACCCCACTGAGGGTGACGAGCAGGGCACCGGGGTGGCATCCCCTGTCCCCTCAGCCCCTCTGGGAGAGGCTGCTCTGTGCTGCAGTGCTGGCAATCCAGTCCTTGTCTCCCTGATTGGCGATGACCTTTCCCCTGGGCTTGCAGAGAGCTGGATTTGGCCTTGGAAATTGGCTTGTGCACCAGGAACTGTTCTGTCATTTCTGTTTCACTTGGAAATGTGCTCTCTCCTCCCGGGCAATCTCTGCCGTGCGGGAAGGCCCCAAGTGGAAGTGCCAGATGTGTCAGATCATCAGTCTGGGCACACACAGGCTTCTGATGGAGACACGATTTTAGCATTTCATCAAAAACAATACAATTCCTGCAGCAAGAAGTAGACAAGTAAAAATAATAATATGCAAAAATCTGATTTTAACTTTTGCCTTGAACAGATGTTTACCTGGCTTTTGCCACTGGTCCCGTGGGCACCGCTGAAGGGAAATTCCCCTCTCTGGTGTCACTGGGGCGGGTAAGGCACTGAGCCCATCCCACCGAGGCTGCCCCGTCCCGGGGGATGTGCTGGGCCACACTTGGGCACCAGCAGAGCCCTGTCCAGTGCTGCTTCCCTATCTGCTCTGCAGCTCCTGAACACTGCGAAACACTGCTCATCTCTGGGAACATTTCCATCAGCCCTTACAGGGGCTTTTAGAACCCCCCTCAGTGCTCCCCCATCCTGCCTGGCAGGGCAGGTGTGGGCATGGCAGGGTTCATTGTCATTGTCACTGTCCCTGCATCCCGAGTGAGCCTGGAGTCACAGACTGGCACAGGAGAGGGCCTGGCAGGGCAGGTGTGGGCATGGCAGGGTTCATTGTCATTGTCACTGTCCCTGCACCCTGAGTGAGCCTGGAGTCACAGACTGGCACAGGAGAGGGCCTGGCAGGGCAGGTGTGGGCATGGCAGGGTCCATTGTCATTGTCACTGTCCCTGCATCCTGAGTGAGCCTGGAGTCACAGACTGGCACAGGAGAGGGCCTGGCAGGGCAGGGCCTGGCAGAGCTCACGGCTCAGGGCAGCTCAGGGAAGGCAGAGCTCCCTTCCAGGGCAGGAAAGGGAAGATGCTATCCAGTTCTGAGGGTGATTCCTGGAGATTATGGGGCAGGATAAAAATATGGCCCCTGCAGAGGATTTCCTAATGAGGCACAGGCTGCTCAATGAGGGAAAAAATTACTTTCTAATAGCATCTGCCTATTTTACATGTATAATGAGCCAGACTCTGTGTGGTCAAATGACTGTCAGGGAAGGGTTTGGAGGGAGGGACAGTTGTGCTTCTGGCCTCTGCAGTCACCAGTGTCACCCTGGGAGAGAGCAGAGTGGAAAAGCAGAGCGCTGTCTGCAGAAAGCAGCATGGAACAAACCCAAGAGGTCCATTTGCCATGACAGGAAGCTGTGGATCAGCAGGCTGGGAGGGCACTGGCTGGGAGCACGGCTCCCACGCTGATGAGCAGTGCCAGAGCAGTGGAACCATCTCCGTTTGCTCTCCCAGGCAGCGGCTCCTGGGTGGCAGCTGTAGGAAAGGGCGAGCCCTGCGTTCCTTTCCCCAGGCCTGGGGCCAGCTGCAGTGGGGGGGTCACTGCAGAGGGCAGGGGGCTCTGGGGGGCCGCAGCCCCTGCCCAGCCCTGGGGGCTCCCTGGCAAACGGGCACTGCTGGGAGGGCACACGGGCACCTCAGGCTCATTCTGAGCYGCCCTGTGCTGCAGAACCCCGCCCAGCCCCTGCCCATCTGGGCAAGGTCAGGCACCCMCAGAGCCCCTGCTACCCCTGCTCCCTGTGAGCAAGGCTTCGCCTCTTTAAAAAAAAAAGAGAGAGAGACAGAAACATTTTTGCTTTGCCTGTCCCAGTAAACTGGCTCTCATGCCAGTAAAGCATTCCTAATTGGCAGGATTTAGAGACTGATCATTTCAATTTATGCCCAGAACAGGTAGGGCAGCAATGAAAGCCTCTCCCACCCAACCCCACCCGTTCTCACCAGTGCGCCTCAACCCTGCCCTGGAGGGACCACCTGGAGGGCTGAGCAGGGAGTTCCCATCTGTGCAAGAAAGGCCCCGGCCCGCAGTAAACAGCAAACAGCAGCCTGGGCTCATGGCTCCCTAACAGCCAGTGTCCCTCTGGTCACAAAGCTCCTGCAGGGCTCCTGCAGGGGAGCCCCTGCTGCTGAGGTCCCCAGTCCTTTCCTAACACTGCCTTGAAGACTTGGCAGGAAACAGCAGAGTGAAATTTTCCCTTCTCCTTTCCCTGAGGTCGGTGGGAAAATCATCCCTTGGCWGTTGGAAACGGTTCCCATCAGTGCCAGGCTTGCAACAGCCTTCCCAGAACCCTGGGCTGCTGGGGATGGCTTCCTTCTCCCCAGGCCCCTTCACCACGGGCAGATTTGCCTCCTCGCCCTTTTTGCCAATCCCTTCCCGCYGTGCCAGCCTTACCCAAGGACTGTGTCCCCTGCAAGCAGGCACAGGCCTGWATGACAAGAGGCTTGAGTGCCTCATTCCCTGCTGGAATTCACCTGTTGTGAGTGCCCCATCCCTCCCAAGGCACGCTCCCCTCGCTCTGGGGAAGGCACAATCAACCCGTATTTGTTATTGACAGAGGGAGAACTACCAAGGAGCATTAGATTTCCCCATAAAGMAGGAGCATCTATTCCTCTAAATAAAATGCTTTGCAAAAATAACAACTAAACCCAGGCACGGTACAAATTGGGAGCCATTAGCAAATCAGGCTTCTGCAACTGCAGAGCTAAAATCCAAATAACATTTTCCAGTAGCCATTAGTCTCACTCAGATTGCCCAATGCAGGCATCACTGCTTTTCTCAGCATCTGCTTTATCAGTTGTCTTCCAGCCCAGGGAAGTCCACGGCTCTTGGCAGCAGCTGCTGCTGATGTGCAGGGGGTTATTSCTCAAGAGCCTTTGATCAGCAGCCAGGCTCTATCACACCGAGCTCTGAAGCCCTGGCTGCCAGGGCTGGCCAGCACAAGGGCTGGACGGGCTCCCTCTGCAGCAGGATTGCTCTTGGACAGCCTCTCATCCAGCCGTCCCTGGACAGCCAGCCCTGCCCTGGGCTGGCCCCAGCTGCCCCAGCAGTGTGCCAGGGCTGGGCAGGCTCTGAGTGTGTCTGCAAGCCCTGGGCACCGCCTGCAGCTCCTGTGCAGCCCTGCTCTGCTCTGCACTCGCTGCAGGGCAGCTGCACCCCGGAGCTGTGAGAGCGCAGGCTGGATCCCACTTGTCAGATGCTTTGGTGGTTGAGGTTTTTTCCCTGGGAAATGCAGAAATGCCAGAGCCACTGTCATCTCCTTTTGCACAGCAGGTGACAGCCAAATCAGCTCTCTCAAACTGGAAAACACATGAAATGAAGTGCTCAGAATTTGCTGGGGCATGTGCTGCAAAGCTGAGCAAGGCACAAAAATTTTCCCAGAGACACCGTGATCTCAGACCCATGTATATACAGATCCATGTAAATAATCCCATGTAAATACAGATCTATGCATTTATCATTACTCATGCCAGTAATAATAGTTCCACTGAAATCACTACAGCTACGTGTATAAAATGAAGCACATGTGTAAGATCAGGATCTAAATATGGAACAGGCAAATTCACCTGCAGCTATGGCAACTGCACCTGGAACTGCAGATGCACATACCTGCATGAGCCTCTGTTATGTTAGGGGCTGACTGATAATATAAAGATATATGAAACACTGGTGGAAAAGGCAGGACCAGAAACTCTTTTGTTCTAAAGCTCCGTATTTATCCCTTGCATCTTAATTTCTGTCAGTGTTCTGCACTCATTACCTCTGCAGCTCTGTAATTTGCATTAAAAGGGGTTGAGGACACTGTAGCTGCACTCAGACATCAAGGCCTTCTGCCAWCTCTCCTACTCCTTCAGATTTGGGGACTCAGGCCAGCAATCAGCACTATTCTTAACTTCAAGCACAGAAATGTGTTGTGCCACCCTGAGTGGTCACCAATAGCTCCGCAGCAGGAGAGCAGCCCTGTGCAGAGTTTGGGTTTCCTCACGGAGCTGGCACCGAGGCTGGCTTGCGTGCTCAACTGGAGTGTTCTTGGCCAGGGGCCAGCCTGCATTCCTCTAAGCAACCAAACTCCTTGATAATGACTCCTTTTTTCTGCAATTCTCCTCATCTCGTTGTGCCAAGTTATCCCCCAGATATTCTGCTCCTGGTACACTGAAGTGTTAGACACGCTAAAATATCTCAGTAAGTTACATTCTTGGTTTGTTCTCTGGCCCTCTGCTTTGCAGAGAGCAATAGAGACAGGAGCTGTGTTGCAGGACACTGGGCTCAGAATGTTGCAGGACACCTGGGCTCAGAATGCTGTCAGAACCATCCACCCCGAGCTGTGTGGGGATGGCAGTGGCTGGGGAAAGGGGCAAAACTCTGTTTGTGCTGGAGCCACCCTTGTGCTCCGCAAAGCGGCTCCAGGCACTTTCTCTAGTTCTTGTGATTCCCTTCCTGAATTGCTGCAGCCAAGTAATTGTTTCATCATGTTGCTCTGAAATATTTTCCCATCGTGTCACCATCACATTCATCTCTCAAATGTTCATTTCTCCTCTGCTCGCTTATAGGAATTCTCTCCCAGAGCATCGCGCCCAGGCGGGAGGGACGGCGGCAGGGGAGGCTCGGGGGGTTTTGGTGCTTTGGAGTCCTGATTCCTGYCTCTGCCATTTCTGGGCACCACCAGCGAGCTGCTCACCGCAGCCGTAACCGCTGCTGTTGCAATGCGCTGGCAAAGGCGCGGGATTTAGAGCAAACAAACAAGTCTGGGTGCGGGTGGGGCCGGGCACTCCCGCCCCCCCCGGCCGGAGCCCCGCTCCTCCAGAGGGGCTGCGCGGAGCCCAGAGCCCGGGCTGAGCCGCACCTCCCCAGCCTCTGCTCCCAGGGGATTTATTCKGCACATTGGAGCAAACTGGGAGACCTAACTAAACCTCTGATTAAACACCCTGAGCTCTGGGAAGGTGCTTTGATAGCTATGGAATGTGTGATACAGGAATCCCAAAAACAMGGGCCAACAGGACAGGGCAAGGTGAAAACCAGATGTAGATCTCAGTCTCTCTTAATTTTTAATTAGCTCCAAATTTTTATTGGAATTTGTTATTATTTATTGTTATTATAATAATAATTTCCATAGTAAATATATTTTGGGGGGAAAATTCATAATGAATGAGAATTAAATTTGGCACTACTTTGTGAAATCGTGGCACCCAGTTGGAAGGTTTGGAATTAAATATGTCCCTGTTGTAAATGCAAATCAATGATCTTAAGCAAGTGTTAACCCACTTCTCCTCATTTTGAATTCCAGCCCTACAGTTTCCCACGTATATCCACCAGCACGTCCAGGAGAGGAGTAAAGCCTTTTACTCAAAATGAAACATTTGAACCATTGAGCAGGTGGGGAAATGATCACAAAAGTTCCCATTCCCAGTAGATCAAATGCAGCATTTTAGAGAATGAGGGCCCTGCGAGCCCTGGGAGCTGCAGTGCCCGAGCAGCGTGACTTCCATTCGACAGAGGAGCAGGAYGATTTCATTTGACAGAGGAGCAACACTTAGTACAGAGAGATGCATGAATTTTCCTGCAGGTGACTCTTCTAAGAGTCACCAATGGAAAGCAGTGGGAAAAGTGGGAAAGCAGCATCACAGTGTCTGAATTGCACTGGGTAGCTCATGCTTTGGGCAGATAACAGAGTGATAATTGAAGAACTGCTTTCAAAACTATAATTGTATTTTTAATCTATTTTTTGAACTGCTAGATATGATTTGTTTTGCAGAACTAAGCACGACTGAATTCAAACACCTTATAAACCAGTGCTTTGGAAAGGGCATATCAGTGCCAAGGATTTACAGACTGACTTCCACAGAGAAAAAGTTCCATTGTTTTAGTAGCACTAAGAAAGACCTGTAGAAATTGACCAATGTTAATACATCATTTCAAAATATATATAAAAATACAAATAAAAAGCCCAAATGAAATGCTGCTTATAAATGTCAATAAAGCTGAGAGCAGCTGTCTGTGCCTGGAGTTCTCTGCATGGTTTGCCTACCATGAGCTGTCCTGAGCAGCTTCAGGAAGAGAAGCTCAGCAAGCCCTGTCCGAGGCCAACTGAGACATTCCAAGTCCTGCTCTCAGCCAGCAGAATCTTATTTGTCATGGGAAACTAAATCAATATTTGGAGCTGAGACACTGTTTGGACAGGGATTTTCCAATCCCCCCACTGCAATTAGAAAAGGTATTTGGAATCTTTTGTCTGCTTTAGTACTTGGAATTTTCTCAGATTCATTTACAAGCTATTTTTTCCAGACTATTATTTTCTAGGAAATGTTTTAATTACCCGGGTTTTTCATATGCTGTTTTAGAGGGCAGAGTATTTCATGGCCTCCATGCATTTAAYGGCACTAAAAAGCTCCTACAATGTAAGTTATGAGGGTAATACAAGATTAAGAATGAAGGMTTGGGGAATTCTCTTCCCAAGTCTTTCATGAATTCCTTCTGAGATGACTGTAACATTGGTGTGTTTATGGCTTAATTTTCTTGTCTGTACAAAAAATCATTGCTGGACAAGGGTCYTCCTGAGCTAGAAATCTGCCATCCTTATTCAGAGATACCTTGGAATAGAGCAGTAATTTAAACATCATTCTTTAAATTGCAGCCACGCYGCGCTGGCTCTCCTGCACCGGGGCAGGCAGGGTTTAGGGATGGGGATTAGTCCTTCATGCCTGGTAGAGCTCAATCTCCAAAACTGGACTAGTATTTAAACAGATATAAATACCTCCAGTACATCTTATCTTTCAATCTACCCTGCCTTCGAACTCTTGTTGGAAGCTTTGTTATTTAGAAAGAAAGASAGAAAGAAAGAAATGTATCTGAGGACACCTCCAGTCCTCCAGCAATTCCACCTTGGGCAGCGCTGGGCTTTGCCTGGGAGCACCCTGTGTGAGTTTGGGTGACATTGTGTGGCCTCCAGCAGAACAAGAAAATAGGATCTAAGGATGTGGATAGGTTTCGTAATGATCCAAATAGTAGAATAAACAGCCACGGGAGGCTGGAGTAATCATCGTCACGAGGGACAGCCAAGACAAGATCTAACGTCTGTCCTGCCTGCAAGAACTTGAGTCATGCTGGTGCAGGAGCGAGCTCACCCAAGAAATCTATTTTAGGGGCTCATAAAAACAACCAAACAACTGAACTGCACTGTACAAATGAAAGAGCAAGCGGGGGCAGTCTGTGTAGGGCTAACCCTGCCCGGCTCCCGGCYGCGCAGCTCGGGGGCCAGCGGGAATGAGCAGCCCCTGCCAGGGAGGGCTCCAGCTGATGGACCTGCAGGAGGCTCTGGTCCTAAGAGTCAAAGAAAGCAGAGCAGTTCTTTCAGTAGCAAACATGTTTTGCTTAAAGAGACACTGGAAATGAGCCACAAATTTCGGATTTGTCCTGCAGCCCACGGCTGTTAGTGTGGAATGTATAGGAGCAAACTCAAGGCCACTGTCTTTGCACTGAACCCCCTTTTGTGCTCAGCTGTCAGAGCACAGGCAGCAAAGGAGCTTCTTTCCCCAGGCACTGGGAGTCTGGATCAAAAAACTTCATGCTTAAATTTGGCCTAACAGGAAAATGGAAAATGCTGACTAAGAGCTGATCTTTTGCCCAACTCCCTCCACGTAACCAGCCCGGGTCTGTTCACTCCTTGCAGACCTTACAGCAGGGAATAGCAGCCGGCAGCTCCGGCCAGGCTGGCCTGTCCCAGCAGCAGGCTCAGCCTTGGATCTGCCCAGAACAAAGTCCTGGCTGCCACAAACCTCCTCCTCCTCCTCCTCCTCCTCCTCCTCTGCCACCCCCCCTCGTCTGCCTCTCGCCCCAGCAGCACCTCTCATCAGAGGGTCTACCTGCAGGTCTCAGGAGTTTTTAGGAGAACGTCTCCGAGCAAAGGGAAGGGGGTGGTTCATGAGCCTCTCACCTGGTTGGGTCTCATGGGAGCTTCCTGAGCAATGCCCGAAATTACCGAAATCCAACAGAAATGCTACTTTCTCATGTTTATTCCTGTAAACTACAAACATAAGAAATGCTGAATCGTAAAGAAGAGAAACTCTGTAAAGAAAAAAAAAACAAAACCAAACACAAACAAAACCTCATTTCAGGCTTCCTCCCTTACTTTTTCTTCCTCCCTCCCACTTCAGACTCSGCGTTATTTGCCAAAGATTGGTCATGGTTTGGATAGCACATCTTGCTCTACACGTTCAAAACAGCATGAAGTGCAGAAAAAAACCCAACACAAACACCTCCTCCCCAAACAACACCCAAGCAGCTAAAGCAGGTGATTAAAGGAAACAAAATGAGGCAACAAGAACCGGCTAAGGCTTCCAGCTCTGCTCTTTGCTGAGTTTCTCTTGGGGGTTTTGGGGTTTGGTTTTGATTACTGGGTTGGTGGTTTTTTTTCCTTTCTCTCAGAGAAAGCTAAAACACCAACAAAAATCCCTATCCCTGATCACAGCATTGAGCCAGAATCAGCTGGAATTTCAACCCCGTGTTTAATCTAACTTTAAACATGCCTTCAAAATAAAACAAGCTACTTTTTTTTAACCTAGTCATAAAGTTTATTAAAATTGTTCATTAATGCTTCAAATGTAGCAAGAATGCATAGATCCCAAAATATACATATGTATTTTCTTATAGAAATAGATTATTCTTTATAATAAAAAAACTGTAGGAACATCTTTAACAGATTACTCAATCCATGACTGACAGTTACACGAGATTGCATCATGTACACAGCATTCCCAGCCATGCTTAAAGGATTGCATCACTTTGCCCTTGCTCTCCTCTCGCTCTTTTAAATAACCCAGCGCCCAGCAGAGCCCGCCCGGGCCGGGGCCGGGGTCCCTCCGCGCCCCCTCCGCGCCCGCCCCGCTGCAGCCCCGGCCCCGCTCAGACCCCGCGCGGCGGCGGAGCCTTCCGCCGACATGTCGGTAAAGACAAAAAAAAAAAAAAAAAATCCAACAACAACAACAACACAAATGAAAACCAACCCGCCCGCCCGCCGCGGGCTCTCGCCCCCCTCGGCCCGGCCCCAGGAGCGCGGAGCGGGGCCGGCGGCTCCGCTCGCCCCGGCCGGGGGTCAGCAGCGCGGCGAGGAGGCGAGCAGGGGCTCGGGCAGCTGTTTGAACAAGTTCCTGAGGGTGCTCAGCTCCCGGGAGAGCTGCTCCACCTTCTTCTGCAGCCGCTCGTTCTCGGCCGTCAGTTCCAAGACTTTATGCTGCGTCTCCAGGTTGCGCATTTTGGCTTTGTCGCGGCTCTTGCGCACCGCGATGTTGTTCCTCTCCCGGCGGAGCTTGTACTCGTCGCTGTGCTTGTCCACGCACTTCTTGGGCTTGTTCTTGCCCGCCGGCGCGGCGGAGTAGCCCCCGCCGGCGGCGGCGGACTTGGAGGACTCGGAGGGGTTGGGGGTGCCGGGGGGGCTGGAGGAGGAGGAGGTGGACAGGTTCCCGCTGCTGCCGCTCGGCACCGACTGGTAACCCAGGTAGGAGCGCACGGTGCTGCCGTAGGGCGAGGACATGCCCCCCGGTCCCGGCCCCGCGCCCCCTTCTTCCTTACGGGGCCCTTTGCAAGAGTCCAGGGTCTCGAAGACCGGCTCCACTTTGGTTTCCACGATCTGCGGCGGGAAGCAGCCCGGCAGCCCCCCCGGCTTGTGGCTCTGGCTGGCGCAGGGGTGGCTGTGCCGGGCGAGGCTGATGTAGGTGTAGTCGGGCTTCTTGCTGCCGCCGCTGCCTTTATAGTCCTCGGCGAAGAGATCGGAAAGGAAATCTTGGCCGGCGCCGCTGCTGCACGGAGGCTCAAAGTTGCCCCCTGCTGCTGCCGCGGGAGGCGGCGGCTGCGACGCCAAAGGCTCCAGGTACGGGCTGAAGTCGATGGCTCGCTCGTGGTCCCCGACGGTGAGCTCGGTCATGGAGCGGCCCCCGGCCGCCCGCGGGTGCAGCTTGTTGAGAGCAGCCAGACAGTCCGCCTCGTAATAGAAATTAGCCACTTCCATGGATTTAAAGGCGGGCGGCTGGATGGGGAGGCATGCTGCGTCCCAGGCCACCAGGCGTTGCATGAAAGCAAAGGGGGATGCGGGGAGGAGGAAACGACGCAGGGGGCCCCCCCCGGCAGAGGGTCAAGCTGCCGCCGTCGGGGTGGGGGGCTCCAGACCCTGCCGCAGTCTCTGGCCTGGGCACGGCCCCGCGGCGCTGCCCGGCCGGGCTGGATCAGTCCCTGCGGCGCGCCGGGGCTTCACCGCTCCGGCAGCTGCGGCGGGGGCTGGCGCGTCTCCTCCGGACCATCTGGTTCTGGGTCCCGTGTCCTAAAGTCTCTGACTTAGGAAAGTTCCTTTCCTCAGTTATTTATAGGGGCGGTGGATCCCATAGCAACAGGCGCGTCACCGCCTGGCCGCCTGCCACTCCGCACGCTCGGCGCTGCCGGTCCCGGCCCCGGAGGAGGCTCCCGGGGCGGGTGCGCCGGTGGGTGCCGTGCCCGCCGGGCCGCCCACAACAAACCGGGCAGGGACGGACGGACGGASGGAGGGAGGGGCCGGTCCGGCCCGCAGGTGCGGGAGCGCGGGGCTGGCCGGGACGGCAGCGGGCAGCGCTCAGCCCCGGGGCCGCGGGGACAGCGTGTGCCGGGCGCTGCCGGTGCTGCTGCCGGTGCTGCTGCTGCCCCGTGCCCGCCCGGGCTCCGCTCGGGCACCGCACAGCGAGGCAGTGCCCGGGGCTGGCAGCGCCGCGCGGGGCCGGGCACGGAGCGCTCGGGTCTCGTTCCGCCCTAGGGGAAATCAAGGCAGGGAAGATTTTCCCAAGTTCTTTTGGCAAAGCGGGGGGAAAGCTGCAAACCAAAGACGCATCCCGTTACTCTGCGTGCCGGGCTTGCTTTGGCGAGTCCCCCTGGCAAGCACAAGTGTCCAGAGGGACGTGCCCGGAGCCGCTCTGCGCAGTCCAGGGCCGGAGCGGGGCACTGCCCCAGCTTCCTCCTGGCGGCCGCCCGCAGCCGGAGCCCAGCCAAGCCAGCGCTGCCCGCCCMGCGCTGCCAGCACCCTTGGGGGCCTGAACGTTTGTCTTGGCATATTTGCTTTGCACGATATGGTGCAACTGTCGGGGCACACGCGGGAACCGGGAATAGGGAACGGGCGCTGGAGCCAAAGGAGAAGGAATGGGGGTCAGAGGAGAGTGAGATTCCTGCATCAGAACGTGGAATCCAAAAGTTTTTGAGATTTGCGGGGTAAGTTTGGGAAGGAAGACTGAATCCCAATGTCCATTTTAATTAAAGACACCCACCTTGGGAATCAAACTTATATTTTCACTCTCTTACTCCCACATTTACCTGTCTACAAGCTGATGATTCATGCCCAGAATAAAGGACATTAATTTAAAACAAAACATATAATTAAAGGAAGTAGGAGTGTCCTCCCTCAGTAAAGAAGACCTAGCACTGCAGGGAAAATGACACTGCCTCTTAGAATAATGTGAAGCAATCCTGCGGTGTGGGAAATATTGTAACGTTAAGCCAGAGGAACAGGTATTGCATTATATGATTCAAACAGTCAACTGTTCTTAATGTTCAAACCTCAGAACTCTGAAAAGAGGAAGAATTCAAGAATCAGTCAGTGGATCATCAGACTTTTTCTTTCTTTCTTTTTCTTTCTTTCTTTCTTTCTTTCTTTCTTTCTTTCTTTCTTTCTTTCTTTCTTTCTTTCTTTCTTTCTTTCTTTCTTTCTTTCTTTCTTTTTTCTTTTTCTTTTCACGTTTTAATAGGATTTATTTGTTTGTTTCCATAACAAAAGCTCCCTAACAGGTTTTCAGGCTTCAAATATTTCTAGTTCCATCTTTATCTACCAAGTTAATCTTTGGTGAATGCACTAGAGATTAAATTGGAGCTGGGCCTGGCCAGAGAGCTGGGTCTGGAGGTTGTAGTTGGAGCCCATACCTTCATAAATACAAATATCTGTATTGGGTGCAAATACTGGCAAGTTGCAGTGAGCCAGGGCTTGTTCTTCTGGCTGTTTACTCCCTCATCCTGTGCCTTTATCCTGCATTCTGATCTGGCAGTTACATCCAGTGGCTGCCCTGACTGGCCCTTCCAACCGAACTCTTGAAAATCAGCCTCGTGTTTCCAACCCCGAGCGGTCCCAGGGCCCCAGGGCAGGAGCCCTCCTGGCTGCTGACCTGCCGCAGGCRCAGCTGGGCTGCCCTGGCACTGCCCCAACACGTCTCCAGCTTGCCGTGGTCCTCAAGCCGAAGTCAAACGTTAAAGCTGCTCGCTAAAATTCCTGGACAGATTTCCAAGATGTTTTTGGAGATCTGAGTTTGCCCTCTTCAAATTTCTGCCCCATTCTCTGCTGCTCTGCAGCAGAAAAGTTGTATTCCTGCCTGGGGTTAATCTTCCCTAACAAAATAAAGTCTGTGCAACTGTCATGTGAACGAGATTCTATCAGGGCTGGCGTGGCCCACACCTGCTCTCCCGGCCAGTGCTGAGTAATCCCGCAGTCACCCCGACCACGTCAGCTGCGGTGGTAATTCAGGTTGGATGCCCGGCTTGTCCCCTCCTTCCCTTCTCCCCCTCGCCTCCCTGCTCTACCTGGATCTCTTTCAACTTCCTCCAGCTCACCTCAAATCCCAACATCCACTCTCATGGAGCCGACGTCCGCTCTCAGCTTCTCATGGGAACCTTGTTGGCGGGACTAACCACTTATCCAAAACCCCAGCGTTCGGCGAGCAGGTTCTGGGCTAACTCTGCTCTCTTGTAAATTATTTCTGCACTTGTCACAACAAATGCGTGGCCAGACGTGGGGGTTTTGAAATGGGAACAGGTGCAGAACGAGGCTCACACCACAGATTGAGCCGAGGTCTGGGCACACAGGGCTCTGTCCCTGCGAGTGCCTGGCTTGGCCTTGCCAGATGTGCAGATGCTGCTAATAATTGTYCTGGAAAAGCTCCTCAGAGGTGCTTTAGGCAGGGAGATGCAGACATTCCTGGTAAAGGGACCCAGGCACTGGCAGCAACCCTTCAGCCTGTCTCCCAACAGAGCAATTTCCATTAGAAAAGCAGCACTTCTGTGAAAAGCACCTTCCTTCTAGTGATTTCATAATTTCTTTTTTTTTTTTTCCAGAACTATCTAGCTGAGGGAGGAGACAGCAAAAGTCCCAAATTACTTAGTAAGAATATAACATTTTTGAGAAAAAAAATTCTGATGCAACAGCATCCAGGTTCCTCTACATTCATGTGTGAAACAATCCAGACACGGGGAGGGGAACAGGAGGAGACCAGCGTGGTGAAAAGGTGGAGGGAAGAATCTCATCCTCACTGCTCATCTCTGTCACCAATTAAACTCTGCCCTCTCTTTGCACTGTAGAAGCCTCAACTTTGCAGCTCTGGGCTCAGACCTACAGTAAAGCATTGCAGAGGAATTTTCTTCCTGGAAATTGTCTTTTTTCCAGGATTTCTTGCAAGCTTTCCAGTTCACACTCCAGGTCTACATCAGCTGCCTCTGGAATGACACCAGCTTTGGGGAGACCTGTGAGTTTAGTGGCGATGGCTCACACACTGAAGTGTTTATCAGAAGGTCTCTGGACCCAGGGTGACACCCTAGAAAGAGCCTGGCTGACATTTCTGGTGTTTCTTGCTCAGCTTTGTCCCATTTATGATTTCCCTGGCAGTGGCTCTTGGCAGGTCGGTAAGATCAGAGCTGCATGGCACTGCASAGCTGCAGCGTGGAGCAGCAGAGGGGCAGAGCAGGGGCAGCAGGGCAGGAAGGCAGTGCCAGCAGCGCCTGAGATGCTGTGGGCACTGTTGGAGGTGGAATGGAGGAGAACAGGAGGGATCCCAGAGCAGAGTCCCTGCCAGCAAGCACGGAAGGGCTCTGGGGGTAGGAGGGGAGCTTGCCYAAAACACTGACCTAAGTAGAGCAATGTTGCAATAAAGGCTGTAAAATAGAGAAGTAAAATTGAAATTTTCTGAGCATGTTGAGCCCCTTTTTTTCCCTTCTCCCTAGCCCCAGGTCTCTCTTTATTCAGCTGCACACCATATGCCAACAGCAACTCACCAGCTGTACCTGGCAGAGCACAGGTGTGGAACCATTGCTCTCCACTTGCTGTTCTCTGCTGTAAAACAGCAGCCCTTACTAGATGACAGACAGGGACAATGTCTCAGCTCGAGAGAGACGTTGGCTCTCCCTCTGCCTGCCCCAGCTCAGACCAGGCTCAGACTTGGCTTCATTTTACACAAGAAGGGATTGCCCCATGYGCCCGCAGCGGGAGGCAGTGCGGGCAGTCCCGGGGTGGCTGCAGGCTCTGTCTCCTGGCCTCCTCCGCTGCCTTTGGTACAGAGCAGAGCCCGAGCCCCGAGCCCTCCCTCAGCCCGCTCCCGTGTGACACCGTGATGGGCTGGGACATGGTTTTTGTTGGTCTTCTGCTGATTTTCTGCTCGCCTCTGACCCAGCAGGCCTGGCCTTTCAGCGCCGCGTTGCTCAATCCCCTTTATCTCCTCGCTGCTCTTTGCCCTACTGGCCGCGCGGAGACGACACCTGGAGACTGCCACCGGTGGGACAACATCGGCCAAATTCCCTCCCTGACCCCACGGAAAATTTTCCAGAGCGAATCCGAGGTCAGAGCACCCACAGAGCACCCTCTGCGGCTCTGAGAAACAAAGAAAGGAGGAAGAGGCAGAGCACACAAAGGCCCATGGAAGGGAGCCGTGACAAAGCACAAGCCACAGTCTCCATCCTGCGTGGCAGAGAAAGTCCCTGCTGGAGCTGTGTGCCTGGAAGGATGTGGGCTGTCAATCTGAGCAGGGACAGTGAGAGGTGACTCTGTGTTTCACGAGTAGCCCACTTCCTTGTGCTCCATAAAAATGGCAGAGAAGTTGCTGTCCACTAACTGTCCAAAAGTTCTCTGTAGCCGCCTGACATTTCCTGGGTAATTGCAGCCTCCTGCCTTGATGAATTTGTTACAGATCATGCATTTGTGACCTCTAGTGTATCCAAGCTTTCAAAATATCCATCAAGGGAACATGAATTCTATCCTTCCAGGGTACCCTGTGAAGTGTCAGAGGTTTCTAGTAACAGAACTTGGTAATTTACTTGGGAAATTTCTAAAAGGAGAACTCTTCTGAGGTCCTGAGGCTGTGGGACAGCTTGGACTCCATGGGGTGTATGGCAAGGGGCAACACAAAACAAGGGAGCTCGGAGAGGGAGTGACAGGAGAAGGGGCTTAGGTGAAGAAATAGAAGATTTTTCCTTTATTAAAAGCATTAGAAGTCTGTGCTCTAGACGGTACAAATACTTGTTTTCCATCTGCTCTCACCCTGTGTCGAGCACCACAGGGAAAGCCAGGGAATCGGTTCGGGCTTGTTGTTTGTGAGTGCTGGCGCTGGAACAGCCCCGGGGCCGGTCTGTGTCACCTGGYTGTGCGGACGGGCTGCCAGGTGGGGTAACCACGGTGTTCCGTCCTCCACACGCCGCGCTCCTCGGCCCCTGTCATCTCCCCACCTTCGCATTTCGGCTTTGGACGGGAGCCGTGGGAGTGGCTGTTCCAGCTCTGCCACCCACTGACACTTTCCCATGCCAGAGAGAGTCCGGCGAGGAACCGCAGCCAGTTCCTGCTCCCCGGTGCCCCGGGGCTCGGGCGGACCGAGCGGCGCGGCGGAGCGGGCAGGTGCGGGGCCGAGCGCCCGCGGGGCCGCGCTCGACGGGGGACGCGGCAGGAGCCGGCCGGGGCCGGGCGGCACCAGCGGCACCGGTGGCACCAGGGGCACCAGGGGCACCAGCGCCGCTCCCGCCTGCCCGGCGCGGGGTCAGGGAAGGAGTTCAGTGTGTAACGGGATAAACGCCGCTGCNAGGAGCCGGCCGGGGCCGGGCGGCACCGGTGGCACCGGTGGCACCAGGGGCACCAGGGGCACCAGGGGCACCAGCGCCGCTCCCGCCTGCCCGGCGCGGGGTCAGGGAAGGAGTTCAGTGTGTAACGGGATAAACGCCGCTGCCCGGGGATGGCTCCGGGCCAACGGGCTCCGCAGCCGTGCGAGCTTTCCCGTGTCCCGTCCCGGTCCGTCCGGTCCCGGCGGGGCTGAGGCGCAGCAGGGCCGTGTCCGGGGCGCGGGGACCGGCCGAGGCTGCCCCGGCAAGGAGACCCCCGAGCCCCGCCCCGGGCCACATCCCGATCCCGATCCTCGCCCCTCCCCGATCCCGATCCGGTTCCCGATCCTCGCCCCTCCCCGATCCCGGTCCCGATCTCGAGCCCCACTCCGCGCCCGGCAGCAGGCTTGGAGCGCCACCTAGCGGGCGGGGCCGTGCCGTGCCGTGCCGTGCCGTGCCGCGCCGTGCCGTCGTACGGACAGGTGCGGCTCTGGTCCCGCCGATCCTGAGCCATTTTCCAGGGACGTTTGACAGCCCATGCACAGCCCAACTTCGCTAGCAACGTGCCGGTGCTTGTTCCTCCCGACAGCCCTTGGGCCTCCAAGATCACCAGCACACCTTGGAGATGACTTGGGGTCCCGGGAACGTGCCTCAGCCGCAGCCGCGCACATCCTCCTCTCACTCACACATTCGTACGGGCACGTGTGGCCGCGGAGCCGCCGCGGCTGTCCCGGCACCACGGTAAACAGCGCCCCGCGAGCAGCGAGCTGTCACCATTCCCGCTTCCCAGCACCGGGAGCACGGAGCGTGCCTTCGCCCGCAGGCCGGGGGAGCGGGCACGGCCACCGAAGCACCGACCGTGGCCGCATTGCCGCCCTTGTGGCGGGGCACGGGCACGGCCACCGAAGGCACCGGCCGTGGCCGCATTGCCGCCCTTGTGGCGGGGCGCGGGCACGGCCACCGAAGGCACCGACCGTGACCGCATTGCCGCCCTTGTGGCGGGGCACGGGCACGCGCGGGCGCTGCCGCGGGAACAGCGCCCCGCGCCGGCAGAGGGCGCGCGAGGCACCGGGCGGAGGGGGCGGTGCGAAGGGGAACACCCGGGACCGCG
>JACDOX010000245.1:759247-792407 GCA_014549065.1 Cardinalis cardinalis | reverse complement strand
TGGGGCGCCCAGCACGCCGGGGCCCGCGAGCTGGCCGAGCTCTACTCGCCAGGTGAGGCGGCGCGGACGGGCGGGGCCCTCGGGCCGGGTGCTCGCGGCGGCTCCCCCAGGASCCGTTCCCCTCGAGCTCCGTTCTCGCCGGGCCCGGTTCTCCCGTGGCCGGCTCCCCTCGGGCCCGGGTCTCGCCGGCCCGGGTCCGGGCGCCCCGGAAGAGCGGGGAGGGCCGGGGCTGGCGGGCCTGGGCTCGGAGCGGGGCTGCGGCACGGGCCGGGTGCGGGCGGCAGCGCCTGAGCCGCACACTGCCCGGGAGGGGCCTTCTGCCCTCGGGAGCCGGCGGACAAAAGCGAACCTTCCCCTCGAGCGCAGGTGGGCAGGTGTGGCCCGGCRCGAGGTGAGAGCAGCAGCTCTGCCCTCGGAGCATTGCGCGGGGAGCTGCCCTGAGCCCTGCGGGCCTGGCACCGCACAGCCGGCACAGGGATGCTTCGATCCCTTCTCCGCTCTTCCTGCGCCTTGGAACTCCTCATCAAGCTTTACTTTGGCATTTGGGTGCTCAGTAAATGGCTGTTTGACTATGCTGTGGAAATAATTGCAAACTCCTTGTAAAAAAACCCCATAATTTGTTTTTAGCTCACTGCCCAGTGTGAGCAGTGCTGGGTATTGCTCAGTGTGAGCAGTGCTGGGTACTCCTGCCATTCCTAGAGAATCCATTCTCTGGTGAAGAATTAGGGAAGATGTGTTTTCAGTGTCTTGTGGTTTCCAGCAGGTCAGCTGAGCCCAGCTTACACATCCAAGGCAATTCCTGCACAAGTCGGTGCTCTTACTCACACAGAGCCTTGTGATGATAAGAAGTCCAAGGCCTTTGCTCGTTTGTGGACTGGGGCAAGTCTCCCTGTTTCAGTTTCTTTTGCTCCCCAGGAGCTTGCCCTGAGCAGGTCCTTTGTGACACCTTTCAGGCACTGGGACTGATTCCTGTGCTTTACACAAAAGCTCTCACTGACTTAACCACTGCTCTGGCTCATAAGGAAAAGGTTTTCCTCCCCGAAGAGCTTGCTGCCCTTCTCACTGGCTGTAGCACAAGTACAGTGTGATATATCAGGGAGCTGAGGGTGTATTAGATATGCAGGTTTCTTCTGGAATTACATAAATAATTTACATAAGCAATGCCAGAATGTGTATTACGGTGGAAGTGTATCACATTCAAATTCTGAATTCATAAGAATGGTGCTTGCATTGAATTGTGCAGAGTGAACATGACTGGAATATTTCCCTGATTTCTTTAAGCACATACTTTGTGGCTTTGGCAATTCATTCCTTCACAGGCTTTGGGGTTTGAGTGCCCTTTAAACACAAGTTAGCAGCGCTGACTCAGTTCCTTGATTTGCCTTCCCAATGCAGAGCTGAGGCTGCGTTTTTGAACCTGGATGTCTCGACAGCCATGCTGGATCCCTGTGTTCAGACTACAGAGGTGTTTGCACACACTGAGCTCAGGGGACTTGCCAGCCTCCTTTCCAGCACTCAGCTAATTGTTCCATGAGGATCTACCCACTTAGCTCCTCTAATCAGGGTGTGGTTTTCTTATGAAGGAAGTGAGTGTTAATTAACTCTTACTTTCATTACTGCAGGGACCTCTTTATAGAATCACCCACGTTGTGACCTGATGCTGCTGTCGAATATGGCTGTTCTTGTGTCTTAATTTAATTTTACTATTCTCTCCTCTGCTACTGCAGAGAGTGTTAATTTATATACCCATGGCCCTTCTAGAACGTCTAAAACTGACCTGTCAAAGTCTTTGTTCACCCTTTCAAGTATTGCCTTGTAGGCACGTTGGAGATAAGACTGATCCTGCGTTTGTGTTCCTCCTTTCCCTGCTCATTGCGTGGTACAGTGAGAAGGAGGACTTGATTTAGCATTTAGGAGGAGAAATTTGATCAGGCACTAGGTCAGCAGAGAGGAGGAGTAGGACAGGAGCTGAACACATGCCAGGCCTGAGTGTGCCTCTGCTCCTGGAGAGCATGTGCCCCTCAGTGGAGCCCTCCCGGAGCCTTCCTTGTGCTCTGCTTTGCCTGAGGGACTGGGGAAGGGCTGTGGGGTGACTGCTCCAGGGAGCCCTGGGCAAGAGGAGGCTGTGCTGGCTGACCCCCAGGACGGGCAGGGCATTAAGAGCTGCCTGCAGCCCAGGCCCTTCTGGTGACAGCTCAGATCTTCTTGGCCTTGGGTATTAAAGGTCTGTTTCTGTGCCCTAATCCTGCAGTTTCACCCTGAGTGTTCCCTGTGCTCTGCCTCCGTGCCTTGTGGGGRTGCAGCAGTGAAAAGCAGAGCAGCCTTCTGTGCTAGCCTGATAGTCCAAGTGTTACCGTGCTCTGAGGTGCCCGCTCCCTTTTTATAGGCAGTAAATGATTTTTTCGTAGAGGTACGGAGCGGTACAGCAAGGTGCAGGAGAGAATTTGTGCCGGTTCTTTCTCTTTTCTCATTCTGTCCCTTGTCAGCTCAGAGTTGCTGAGAGTTGCCAGCCTTTGCCTGGGAGCAGGAAGGCACAGACAAGACAGCAGTTCAGGGAGAAGCTTCAGGGGAATGCTTGTGACGTTAGACAAGCCATTCCAAGGCCACCAAAGTACAGAATGGTGAGAACAGTGCTTTTCCCTGTTAGTACAACAGCTTTATTCAAAATCTCAGAGCTTGTAAATATTACAGATCACAAGGTGATTTAAATATGTTTGAGGCCAGAAATTTGTTCCCAGATTCAGCCCTTCCAGCAACACTGAATATTGGATGAAATGCAAATTGAGAAAAGATGTGATGTGGAGGAACTTTATGCCAGCAATCTCAGGGAGAGGGAAACTAGGAYAGTGTGAGATGATGTCTGATTTGGCCCTGTTAATTGGACAAGGGCAGAGGGAAGAGGGTGGTAGTGGCTCAGGGAAGTGCAATGTCATTTAAGAAAATGTGTGCACCTCCCACGGATAAATAAGTTTCTGTTTCAGTTCCCTGTCAGACAAATGGAGCAAGTCATCCAGGCAGTGGAATGGTCTGTCTCTGTTATTTGGGGTTTCACATTGTCCTCTCAGATAAAAGTAAAACATGCTTTTTCCCTTGTTCTTTCCAACAGGAAAGAGACTACAAGAATGGATCTCTGTCATCTTATGCTTCTCTCTGATCTGCTTCAATTTTTACAATCTCCTCTTGTACCTGCGGCTGGAGCACACGCCCTCGGTCCTCGTTGGGATATGTAAGTAGGGCTGTTTGCTGCTGCTCAAGGCAAGACTCCTGTGATGTGGGATCCTTCAGGCTTGACTTGCTATTGGAAGGGAGAGGGACCTTTCTGTGTGAGCCTCTGACACTGAGGCCCTCTGCAAAATGTGTTACTGCTTTGTCTTTACGTTTCACTGGCTTCTCAGCCTCTCAGAGGGGRAGTTTTGATGTAGCTGAGTAGGTTTGGTGTTCTTGTGTAGTCACTGCAAGAGTAAGGACTACTGAGAAGGAAAAGAGCTGTCAAAAGGGTCAGAGTTGGGAGCAAAATACATTGCTCGACAAAAATATTCACAAGAACTTTCCAGAAAGCAAAAGCTCAAGGGAGATGTCATAAAAGGTGCTTGAGGCATCAAACTGGCTTCATTTCTGGGGACTGCAGACTGAACACAAGAATTCTGGGGAATTATGCCTTCATGTCAGGATGTGATGTTTGACCTTTATTATCCTGAATGATGACYTTTTCCAGGAGTATAAGAAAAGTTGATTCCACCTCTTCTGTGGAGGAGAGGAAGAACCAGTGAAGGATTCTGATAGAATGTTCAGAAAAAAATAGCTTTCTTATAACCTGTGTGGGGTGTGTGTTTTAGAAGAGAATGGTGCTTGTTCACCGCCAGTGCTGGGCATTGCTAATGAGTTCAAACTAAACAAACAACCCCCACCCAAAACACYGCTCCAGGTTCAGGCAGTGGTACACAGCAGAAGCTCTGAATTCCTGCCAAAGCTGGGACTGGGGGTTCCTGGTGTCTGTGGAGAGGTTGTTGGGGCTGGGGCAGCAGTGTCCTCACTGTGAGYCACAGCAGCTCTCTTGGCCTAATTCAGTCTTGCCTGCTCGCAGCTGATGAGGTGCAGGTGTTGGGAGGAATGGAGAGAACATGGCATGGGAATGGGAACTGCTGCTTAGGGATGAGGGCAGAGCCAGACAAGAGAATCAGCAGTGATGGCTAACCTGTGGTGCAATCTGTTTGCAGCTGGCTTTCATCTCAAAGTTAATATTGATAGAAGCTGGAGTTCTCTGATATCCTGGTTACCAGTTTAACTGATAAAGCAGCCAATTCACTGATAGTATTATTTAAGTAGTAGTGAATGATTAGAGTAGCAGAATCTGGATTCTGTGTAAATAAAGTGGTGTGGAAATAATTGATAGTGTGTACAAAAATGAGTGCCATAAAATTGTAAGTGCTTCAGGCTATCTTGTTTTGCTGCCTTCAATACATTATTTCTTCAGGTGAAGTGTGAATGATGTCTGTAATTCACACTGAGTATTAGGTTTTATTGCATATTGTGCAAGTCATATCTATAAAAGTCCTGATTCCTAAATACGTGAGGAGCTCCACGGGCACAGCTGGGAATCCTGAGTCACCCASAGGGTGAGGTGTGCTCCGTTGACAGCTTCCCTCAGGCTTCTTTGGAATACTGACCTTGAGCTGAAGTCATAAAACAAACACTCTGCTAATAAAGACAGAGCTCTAGATCCAGTTCCTGCCAGGTCTTTGTCAGTCTGTTCCAGTGGGCTGGACCTGTTCTGCTGCCAGACCTGTTCCCTGCACAGGGACCCTCTGTGTGCTCTTATGTAAATACATACTTTCCTTTAGGAAATGAAGCCCTTTGAACACTCTGCATCACTCCMCTGAGCCTAAACCCTGTGTGTGTAATTAAAGGCCGTGTCACAGCTTCTTTCTTTGTGCCTTTAGAGGCACATGGAATTGTAGCATGAGCAATACCATAAATGCCTTAACCTGGAGATTCCTGGGACAGGAGGGATGTGCCCCTGCTGTGGCTGGCGCTGGGGCAGCCCTCCCTCCCCAGTGCTGTGGCAGGGTGGCATGCGGGTGGCACACAGGTGCCCTGGCCCTGCTGAGTCACTCAGGGCCCGCAGGGGAGCGCAGCACTGAGGGGACGCTCGGTGGCCTTGCCTCTGAGCAGCTCAGGCTGTGTCATGTCCTGCTGACTAAAGATGAGCGTGCTGGACAGGAAGAGCCACGGGACTCGCTTGCCTTCCAGGCTGGTTTAGCAGAGATGAGAYAATTTCCTTCCCTCCTCACCGGAAGAAAAAAAGAAAAAGAGTGGGCAGAGGATGGGTTTCTGCTGTGGCTTGTGCTCACTCCAGTCATGCCCTGCTCTGGATATCCTCAGCTGCTGAGCAGCCATGGAGCTGTTCCTCTTTGTGCAGGTCTGAGTTTGGTGTTTTATTTGCATGCACACAAACACCCAGTTAAGTCAGGCAGCCTCGCTGGGAGCGGGGCTGTGAGGGATCTTGAACACCCCCATGTTTCCCACTGCAGCAGGACAGCAYCCCAGCAGTGCCACAGAGCCAGAGCAGCCTCTGCCACTGTAATTGAAGGCTGGTAGTGCCAGGGACAAGGCTGGCAAAGGGATTGTTGTGTGGCAAGCAGAAAAGCCTCACCAGGACGTGTAATATCAGGCTGGAAAGTCCTCATACCTTCAGGTGAGCATGAGGTGTCCAGCATGTTCAATATACATGAGCTGACTATATAGTTCATATATTAATAACATCTAGATAAAAAGTTTGGCAAGTTACAGCATGAATCTTGGTTTTCATTTTCCTCTCCTTCCTCGTTCTTGTATAGGGTTTTAAGCCCCTTTTTTCCAAGTTGGTTGACTTGTTTCAGGCATGTGACTGTTATCTGCAGCCACATTGGTTCATKACAGGGACTGTTCATTGCAGTCTTACAAAAAAAGAAGAGTTACCTTTGTGTTGTAACCTGTTTATATTCCTAGGAACTGCCCCACATAGAGCAGATATCTTTAGGAACATCTTGTGACATGATACAAGTTACAATTAATTACTACTCTCTTGAAAGATGCGAAGCTGATTTTTTTAACCTATTTGAAGTTAAAAAAAAGTTTCAGTTTTGCAGACATTATGGGTTAGCCAGAGAGAGCACACAGGAGGAAATCACTTAGTGCAGTTTCAGAATACAAACTGGATCTYGTCAAGGCCCAGAACCTCTTTGTTTCAAGCTCCAGCAGCTCTGCAGGGCTGCCCTTGGCCAGCTGCATTGCAGAGCCAGACGTGAGCGTGTAACACACGAAAGCTGTGGCACGTGTTGGTGAAAAAGCACTCCAGAGATGTCAGTGCTGGCTGAAGTGAGTGCTGGGCACGTGGCTCRGGTGTCCACGTCCTGCTGCCTCACAGCTCCAAGGATGCCACTTGTGGCCACTCTCGGGTCCAGTTCTAACTGAAAGTTCCTCAGCTTCATTAGCCAAATTTATGAACTCTCCTTTTTTCTCTTTCAAGCTGCTGCAGTTTAAATTTACTGAAATGTCCAGGGATTATAATCTTAGCCTTGTAATTTGCCATAACATCAAACCCCTGCATTCTCTGTACTGAATGTCACTATATAGGAACTCCAGGTGACTAAGGCATTTTATTTTTATAAGCATAYAAGTGACAACCAGCTGGTACTTTGGCATATTGATATTTAGCCAACAAGATGTTTTCTGTGTGAARTTAGCCATGCAGACCATTTAATGCTGTCCAACCAGTTCCTACAGCCGCCGATTAAACACGGCTGTACTTCCCAGTGATGTTACACAATAGCATCAAGTTATTAAATAACATCGTATSCTGCTTTCTTCCTCTCCAGAGCCTCCAACTGAATTTTTACGGTGAATATGAAACTTTGTATACTTTGATGTAAGACTTCCAGGTTACAATTTGATCACTCTATCTGCACAAAGCTGAGCTTAGGCTGGGCTCATACAATTTTGGTGAAGTACAGCTTTTAATGGTCAACGTGCCCAGCAGTTTTGTGTCTCAAAGCTCTTGTGGGGCGTCCTCCTTCTGTGGGCCTCCTTCTGTGGTTTGAGAGTCACCCGCAGGAGCAGAGCCTGCAGGCTGTCTCAGTTTGACTGAAGCACTGAAGAGCTGCAGAGGGGCCTTTCCTGGGTCACAAACCCTGCACATCCCCTGGTTTCTGAGCTGGACACAAGCGGACAGAGCTGCCCTGTGTCCGTGTGTGTTTGGGCAGTGGCTTGTCCAGCTGCATGTCCTGCTCTGGGGAGAGGCACCCGGTGTTGTGCCTGGGAGGTGCCCACAGAGCATCACAGGTGTGGGGAAATGGGACAGAGCAGCATTTCCAGSAAGTGTGTGTGGCAGTCGAGGGTTTGCTTGGATACTCCCTGGAGTCCATTTGTGCACCTTTGGTTCCCTGCGTGCTGGGCTGCCTTCCTTCCTCCTTATTCTGCAGTCTACTTGCAAACCAAGAAATCCCAGTGTTCTGAGCAAGTCCTGCAGCTGCTGTCCCTCTGCCCTCCTTCTGTGTGCTCTGAGCATCACCTCCTCCTCAGGGGTAACCCCTGGATGGGCCCATCATCGCCCCTCTCCCAGCGAGCTGGAGGGAAGCCAATGTGTGTGGGTCAGGACTTCCCTGATGCTGCGCTGAGCTGGCTTCTGGGGAATGGTGAATCTRTCATTTGCAGTTCTGCACCTGAGCTGGGGTTATCTTGCTTTTTCTGACTGTGTGGTTAACATTTCACCCATGCTCAGGGCTGTCAGTCTCCTCTCACCCTCSCAGCCTCGAAGACAGAGCATCGAGACCTTCTGCCGCCTCTGGGCAGCAGCTGAGCTCCTGTGCCCTGGTCCTGCCGTGCTCAGCGAAGGCAGTGCTGGGTGTGTGAGGGTGCTGAGCCCAGTTCATCAGTGGGGTGTGCCCTCTGAGCCCAGGGACAGGACACACACCATGCTGGTTCTGTGGAACCTCAGCACAGCTCTTGCTCTTTTCTTGTGACTCACCCTCCACAGAGGAGCGCAGAGGAGAGAGCACACCCTGCTGCAGCTCAGCTGGAACAAGATTGCTGGTAGTTAGGGTTTTTCCCAATTGCTTTAGTATAATGCACTGCTCCAGGCACCCTCCATTCTTCCCTTTACCAGCTGACATCAAAGCAACACGAGGAGCATCTATTGAGCTGTCAGTATTTTGCCTCAATTTGCGTTGCTGTTCCTGCAGTTATTTCACTGGGATGATGCAGCAGCTGGAGGCAAGGCAGGCTAATGGGGGCATTACCTCAGCGAGAATGGCATTTGAGTCTTGCAAAGAGAAGTGTTGTTTGGATATCTTCCCCTGAACCCAGGCTGCTTGCCCTTTCAGCTGCTGGGAGCAGATCTGAACGCTATTGTGTCCCACCCGCCCTTGCTGTGGCCTGCGTGTGTGGTCTGAAACAAGARCAAATGCACAGAATCTACGGCTTAGAAAATAAGCTGTCTTCAGTGTAATAAGGGGTAGATAAAGAATGAAGAGTCTCCTGCTGCATTTAAGAGTTTGGGCCAACTGGATAATGGATTCAACAGCAGGGGCTGATTTATAACAGGAGAARGGCTTTTTTATTTCTTCTCCCTCTCTAAAAATGAAAGGTGAGGGGAAGGACTGCAGAGGTAAGGGGTCAGCCGAGCAAAAGGTACCCACTAGGGGAGGTATTTCTGTTCTGTAGGAGATGGGCTAAACACAAATACAGGTTGAATGAAGATTGCTGCTGTCCAAATGGTGTCTTGCTAACCTCTTTTTCCTAATTGCCTGGCCATATGTTTATTCAGACTGGGTAGATCTCACGTGGTTGTAAATATCTAAGTTAGAGGCAGATAAACAAGTAAACTTCTGCAATAAGAATTAGATGTGACTGAGTGAGTACAATGCTGTGTTGTCTGACCCTCTCTCTCTCATTCCAGTTGCAGGAGTTATTACGGCCGACTTCCTCTCAGGACTGTTCCACTGGGGAGCAGACACCTGGGGATCTGTGGAGCTACCCATCGTTGGAAAGGTTTGGATTGTTCCTAAGCTCGAGGGAGCCCTGAAGTGCCTTTTGCAGCAGTGCCGGTGCTCCCGGCTGGGCTGGGCGCTGGGCCTCACCCAGCCCAGGGAGCAGCCCGGGCTCTGCTGGGCAGGCTGCGTTTGCCCCTGCCCTGGGGGGCACGTGTGGGGTGGCACTGCTCCATTCTGTCACCTGCCTGAGGCCGGCCGTGTGGCAGTCCCAGTGTCTGCAGACCCTGCAGGCTCTRTGGGGACAGCCTGTGGCAGCACAAGTGTTGGGCCCTGGCTGGGCACTGGGCATGTTCAGAAAGTCAGGAACRCAGACTGAACTCCTAGAAATTTGTGAAACATGAGGCTGCTCCAGGAAGAATCTTCCCAGTTCCCTCTTTTATGGGCCCCTGTTGTAACACAGTGATATTAGAATGGTGGTGGCTGAAGATTTAATTTGATGTGTATTATATACCTGCAGCTACAAATGCCAGCTGCTTAGTGGAAGGTGCACTGGCTTCTGTAGTAGGCAACAATCTGTTTTCTTAATTAAATTTCTTAATAGCTACCATTAATTACTCCTCACAGTGCAATATCAGAAGGATCATTATTTATGTAAAAAAGTGGGCTCTTCCTTGTTATTATCCAGAGTTACACAAACTGCAACAGCAGAATTAAAACTGTTGAGTTTGGTTTTTTTGTTCACCTTCAATAGACTTAGTAGTCTTGAACCCCTGTGTCTCTGGACCACAGTTAAAATAACTTTGAAAAACCCAGCTGCTGGAGATTGCACTAAATAACCACGAGCTGAGGCAGCTCARGACACCTTTGCACAGGCTGGACATGCTGGAAGTGTTAAAGGCAAATCAGTAACTGTGCCCCACACAGTAAAACAATTGCTCTGTGTGTTCAGATGTGATTTCTGCTCCTGGACGTGACTTCTGTATRGTCTGTTTGTCTTCCACKGCTTTGTCCAGTCACTTAATTTGCATTTAGTCTGTTAGTGCTGGCATCTGTAGCCCATAAGTATGGYAGGCTGAATCCTAATTYTTTTAGTGTGKTTTTTTTTYTTTTCCTTGGTTRATTCTGCTTAGCAAGTGAATTTCACAGGCTCATTTTGCCTGTGAAATTAGGGTGCTGATGCTTTGTTTTTAAGATTACATACTAAAAGTCCTAAGTGAAAATTTAGAAGAAGAAAACTGAAAAACAAAGAAAACTTGGATTTGTGTGTGGAAACTGAATTGCCTTGCAAATGTAAATCACATGATCTGAAGTGTCCTCATGACAAATGTTTGCATCCTGTTYACATTCTTTGTACTATGGAATTCTCTTCAACTCAATCATCAGATTTGAGTGTATGAGAGAATTTGTTGAGGTTATCTTTTTGTAATATTTTTATTTTCCAAGACCATTATTGAGTGTGGTATTGTGTTTATCCAATTGTTTTCCCAGGCTTTCATCAGACCCTTTAGGGAACACCATATTGACCCCACAGCAATCACCAGGCATGATTTCATAGAGACCAATGGAGACAACTGCTTCATGACACTGGTCCCCTTGGCTAACATGGCATACAAATTTGTGTCTTTTTCCCCGGGTAAGCTGCTACTTCTGACTGCTGTGGATTTAGTGTTCTTGTTGCTATTGAATGAACATTTGTCCATGTGAATTTTGGAGGWATCCATGGATGTGATATGACAAGAAATAGCTGCTGGAAGCATGGTGCTCCTGGCAGGAGGGAGGGAAACTTTCTTCTCTTTGAGGTGGTGGCARAAGGTGGCACAGTGAGGTTCTCTAGCTCAGCAGAGAATCTGGGGCTGGAGAGTTGTGCAAGGAAGATTAGAAGTTATGCTAAATACTTTTTTTGTGAGAGGGACCAAGCTGTGAACATCTGGGGAMACTCATTGCTCCAAAGTGTGTAACACAAAACAATGCTTCATCTCTGTGCACAAGTACTTTATGTGCAAAGCAGAAGTCAAGAACTAAAGGGTCAAATTAATTTTATAGATGGTAAACTCAGTTTGAGTTYCTGTTTGTGGTGTGTTGACAGATTCTAGCACTTCCCAGCCTGTCTTGTGACATTTGGGAATTGCTTCTGGCTCCCAGGCTCGTGTGACACTTGTGCCAGGGCAGCTTTGGTGAGGCCTCTGTCAGCTCCTGCAGCTGGGCAGGAGGCAGCCCTGGCAGAAGTGTGCCCTGCCACAGCTGCTGGTGGTGTTTTGCAGAGGCCCTGTGTGAGAGCTGTCCCTGGGAGTGCTACGTCTTTGCCCTCATCATCTTCATAACCATGACCAACCAGATCCACAAGTGGTCCCACACGTACTTTGGCCTTCCCCGCTGGGTCGTGTTCCTGCAGGACTGGCACATCATCCTGCCCCGCAAGCACCACAGGATCCACCACGTGTCCCCCCACGAGACCTACTTCTGCATCACCACGGGTATGGCCCCTGCCCAGCACGCCTGGCACACCTGCAGGGTGTGAGTTAGTGCTCTCAGAGCTCCGGGGAGCGCTGCAGCTGGGGTTTGCACACACAGTGTGGGGGAAGGTTTGTGATCAGCTGCGGGAGCTCAGAGCCTGAGGGAGCAGTCAGTGATGCTCAGATCTGATTGCCTGGGGTCTTGGTGAGCTCAGGCCACTAATGGGGTTTGTTCACTAAAGCTGCTGTTCCTTCAAAAGAGCAGAATGTCTGCAGCTGCTCTGGAATGCTCATTTCTAAAAGCCAGGCTTCTGGATTTTCAGCATCCACTCATCCTGACTCAGAGGAGTGGACAGGTTTGCAGAAAGCTTTAGCTTCCATTTATATCTGTACAGGTGGGAATGCTCAGTCACCAGTGTTGYACAATCCTAAATAAGTTATCAAGTTAATCAGACAGCTGGAAATGAACCACTCTGGTTCTTCATTCTGCCATTGGCGTCGACAAACGGTTCATGTGGGTTTTGAAACCTCTGCCAAGAAAAAAATCTAATTCTCATTAGCAGAATGTCATGTACAAGCATGGTACAATTAAGAAGCCTGACTTGACAGATGGTAGCAAAACTCTTGCCACCCAAAGAGCTATTTTTAAGTCCTACTATGTCCTGAGAGTTTAAGCCTGACCATTATTAGCAGTATTGGGCTGGTTGCTTTTTTTTCTCATTAAAAAAAACGCTGAACTTTGGATGCTATGACAAACTAATCCTCTTTCTCCTTTGCAATCCCTTAGGTTGGCTGAATTATCCGTTAGAGAAGATAAGATTTTGGAGATGTTTGGAGAACATCATCCAAGGACTTACTGGGGAGAAGCCAAGAGCAGATGATATGAAATGGGCTCAGAAAATCAAGTAACTTCTGCCAGCCTTCTGCAATCCTTAACTTGTTGCCAATGTTGTTTTTAAAAGAAAAAAGAAAATAAAGCCATCAGCCAAATTCAAGACCTGCAAAGAAATAACAGACTCTAAAGCACAAACTAAAAAGTGCTAACACAGACTACAATGAAAAGAACTAATTCTTAAAACAATACTTGAAATGAAGATGATTACTCTCACTGAGCACCTTTTTGTGTAGCCATGTCTGCTTACACCTTAGAACTTGCTTCGTCGCTGTATCCGAGAGGTACGGGCACGCCACAGGCACTGCAGGGGCACTGGGGGAGCAGGAAACGTGTGTTGTATCAACATTTCTGAACACTTCCCAAACAGCTCGTTGCCTAAGACCTGCAGGGAGAGGTGRCAGCTTTGTCACTGGGTGTTGGAGTGCTGTGTGGAGCAGTGGGGGGAGCAGTGGAAGCCTGTAAATCATGACTGCTCGATGCACTCGGTGATTGATCCACGTTCAGCTCTGTCTTCACTATCATGTTCAGCCTGATTGATGTCATGTGCAACAGACCAGAGAGTCCCGCTCCTCCAGGGGCCACCAATCCTCAAGTGTCTTCAGTTTCCCTTAAAACAAAATTGTTCTACTCTCCACATGGAATTGAGCAGTTTCTGCATAAGCCTTCAACTTCAGGAGCCTCTGAGGAGAGGGAGGGCACCCTACAACACATGTGTCTGTTCGTGTGGAGTGCTCACTGCTGAGTCTTCTATTAAGTGTTTCCTACCCTGACAATAAATGTTTGAAATAGTTCTAGCATTGGGCACACTGCAAATAGCTGTATTCAAGAGCTCAAGGTATCAAACTCGTAATGTTAGAAGGGAAATGTCAATGACTGGTGTTTTGTTCTTTTTATTTTTTTAAGGTGCTTGCTTGTTTCTGTAAATAATATAAAGCCTTAATCTCTTCTGGTGTAATGGAATAATATTTTAATGTGATGTTTGAATGTATATAATATATTTATAACAAAGCAGTTGGATAATACTAATCACGTTCAAGTCTTGTTGCTGTTTTTCATTGCTGCACTGGCAGCACTTAGTGCAAGAGCTGGATCAGTGGTTGCACATCMCCTCGTGCAGTCCCACACCTGAGACACCTGGCAGCCTGGCACAGCTTGTCTGGGTTGGAGTGATCATCTGCCAGCGTTTTAGGAGCCTGGCACCACGTTAGACCAAACTTCTGCACCTTTCAAGAAGTGTAAGTAATTCATTCTGCTCTGGATGCAAGGAGGTTACCCCAACTGCGTTGGGGTGAAGAAGTTTCTCTAAAAACATCCAACAGGCACTTTATGAAGTTAATGTGATTTGGATCTTGTTCAGTTCTTGCCTGACTGAAAGCTTAGTGATGGTGAAGGTATGTTCCCTCTGCAGCTGTAAATGGTGTTAAATTSAAACTCTCTTCCTGAAGAGCAGGGTAAGATGGGTTTGAGTCATAGGTTTAGACTGACCTTGATCTCCACTCCTTCAGATGTGATGGATGGATTCTGAATGAGCTGGGACCTGGCAGCTCCCCTTCAGTGGCAGTGCTGAATGCAGGAGCTTCTGAGCTGGGTTCTGCACATTAAAATCACAGTTGGTACCTTGGTCACAAAATACTTCATCTAAGTGTTCAGACCCCTGGAGAACCTAATGCCATTGCATGGAACTCTGTTCTGTTCCCATTGCCACAGTCACTACCAGGTCTCTGTGCAGCTTTGACATTAAAGAATTCTTCCACTTCAGCAGGAGTCCCACACTGCCTTCAGTTGATTGTGGAGAGCTCTGGACAGAGCTGGGTGGATGTTCAGGGCTCAGCCTGRAGCACTGGCTCCTCTGAGAGCTCTTTTCACCGCAGGTTTAAATGCCAAGTGAGCAGCAGTGGATGGAACAATGGATTTGGGACACAGAAATCACCAGAATTTGTACTTCCAAAGTGCTGTTAAAGGCATTGCTGCTGCCTTACTGGAAACAAATCTGAGCTACTCATACTGGTGGCTTCTGGGACTATTTATCTGTTAATCTTACTTAATTATGAGAAACTGGGACAGAGTTAATCTCCRGCTGCATTTTCCACGTGGATGCTGTGCTGGGCTCCTGGGGCAGCCCTGGCTCTGTGACCCCACACCYGACGTGGCTGTGGCTCCTGAGGTCCCTGTTCCACCCCTTCAGAGAYGTGGATGCTCCCACAAAATCAGTATGGCAATTCTGGAGCAAAAGGCTGCGTGGATCCTTCTTAACAGCTGTAAATCTGGCTTAAGAAAATTTGTCTTAAGTTGATTAGGAACAGATTAGAGCTGAAGCAGAAGAAGGCACTCCTGTTGAACTCCTCAGGGATGGATGGCCTGCATTTTATAATGCTTTTAGATGCTTTTAAAAGCTCTGATTTCAGTCTCACCTCTATGGAGAACTCTGGTCAGGCTCCTGCTCTCTGGACCCTCAGAAGGACTCTCAGGCCTCCAGCTTTTGCCAGGGCTGCAGGTGTCCTCCTTGTGGTCAGGAGGGCTTTGGAGGAGCAACTGAGATCCCTCATGTGCATCCCAGGAGCAGGAGAGGCTCCCTGTGTGCATCCCAGGAGCAGGAGAGGCTCCCTGTGTGCATCCCAGGAGCAGAAGTTCTCTCTGTACATCCCAGGAGCAGAAGTTCCCTCTGTGCATCCCAGGAGCAGGAGAGGTTCCCTGTGTGCATCCCAGGAGCAGAAGTTCCCTCTGTGCATCCCAGGAGCAGGAGAGGTTCCCTCTGTACATCCCAGGAGCAGGAGAGGTTCCCTCTGTGCATCCCAGGAGCAGAAGTTCTCTCTGTACATCCCAGGAGCAGAAGTTCCCTCTGTACATCCCAGGAGCAGGCTGCATCCCTTACGTGCAGCGTGGCACTGCAGAAGCCTCCCAGACAGAGCTGTCTGGGGACACTGTGCTGTAGTAAACTGAGGAAAACTGCTGCAGAGCGCCTCAAATCCCACTGGAGGTGTTTGCTCAGGTGTGCTGCCTGTCTCTGCGATCCTCWGGACTTAGCAGCGTGGAAGCTGGAGGGGCGTGCTGGTTGGAGGGGTGCGCAATGAGTCCCCCCCATGCAGCCCAGTGGGCTCTCCTGGGCTGCCCCGGCTGGGCTCTCGGCCCGTCTGGCTGCTTCTCCTGCTGCCTTTTCCTCTCTCCTTCCCGCTGCCTGTCCCTGCTGCTTTGTCCTGCCTCTTCCTGCTCCCTTCCCTTCCCTTCCCTTCCCTTCCCTTCCCTTCCCTTCCCTCCCCTCCCCTTCCCTCCCCGCTGCCTGCGGCCGGGCCGTGCGGCGCAGTGCAATGTGCCTGTTTGGATAAAGGCAGCAAGAGCAGCGTTGCTGTTCTGCAGCAGCTTCCAGGAACAATCGACGGCTCCCGTCCSTGCTCAGGGCTGAGGCTGGGAGGGCTCACTGCAGAACGGGGCTGGAGCTGCCGTGGGTCTCCGGAACGTTTTGCTCCGTGATTATTCTGGCTGTTCTCACAGGCTCTTTTGGGRCTCAGTTTTCTGAGCGCGCGTTGCAAAGTGAAGTGAAGCAGAGCTCATTTCCTTCCCRTTTCTTTTAACTTTTTTTTTTCGTRTTATGCCGGAAGGGAGCGGGCTGGGGGAGGCTGGGCTGGAGTGTAAGGGGGGTGTGACACGCCCGCCGTGACGCTGGYGTYCCGGAGCCCCGTGGCCGGTGGCCGGGGCTGCACCGAGCGGCGATAACGCCCGCCCGCGCTGCGGAGCCGTGGGAGCACCGCCTGTGCACCACAGAACTCCGCGCGCGCGCGCGCGCCCCGCCCCGCCGCGAGCTCCCCTTAGCGCGCCCGCCCGCGCCCGTGGCCGCAGTTCCCGCGTTGCGGTGACGTCAGGCGGGGGCGGGGCCGGCGGCGGCGGCGCAAGATGGCGGCGACCACGGGCGCGGGTGAGCGGGGCCGGGCCGGGCCGGGCGGCGGGGCCGCGCCGGGGCCGCCTCGCCCCGGGGCACCCGCGGGGCCACGGCCGGGGACGGCGGGGCGGGAGGCGCCCGGCGGAGGGGCGGCCGCGGCCGGGGGGAGGGGGCGGCGGCGCGGCCCGAGCGGGGCCCGGTGGGGCGGGGGTGGAGCCGGAGCCGTCCCCGCTCCCGTCCGCGGGTCCCGGCGGGCCCGGCCGCGCCTCCCCGGGGCTGCCGAGGGCTCGCGGTGGGAGCGGCCCCGGTGCGGCTCCGGAGGTAGCGGGGCCGCTCGGGCCCTGCCGGACTCGTGTCCCGGCGCGCCGGAACCGGGCCGGGAGGGCCGCAGCCCGTGGCGGGGCCGGGCCCCGAGCCCAGGCCGCCGTTCCGGCTCTTCGCCTGCCCTGCTCCTCTCCCGGCCCGTTCCGTGTGGCCAGGGCTGGCCCGGGGCTCTCCTGCCGGCGGTCCCCAGGCKGTGGCCGGGGTTCCGTGGCTGCAGTCGGCGCTTTAGGAGCCCTTTTGGCCGCTGCCCTCCGTGCTCCGCGGGAAGYGTGCAGCTCCCGTGGCAGGACGCGTGTGCTCCGAGAAGGCACTGAATATTATATTCCCTGCAAAGCTGCTCCCCGCCAGCTTTAAGTAGTTACACACACTCTCCCTTTGCATTTATCATTACATATTAAACAAAAATACTGCAACTAGATTTGGAGTGAGGTTTTTTTCTGTTGACATCCTCTAATGAACTTCAGCAGATCCAGTAAATCAGAGTCACTTCTGTTGAGGCAGTTTCATTTTCCTGTTTTCCCAGTCCATGGAGGGTTTCACATGTGCCCCTGTAGTGCTTGTTTCCAAATTGTGCCCTCCAAACTTGGACTGTGCTCACCAGAACGTGACTGGTGGGGATATAATAGAAATATTTTGGAGTTCTTTTTGTACAGATAGTTCTCTGTCAATGACCACTCATTGGATTTTAAGGATAACCATCACAATGCACATWATTCATATTAATCAGTTAATAAAAACTTGGTTAAGTGCAGCGGTTGCTGTCCTGAGAGTTGTGTTCCAGGTCTGTGTTTGAACGTGTGCGGTGTTGAGTAAAGACGCAGGAGCTGTAGCTTGGAGSAGGGAACCCCTCTTCCCCTGTTAGGTCACACTCTCCTGCCTGCCCTGCGTTCTCTGTGATCCCTTCAAGCTGCTGACTTTGCACTTTGTGTTTGCCTGGAAGAACGAGGCAAATACTTTCCTTTTCAGGCCAGGGCAGCTGTGTGAGAGAACTGTTAGGTGCTCACGGAGGGCAGGTGTGGGACGGGACGGGGCTGGGCTGCAGGGACAGGCCTTTGGGACAGGCTGCTGTTACCCAGCACCTGCTGGCCACGTTGTGTCTGCGGCATTGTTCCCTTGTCCCCTGGGTTTGTGACACGGGACAGGTTTTGTTGCCAGCTGTCGGGTGTGCTGGGAGCAGGGCCGCAGCGTGGGCAGCCAGCTGCTCTGGGGTGGCTTACAGAGCCGTGCTGCGGGAGCGCTGTGTGTCGGCAGCAAACCCAGCGCTCGGGCTGGTGGCTCCGTGGGTGGGAGCTGGAGCTGGAGCTCGGGGGCTGCCCTCAGAGCGCTCTGCGGTGCTGCGCGAGGACAGCCAGCCTCCTGTGCTGGTGCAAGGGCAGCCCGTGCCGGGAGCTGGCCGTGGCACTGCAGTGCGGCTCTGGGGGTCCCTGCGGGGCCTGGCACGGGCAGGGGGCTGCAGGTGAGCCCTCGCTGGGGGCTTGGGAGCGAGCCTCAGCGCTGCCTGCGCTCRTCTGGGAAGCGCAGTTTGCTAAAACTTGATTTGTGGAGTCTTAATGTGTTTGTACTTGTCTGTAAAGCACTGGAATATTTGTGATATCTTGAGTTCATAGTGGTTTAGCAATGGAGCCTAAACACAGATTGAAGATGAAAAATGCTCATCTGTCTTCAAAAGCAGCTACTGACCCACAGGAAGAAGTGGTAACAAGTGTTCCTGTAACCTAAAAAAGTYATAGGGCTGGTCCTGGCAATTAGAAGGTAGGTAGATTAGATATTTGTATCTATTAAGCAGGCAGGAATTATTAACGGGGGGGAAAAACCCAACCCTCAGCCTGGAAAGAATGTTAGGATGTGGGGTCCATCTGTACCACTGACAGAGGGGAAACCTTTGTTGCTGATGATGTGGGTTTCCCACACACCCCATTACATATGAATAAAAAGGAAGGGTTGGCTTTAWTGGCTTTAATAAGGGTGTTCATAGGAGACTGCACTCTGTGTGTGTCCATCCCGCAGACTGAGGTGTCCTGCAGGAATGCTCAGCTGCCAGAGGTGATCCAGCAGGAATCCAGGGCTTCCTCAGGGGCTSTGCACTGGCTGGGCTGCACTTACAYGACACACCTTGCACCATGGTGCTGTCCTGCAGTTTTGGGTTTTACAGTGAGTCAGACCCAGCTGTGCTGGCTGGGGGRTGGTGTTTCTGTACCTTTCACCCTGGGAAAGGTGCAATGACCTCACTTAACCCACTTTCTCTCACAGTTCAGTGTCGTGGGTCTGTTGCAGGGCWGTGAGGCACTGTGTTTACCAACAGCCTGGGAGTGCTGAGTGGTAAAATGGTTTGCCCAGATCTAAGTCTTTCCAAGTCTGAGGAAGGTGGAGAACTGCACAAGAACCAGTCCTTGGGTGTATGGCTGTGGCAGTGCTGGTACATGTGGCTTAATGCTCCTAACAGAGAACAGACATTGGGGTTAGTGCAGTGTATTAAAAGTGTCTGTTTCTAACCCTGAAATGTTTGGRTTCGTGCAGTGTGTTAAAATTGTTTTTGTTTCTAACCCTGAAATGTTGGGGTTCATGCAGTGTGTTAAAAGTGTCTGTTTCTAACCTGTAACGTTGGGGTTTGTGCAATGTGTTAAAAGTGTTTCTAACCTTGAAACGCTGGGGCTCGTGCCGTGTGTTAAAAGTGTCTGTTTCTAACCCTGAAACGTTTGGGTTAGTGCAGTGTATTAAAAGTGTCTGTTTCTAACCCTGAAATGTTTGGATTCGTGCAGTGTGTTAAAATTGTTTTTGTTTCTAACCCTGAAATGTTGGGCTTCATGCAGTGTGTTAAAAGTGTCTGTTTCTAACCTGTAACGTTGGGGTTTGTGCAATGTTTTATTTTTGGCTCTAAACCTGTAACGCTGGGGTTCGTGCAGTGTGTTAAAAGTGTCTGTTTCTAAGCCTGTATCGTCCCTGTGCACTCCAAGGGATGCTCGTGGGAAGCACAGGAGAGGGGCAGTGGCAGTGTTGTACAGTACAGGTGTACCTGCCCTGCAGGTGCCCCTCGGTGGCTCCTTGGAGTGCCAGYAGTCATCCTCATCTCGGAGGAAGCATTGCCAGCACCAAGGGCTCTCTGGGACTCTGAGTGAAAGACTCGAGGGWAGGGGAAAGTAACTGAAGAGAAAACATCTTAATACCTGTCTGCATCATCAGAGTGGAAATTGTGACTGTAAAGACAATGCAAGAAATCCAAAGTTCCTTTCCCCTGAAAGCTTTTGTGACAATTGCTGAAAGCCTTTTATTTGGTTTTAAGTATTCCATCACTTCAGAAACATTGTGACAAGGAATGGCTTGTGTATTTTTTACTGTGCCAGTGCTGCAAGGATAAGCTGTCCAATTCATTATCTGCGGTCAGTGCAAAGACATGAAACACAGACTGGAAAGGATGTAATTAAGGCTGAGTATCAAATACACAGAAACAAGCAACAGAAAGCACTTTAATGTATTATTAGAGCAACAGAGGTGTTTAAAGCTGTTGGATTTCAGCTCACTCGAGTTACAGTAAATCAGGAACTAGTATAGAAAGCAGAGTTTAAATTGTCCAGAAAGGCCAGTTTGATAAGTTGCTTGTTACAGTGAAGATGTGGAAAAACCTTCAGTAAAAGACAGTTCCTCTCCTCAGAGCCCCATTTTCTGGGTGCTTTGCTGAGGTGTGCTGTGCCCCGTGCCTGTGCTTTAGTCCTGAAGAGCATTGCTTGTAATTGGATCTCACTTTAGAAAGGAGAGAGAAACAGGTTGTTGAAGTTTTTGAGGTGTGCTTTTTGTTCTGCTGCCACTGATCAGAAGGGTTGGAGGRGAGGATCTCCCCCGAAGGCACGTGGCCTGCCTGGTTTCACAGTGCTGTTCTCAGCTTCACAAGGTGTCCGGATGTGAAATTGCTTTGGCTATGTAACTGAGGAAAATGGAGATGGAAAAGCGTAGTCTGTGAGTAAGATGGGAAAAATCTCAGCCTGATAAGATCACTCTTAAACTTGTTGCAAGACACATTCAGTTGTGTATCTGTATCTTTAGTAGTGCTGCATGTAAAGGCAAATCTGAGTGCTTTAAGATCTTTAAAAGTCCAAGCTGGCATTGGACTGTCATTCAGGATAATTCTCTTTTTCCTTTAGTGAGATTCTGACCAGCTCACCTAGTCAATACAGTTCCGATTTAGCTTTCACTGGTTTGCTGTTGTTAATAGTGAGTATCTCCTTTTGCTCTGAAATAGGTTTTCAGTTCCATTTCTGGGAGTATTTCTGTGAGGTTAGGCAAGCTACAAGCGAAGCAGTTRGYGAGATATTACTGTATTTATGTTTCMAATGAGGCTGCTATTTGAGAGTCATCTTGAACTATGGTGAGGGCTAAATTACAATGCATAACTGAAAGTACTTTAGACAAGCTGATTACTTTTTAATTGTCTCTCACTTTATTTAGCCTTTCTTGTGTTAAATGAAGAGCTCTTAGTAAAACAGGTTGGTTTGGTTACTGCCGAGGAAGTCTCCTTTGCTACACCGAGAGGGTTATGCAAGGTATTTATGGGGGGTGGGAGGAGGAAACCCCGGGGACTGCTGGTGCTGTCAGGGGCACAGGACATCTCCTGACTGCAGCTGCCATGCTCCAGCATGGACATTATTTGGCAAATACTGTTGTGCCTAGGACAGATCTGGCCACTTTCTAGGAGTCTTGGTGGGCAGCAAGCACGATGGTGATGTGTTTGTGTATGATCACAAGTGATAAAGTTCATGTGAGGTTTGGGTCCCAGCAGGATGTGGTAGCAGACCATGAGTGCTCCAGGCCCCTGCAAATGAGGAGGAGATGGGGTTGCCTTAATGGCCTGGTGCATCTTTTCAGACTGACCAGGAGGGTGAATCTGGTCTTTATTCTGCCTTGCTTAAGGGAAGTTTATTTATATAAAGCATTTATGGTCATATGGGCATAATATTTTATATTAATATGTGTGATTCTCTTTCTGTTGAATGAATTTCCTGAGAATGTGTCAGGGAGGGAGCTGAATTGGCRCCTTCTGTGGTAGCTGAGGTGGTGGTCCTTCATGTTACACCCTGAGCTTTAGAGCAGGGGTAACACATGCTAAGAAAGCAGCTATGCTGTGTGAYAGGGTCATTTCTTGTAAAATTACCAGTTATCTGCCATGATCATTKTATTTTTGCATAAAACATAAAACTGCAGTCTGTGTCCTTGCCTGTGGGCACCCCTTGCCACGATGCCCCTGCAGAGCTCCCGGGGAGCAGTTCTGTGGAGTGAGCACTCACTGCTGTGAGCCATTTCCGTGTGACAGGAGTCCTGCACAGCGTGACTCGCCAGCTCTCCGGAGACCTCGCACTGCCAAAGCGCTCTGAAATCCTGTGTGACTCTTTTATGGCTCTGATTCATGCTGGATTCATGCTGAATCAGAGCAGCTGTATCTGGGGAGAGCTCAGCAATTAGGTTGCCTTCTCTTCCCGTAAGGTTGTAAAGCCAAGCCCAGCTCTGGGGAGCAAATGTCAGAACTAAGGCTGCCTTTCAGCCCTGCTYGTGGCTGCTCAAATGTGTACGTGGTGATGTCATTTTTAATTACACGCTCACTTAAAGATTCCTGCTTGGCTCAGTGAACAGGGTGTGATGCTCAGAGGGATCACTCAGAGTTGGKGCTCAGAGGAAGGGTGGACGGGCAATACCTTTTGTTTTCTTCTTTGCTGTGTGGCCTGTGTCTGCCGTAAAGCTGATTCCTCCTGAGTTATTTAGCTTGGTCTCAGTAAATACCTGTCAATTGTCTTTGCACCACGGATAACTATGAAGTGATGTTATTAAGGAGCGAGGCAGACTGAGGTGATGCTTGTTAAGTATTGTGATGTTGTGGTGTGGAAGTGAGAGCATTTTTTGGCATTCATGTGACTCCAGGTGAGTCTTCCCCTGGCTCCAGCTGATGGCTGCTCTGGCTGGGGTTCTGATAACAGCCACAGGGTTTCCTCTGTGGCATCCCCTGCCCTGGGGAAGAGCTGCTGGGCTCCCACCAGAGGGACCTTTTGTTTGCCTTTTTCCCAGGGCACCAGCAGGCAGGGCCGGAGCCCAGACAGCAGTTTAGCTGTGAGTCATTCTCCATCAGCAGCTCTCCCGTGCATCCACTGCAGCAAAAATAGGGAAGTAGGTGAGGTGTGTGCAAGCAGAAGTTGCACCTTGTCCTTCRACTCGTGCTCCGTGGTTTGTGTCCCCCAGCTCTCTCATCCCAGGTGTGGGAGCTGGGCTGCTCTGCCTCCCCAAACTACAGCACAGAGAGTGTTGGGATAGAATTACAAACGGGGGGCTCTCTGTCATGGCTCAGGTGTGGCTGGCAGACTTGAGCCCTCCTGAGTCTGGAGCACACAGGATACACACTTCACAACTTAAAGATTTTGTGGGAGAGTAAATGCTGGAGTTTGTCGTGCAGGGRATGTGGCTCTGGTGCCCAGGAGGTCCTGTTGCCACCCAGGGTCTGGGGCTCGGGCCAGTCCCATGGCAGTGGCTTTACTGGCCCCAACTGACTCATTTCCTTTCACAGCCAACGAGTTGTGTTGCTCAGCAGCCATGGAAACAGCAGGGTCTGGCTGGGAGGGGATTTGGCAGGGAGCTGTGCTCAGCAGCCCCGGGTGGGAGGTCTGGTTCTGCCAGTACAGGGCTGGTGTCTGCTGGCACCGCTCTGCTGGATGAGTTCTGTGCTGCTGCTGCAGCTAGGACTGAGCCCTGCTGCCCAGGATGTTCTTGGAAGTGATCACCTTAGATGTGTATCCACTTCCTCTAGTCATTTGCTGGTTTGGTTTCTTTGATGCATGCTTTGTGGTGAATGAAATTTGGACACCTCTGATTATGCAGCAAAATCATCTCTGCCATTAAGTTTCCTTAGGTCATTAATATATTTAAAGGGGAATTTAAAACTACCAGATCCTCTGTATTTAGTCCATGGCCAAGGAGTGCTCTGTGGGCTGCAGGTGCATCTCTGCTTCCCCAGGGCCCTCAKGGCTTCCGCAGGGGCATCTCTGCCCATCCTTCACTGGCCTTGGTGTCTGCACAGCTGTTCCTCTGGCACAGTCTCAGTCCTCTCTCCAGCTGCTCCTGTGCAGTAACTTTGTCCCTTCCCAAACACTTTATCCCAGCAGTGCTGATGTCCTGGGCCTTGGCCAGCAGTGGATCCATCCTGGAGCGGCCCAGGATTGGCTCCAGCACACAAGTGGGGAGCTTCCAGCAGCTTCTGATAGGAGCCAGCCCTGYAGCCCCCACCACCAAAAGCTGGAGCACAGACCCCAGGCTGGGGAGCAGCAGTGGGCTGGAGTGCAGTTCTGCTCTGTGGTTGGTGCCTGGGGTGCAGATGCCTTGAGGAGCAGTGAGACGCACTGTGGCCTGATTCAGGGTCCTCCTTCACCACGGGCCCGGTGTGTGACCTTGGCTGTGTCGCCAAAGCTCTCTGTGCCATTGTTTTCCATCGATGTAATGGYGAGAAGGAAATCTCCCTGGTTTGCTGTCTGTTTTGAGAAGTGTGCCAGCAATTACAAAGTGCTGAAATTCCTTGGTGGTGCAGGTCACAAGTACAAAGGATGCTATTGCTGCTGACAAAGCCCACTTCAATTAACTTCAGATTAACCTACTAATGTTATGAAAGAGTTTTATTTGCTTTGAAAGGTATTTTTAAAGCTCTSAGTGAGTCAACTGCTGTCAAGCCTCTCATGGTGTCATTTTGTAGAAACTTCTACATTTTTATACTATAAATCATATGGACAAGTGCTAATTAGAGCTCCACAATACTGGGTCTACCTTTGAGGGAACAGAGATTTCCTTTCATTTTACAGCCTGCTGTAACAAGTGGCCTGTCAGCCTTCTGGAATGTTTATTTGGGGATACCTTGATTCTGCTTGTAAAATCCAAGCTAAATATGGGAATAGCTTTTTTGTTACAYTGAAATATTGTCATTCACAAAGTGGTATTTTCATAGTTTTGCCCAAAATGTGATCTGTAAAATGACCAAAATTATCAGGGAAATTACTCTAGTTTTTTTCTTTACAAGATTTCTCAACTGAAAATATTTTTCTGATTGTTTCAGGAGTAAAAGTTCCTCGTAATTTTCGTCTTTTGGAAGAACTTGAAGAAGGTCAGAAGGGAGTGGGGGATGGAACAGTTAGCTGGGGCCTTGAAGATGATGAAGATATGACACTTACAAGATGGACAGGAATGATTATTGGGCCTCCAAGAGTAAGTATCCACTTAAATACTAAAATAGTACTGTTACGTTTTTTCCCCTTCTCCTAACCTCACCACTGAAGTCGACAATAAACAAAAGGCAAATGAGCAAAAAAACACTTTAGGAAGTGATTTATGTTGAAGTTCTTTATAATAATAGATTTCATGTGTCTGTATGGCTTTTTGCTTATAATTTGAAACATGTTGGTGCCTTTCTCTGGTTAGTTCTGTTACTTGTCTGCTTTATATTTGCAGATTGTGTAAGACATAACTTTCGAGATCCCAGAATTGTAACGTGCTGTACCCTTGAATCCAGCGAGGTTCAGAATCCCTCAGCTAGTGAGGTTACAGAGGGAGCTGCTGCAGGTGCCAGGGGCTGCTCTGTGCTGGYTTTTCTGCTGCTCCTGTTCAGTTTATGGGGTGCTGTTTATTGCAGCAGTACTGACAGCTCTTGTAGAATTTCAGCTGACTGAGGAGACTCAAATTTTAGTGTTTTCAGTCTCTCTCTCTGAATGTCCTCTCCCAAAGCAGCATCTAATAATGCCRTTGGTCTTTGAGTGTTGTTGTATTCCCAGCCCCACTAAACTGTGAGTTTACACTCTAGTAGAGAACTTGAGGACTTCATTGTGTGTTGAATGTGTGCCTGTGTTCTAAAACCAGAACTTGTCTGTTGTCTCCAGTTTCACTGTTCTGTTTCCTTAATATCCTTCGATGGAGTGCAGGTGGCCAGTTCTCCTTCCTGCAATGGCAGATGTCTTCTACAGCTGGCCTCAGTATCACTTCTCAGTAGTTCCAGGGGTCATTATATGAAAATCTTTACAGACCTTTAGTCATGTTCCTGCTCTCTGTTCCCATTCTGTCAGTTGCCTCTTCTGACACACAGTGAGATTGTACAAGAACATGTATTATGAAGGCATTATACATGCAGTGTTTTCTGTCTCACCCAGAAGTGTTGTTTACTTGTTGTCTGCCTTTGCTAATCTCTCCCCAGTCACGAGCATTTCATTTGTTTGTGATGTACCCAAATTGTTTTCTAGAACAGCATTTGATTTTAGAACATTAGGAAAGTGCTAATGAGCCTGCATTAAGGCTGTGAAGAAAGCTCACTGTGTGCCTAGGGTTTATGGAAAATTTAAACAACCTTGAAATCTAATTTAGAAAATTAAATAGGAATTGAAATGTGGAAACAGGAGCGTGCAGCCTTGCCAGCAGTGATGGAAGTTTGCAGATCTTGTCGTGCTGCAAACCAAGGACCATCACAGCAGAGGAGTCAGCTCTGCCTCTCCTGTTTTTCTGACACACTTAGCAATACAGATCTTCTTGCTAGATATGTTGGGACTTCTTTTGAGCTTCTTGCTTGAAGGCAGCAGATTGTATTGGGAGAGATCCTGGGGACTTGCAGCCATTCCTGTTTGCTGTCATCCTTTTAACACTGCTCAGATTCACTCATTACCGTTTTGGTTCTTAGCAGGATGTGGAAATACTRGCTGGGACAAAAGCTAAGTCCTGTTTCGCTCTGGGTGGAAAGCAGTAGCAGATGGAGGGAGGGTGTTATGCTGGATTCCAGTGGGAAAAAGGAGCAGSTGTGCAGAGCTGAGTTCCTGAGTGCCGCTGCCCCGAGCTGTCCCGCAGGATGTGGCATTCCCAGGCTGTGAGTGATGTCCCACAGCCAGGAGTCACCCTGTTGACACGGGCACTGTAGAGCGGCGCCTTGCCCTGCACTGTTCTGCTCTGGCTGTGCACAGCCAGGGCTGCAGTGCCAGCTCCCCGCGTGGGGTGGCTGCTCCACAGACCCCACAGACCCCACCGACCCCAAAGCACTGCCTGGAGCTCAGGGCTGTTCCCTGCTCCGTGCAGCAAGAGCAGCAGAGCTGTTACCCTGCAGGAGCATTTGATACTCTGAACATTGTAAAATGAGCACAAAACAGGGAGCCAGCATAGTGTCCACGTGGCTGCCCACGCTTTGGTAGTTCCCGTGTTCCTAAAGTAGCCACTGCTTTAACCAAATGCTTACTGAACTGCCTGATGTAATTGTTTCCTCCTTTCTTTTCCCCTCAGACAATTTATGAAAACAGAATATACAGCCTTAAAATAGAATGTGGGCCTAAGTATCCAGAAGCACCTCCATTTGTAAGATTTGTAACAAAAATTAATATGAATGGAGTAAATAGTTCTAATGGAGTGGTAAGTTTTTTGCTTTTATTCATTTTACTGTTGTTTTTTGTGCAGCTCAAATGCTTTGTTTAGATTTGTGGCTTGCTTAGCTCCTCATTGCTTGTGATGCCCTTTGTTGGAGAAGGAAAGGGGGTAGAAGGGAAGTGGACAAGTGGAGATTTGTTATGCTTTTAGGAAAACACTTGCTTTTGATTTCTCCCACTCAGATTTCATGTGGGATCTTTAGTTGGGGGCGGGGGGAGTTACGTGTAACCAGTGCACCAATTCTGACAGGAGTGGTCTTTTTGTCTGTTTTAGGTGGACCCCAGAGCCATATCAGTCCTAGCAAAATGGCAGAATTCTTATAGTATCAAAGTTGTTCTGCAAGAGCTTCGGCGTCTAATGATGTCTAAAGAAAATATGAAACTTCCTCAGCCACCTGAAGGACAATGTTACAGCAATTAATTAAAAAAAAAAAAACCAACATGCCCCCCCTTATTCAATTTAAGCTGTCTTCATTTTCCACAGTAGTAAATTTTCTAGATGCATCTTGTAGACCTCAAAATACTGGAAAGGAAGTTCCCATTCAAAGGAAGTTTTTCTTGAGATACTGTAAATGATACTAATTTTTTTTTTCATTTGAAATATAAGTTGTGCTATAACAAATAATCCTGTCGTGTAACCACTGTCCACATAGCTGAACTTCTGGTATCAGGAAAAGTCTATTTAAATTTATTACTGTCAAGACCAGTGTGGCACATCCAACTTAACTGTGAAAGGATCCATCCCACAATCACCTTGCTGTGTGTCTGGCCTGGGTTATTTTTTTCTTTCTCTGTCTTTTGCAATAGAGTCGAAGCTCAGGGCTATTTATTAGAGTAGACACAAAGGTTTTTGCTTCCAGTACCACACTGGGCTGTATGGACTACTACTGGGGATGTGTGCTAACCTCAGTCATCCCTCCCTTTGTGCTCGCTCTAGTAAAGGCTGAATGTGACCGTGGTCGTTTTTGGGTTTTTATTGTTTTTTTAAATGCCCTGATAATCTGGGGCAAGCTTTCCTTCTTTCCTTTGGCCAAGGCATAGATTGTATTTCTCTTCCTGGTCTCCCTCACCAGTGATGTGAGCTTTGGGTGAGGGATTCAGGGTTCTTTTTATCTCTTCCCTCCTCCCCTCTTTTTAGTGGGGGTGCTGCTTTCTTTTTGCCCCTCTTGGTGACTCTTCTCGCCCCTGGCCCAGGGGTGAGCRTCGGGGCAATAACTTGACCTGTTCCCTCCTGCTTATCATTTTGGTTTTGCAACAAATTTAGTCTTCACCAGCCTGGGAAACAAGAGTATCTGTTCTGCTGGCAAGCGTGGGTTTTCCCTTCCCTCCAGCACTGCTGCCACACCGCCAAGCTGGCCACGGCCGTGCTCTTAGATAGGCTTTGACATGGGAAAAGAGCAGTAATTTACCAGGATTGCCCAAACCTTCTGCTGCCAAACCTCAGTGGGGGAGACTCTGCACCTAGAGATTCTGAACACGCTCCAGGTACCCTCGAATCACTGTGTTTTGGTGCTTTGGATTGACCCAAGAATGTTAATTAACAAAATGTTGCGCTTGCGTTTGCCCCTTCTAAAGATGTAACAACCACAGACAAATCAAATCCGGGTGGTAGATTTTATTAGGGTTCTGTAAGTCTTAGAAATCTCTTCAGTGAAGATTTTGGGGAAGCGGTGGCACAGCAGATTAAGGACCTTGATTGGCTTTGCATCCTGGCAAATCACTGCCTTTTCTGGTTTACTCTTCCGGACCACTAACTGCTGCAATGTGGATGCAAGCTTACAGGAAACCAACCTAGTGTGTCCTAAGTTTTATGAAAAACTCAGTGTTTGTGTAAAAAAAAAAAAAAAGAAAAAATAAGGAAAAAAAAGAAAAGAGTAAAAATAAACACATTTTAAAGCAGCAGCTGTCAAGTCAATGAACAATTGATGTTTCCATTAACTTCTGAGGAAAATATTAGTTGTAAGGATTTAACATCCTCTGTACTGAAAGTTTAACATAACAGTATTCCATAAGCAGCCTTTTTATTGTATCAGACCATTGCCTGATTTTAATATAATAAAAAGTGTGCATTAATATTAGAAGGCTTTAATTGTATTTATGTTTAGAATTTTGATCCCTTATGAAATTCTTGATTTGTTGGAAGTATCTTCCTACAGATCACATTTAGCTGACAGAYTGTACACTGGTGGTGAAAGGCAATTGTCTCTATCCAGCTGCTGCTGCTGCTGTGCCAAGGAGCCTCTGTAGTGTTGGTGTAAGCCTCAGGCTGCCCCTCAGGCCGTTGGTAGCATCAGGTGAGGCCCAGGGGCTGCCAAGGGGCTCCWGGTGCTGTGCTGGAGTCCCGAGGAAATGGAATCCCCCCGCAGCTGCATGTTACACTGTCTGTCAAGGTCAAGGAGTATTTCACAACCTGAAATTTTCGGTGTTTTCCTCAGATAGTGAGGAGTATCTGCCTGCAACATGCCCTGCAACAAGCTGAGCTTTCCTCCCAGTCTGGGTAAAAACAAGGCTGTGGAATGTTGGCCCTTTCCCAGTGTGAAGTGTCTGGAGATTGCTGGAAGGTCCTGATGCAGTCACGGGAGAGAGGGGCTGAAACAAGGTTCTTCCTGGGCTGGGAATGAAACAGGGAATGGCCTTGTGATGCTTTGTGACCCTTGCTGCTGGTTTCTGGGCTGGAATGAATACTGCTGGCTCCTGGGGCAGGCCCGGGGGTGTCTGAAGACAGTGGGACTAATACTGTGTGTGTGTTTATTTCAAATAGCTTGGTGTCAGAGGTGGTAAATGGGCATTGGAACAACGTGATTATTACACTGGGCTGCTTGATTGTCTTTTTTTCAGGGTGCCCATACCCTCCTTGGGAGGTTGTGGTTGGTGCATGTTTGGGACCTCCCTGAAGCTTCTTACTTCAAGTAATGATTTTAAAGCTGTGAAAYCGTCAGGTTTGCTTTGCAAGCTGTACAGGTGAGAGTGTCCCACCCTGGCTGGGAGCTGGGAGCTGTGCTGGCAGGAACCACCTGCTCACAGCCTCAGACAAAGTTGGATGCTGCTTTAAAGAAAAGGGTTCACTGTGGCTGTTCTCCCCAGGAGTTGCACTCTCTGGACACCTCAGAGCTCCATTGCTGTACCCACAACCAAGTAAGGGCAGTGTGGAATAAAGACTGCTTGGGAGTCAGCTGCCTTTGGAGCTGCATGGTGGCTCTGTCAGTGTGTGTCACCTGGGGGGGGAAGGGACCATTCACCCCAGGCTGCTGCTTGTTGGTGTTTCAGAAATGAGGTGTGGAAACAAAGCCTGTCACACCTGTGCTTACCCAACCTGGCAGTGCCCAGCAAGGTGCTCAGGTGATCCTGCCAGCCTCAGTCTGTGCCCCAACCACTGCCTCTTCAGAGAAAGCTGTGAAGGGATAATAAATAAAATAAGGGGATTGGCCATGAAACAAATGTGCTTGGAGCAGGTGCTGCTGGAGTGACTGAGCAGTGCTCAGAGGAGGCTGCTCTGAGCCGGACCCACCTGCCCTGTGCCTGCTGTGCAGAGGGTCCCTGTGCCCACAGAGAGTCCCCGAGCCTGCTCTGTGCCCGCTGTACAGGATCCCTGAGTCAGCTGTGTGCCCTTGGAGGGCCCCTGGTGTGCCCTGTGCCAGCAGAGCCCCTGGTGTGCCCTGTGCCCTTAGAGGGTCCCTGGTGTGCCCTGTGCCTTTAGAGGGCCCCTGGTGTGCCCTGTGCCCACAGAGAGTCCCTGAGCCTGCTCTGTGCCCGCTGTACAGGATCCCTGAGCCAGCTGTGTGCCCTTAGAGGGCCCCTGGTGTGCCCTGTGCCCTTGGAGGGCCCCTGGTGTGCCCTGTGCCAGCAGAGCCCCTGGTGCCCTGTGCCCTTAGAGGGCCCCTGGTGTGCCCTGTGCCCTTAGAGGGCCCCTGGTGTGCTCGGTGCCAGCAGAGCCCCTGGTGTGCCCTGTGCCCTTAGAAGGCCCCTGGTGTGCCCTGTGCCCTTGGAGGGCCCCTGGTGTGCCCTGTGCCAGCAGAGCCCCTGGTGTGCCCTGACCCTTAGAGGGCCTCTGGTGTGCCCGGTGCCAGCAGAGCCCCTGCAGCCCGCCCGGGCCGGGGCCGAGCAGGACGGCAGAGGGAGCCCCAGGGCTGCCCAAGGCTCTCCGCGCTGCTGCTGCTGCTGCTGCTCGGGTTACGCGGAACAGCCTCTTGTGAGAACCACTTCTGTTTATCCTGAACCGCTTCAGTTCGAGACGCCTGGGTGTGGTGACTGTCCCACTGACAGGCATTCACCTGCTGGGGGAACACCAGCACCCTGGGAGACCTGAATTGTTAATAAAGACTGATGGTGGTTTGCTTCTTGGTGTGCTGGCATTAAGCTCTCTGTGTATGTGCCTAAATGTGCCATTTCTGCTCTCTTACARCCCCGTGCAGTGCTTTATATTTGAAATTTCAGTGTCTCCCACTATCATTATAGTAACAATTCTGAAGCCAGGCTGTGTCTTCAGCTGCTCTGTGAGGCACTGGTGGTGTCAGTGGCTCATCCCAGCGTGGGACAAGGACGCAGAGCAGGAGGTGCCAGGACACGGAGCAGGAGGAGCAGCCGTGCCCCTCGGCCCTGCAGACCCTGCCCAAGGCAGCTCTGGGGCTCCATCCCCGAGCCCTGAGCCCCGTGGGTGCGGGGTGGGTGTGAGCAGGGCAGAGCCCCGAGCTGTGGCACCAAACCCCAGGCTGGGCAGGGGATGTGCTCCTGCTCCCTTGCCAGAGCACTGCCAGGGCTGTGGGAGCTGTTGGTGGCTTGCCTTGCTGTTGGTGGGAACAGCCTCTGAGGTGGGTGCTTTTCCTGCAGGACAGTGTTTGCTACACAAGGATCGGCACAGTGAGTTCATGCGTTTGTTCAAGCTGGCACCGACATGCCCTGCAACAGGGGAGTTCCAGTTCTGCAGGTACCTGTAAATGTGTCTGCATCAGGCTCTACCTACCTTGAGCTGAAAGAAGCTGAAGAGAAATTGATACTGATCATCTTAATATCTAAACTTTTTTACTTATTTTCTGTTTAAGGAGGTTTTTCTGATGGCTAAGGGTTTTCCTGTCAGTGGAATTGCCATGTTGCATTAATCTTGGCTAATGTGCTCTCCCAGCGCTCTCTAACCTGGCTGCTGACTGAGATTCAGGTCCCTTAATAGCTCCTCATTTCCCTGGTCGTGCTGTACGCATTGCTGGAGAATGTGCTGAAGCCTGCGAAGAGCCCCAGTGAAGGCAAATTTAATTCAGGCACATGCTTAAGTGCTTTGTTGGACCAGAGCCAGCGTGCTCAGCCTCTGCTAGGAAAGAGGCTTTTTTAGCCCTTGTTGAGCATCTTCTTCCTCATCCTCCCTTCTTGGTGCTGCATCCCTGGTGCTTGTGCCTTTACCTTTTCCCTGATTTCTCCCACATTTGTTGTYACAAAAATGTAAAGAGCAGAAGAAGATGTTGAGGATAGGGAGATAAGCTGAATGCTCATCATTTTATATCTGTCAAGCATCTTGTCACCTTTTTTCATCCTTATATCCTTTTAAATAAAGCCTGCAAAGGGTTTTCAGAAATGTGGGTCCTGTCCTGTTTTTCTGCCTCTKGAGCCAGGTTGTTGGTGGCTTTGCCCTGACATGCCTAGAAAGCCCTGCAGAACCTTGATGGGTGATAGGAGGAGAGAGTAAATGTCAAATGGTCTAAAAGCCTCTTCCCCCTCTCTATTGCTCAGCATCTATTCTTTTATGTTGTCTTACTTTTTATCTGTCCATTTGCCAAAGGATGTTTCAGGATAGCCAAAGCTSAAGATTCTTTGGGAGGAAAAATCCAACCAAGCAGGAGTTTTGAGAAGAAAAGTGATGCAAACTTTTGAGCCATCTTCATCAGAAACAATGGGGCCATTTCCCCTCCTACTTGCTCTGCTCTGAAACCACGTGTTCCTAATTGTCTTGATCATGGTCTGCAGATCTTYAGGGAAAAGGATTTTTGTTTGCCTGGTGCTGGGAACTTTCTGGGACTGATTTGCTGTAAGTGAGGCAGAGGGAGGACAAGGCARGGGAGGCTGGAGCGCTGCCCCAGTCCTGTGCCCGTGGGCTGGGGCAGAGAGGTGCAGAAATGCCTGCTTTGGTGAGCTGGCGTTGGGCTGCTGTGTGTCCCCTTGGGGCAGGGAGCAGCCAGTGCCGCGCCTGGAGCAGCGCTCCTCTCCTGCCGCTCCGCGGTGGTGCCCAGCTGCAGCTCTGCGCTCCGCGG
>JACDOX010000245.1:640282-662827 GCA_014549065.1 Cardinalis cardinalis | reverse complement strand
TGTCCTAGCAGAGCAGTTGTACACAAACCCAAGGGCAGCATTCTCTCACCCCCGTGCCCTGTGGGTCCCAGATGTTCCACACCTGAAGTGACATGAAGATGTCAGACCAACCCCTCTGGTTTGGCTCCTGCAGCTCTGAGCCTGGTATTTGCACTTATGAGAACAAGAACACAAATAGACCCCAGTGCCTGAGATGTGCGCAGGCCCTGGGTGCTGCTCARGGTACAGTCTCTCCTGCAGTTTGCTCTCTGGGCCCTTGGCCTTTGTTTTTCCAACCTGGTGCTCTGATGGCCAAGTAGGAACTTGGTTGTCTTAAAAATTGTGCCAGGCAGGGCGGGCTGGGGGCCAGGAGGCCCCAAGGGGAATCTACCTCCAGTGCCAGCTCCTACAGCCCCCGCAGCCACCTCCTGTCCTACTGGGCAGTGGGACTGTCCACACAGCTACCTCAGCTGGGGTAAGGAAGCACCTCCCTACAGGTCCCTGGGGCTGCTCTCCACGCTGGCTGTGCTATCCTGCTCCTTCCACTGGAGCGGMAGCCACCACTGTCCCACAGACAGAAATGGGAGCTTGCCTTTAGAGCAAGGATTTGGGGTTACATAATCCTGGAGTGAGTAGTGGCAGTCCCAGGGAATGATCAGCAGGCAGGGAACGGCAAATCTGCGGGAGAGAACCACCCTGGAGAAGGGACAGTGGCCGCAGGGTGTCCCCGGTGCTGGGACAATGGGGCAGCTCGTGCCATCTGCACTGCTGCACGGGGCAGCAGCTGCCTGGGCTGCAGCATCCTGAGGGATTGTAGCTGGCCTTTGGAGATCAGTGAGGGCAGCGCACCCATGGGTAGAGCCTGGGACAAAAAGGAACAAGAAGCTGTGCCAGAGCCTGGTGCAAGGCCATCCACAGGATAACCCCACCTGGAAAGCTCCCTGTGCCCCGTCCCCAGCCCTCCGGAACACGAGGGGATCACGCAGTGTCTCCACTGACCATTCACCGTGTTCCACTTGTCATTTCTAAAGTAAATTCACTCATGGAGAGCCAGTGTCCGACTCAGTTCAGCTCTGTGCTGGCRGCTGCCCTCCAGGATAACGGGAGTGAGGATGGGGTGGTGCAGAGCGTGCCCGGGGCCGGAGCAGGGCCAGGCTGGGTGCCACGGGCCAGCCATGCAGAGAGGGGCACAGCCCAGCGGCTGGGCACGGGCATGTGGCACCAGCAAACCTCCTCTGCCCTCCTGCCCAGCGCCACAGCCACGCTGTGTCTGCAGCACCGGGACCCTGCCACACCCCTGCGTGTCCCCCGGGCCATCCCGGGCCACCCTGGGCCATCCTGCTGCTGCCCTTGGAGAGCAGCCTCCAGAAGGGGACCGGGGGCTGATTTCCCCYTGGAGGACACAAACACGAAGGGCTGCTGCCATCTCCTGGGGGCTCTCAGGCCATGGCCACCCCGGGATGGACTGGGACAAGGACTGACCAGCCAGGCTGGGCACTGTCCTTGGGGACAGAGCGCTGGGTCCCTGCTCCGCCTGCCAGCCCCTGGCTGATGGGTTTGGCYCCTGCTTCTAAAAATCCAGTGCTCTAGAGATCATCTAAAGAAGACAGGGAAAAAGACAATGACCTGCCAATCCCTCAGGTCCTTTATTATTCCAGAAAAGCTCCGGATTASTGTTTTCATCCCACAGGTCGGTGTGAGCATGCCCAGCACTGAGAGCCCCAGTGCTGGGGSTGTTTATTCTCCATTCTCAGACACTCCTGCTGCTGAGGGCCAGCGTTTGCAGCCACCCAGCAAACCCCAACCAGCCCAGTGAACTCCATGTGCTGYGGCCGGGCCAAACAGCCAGTCCAGGGTCTGGCACTGCCCAGGGACTCCTCTCTGCCAGGCTGGATCCATCCCGTGGGGCACGGCACAGCTGGGGCCAATGTAGTCGTGTCTCCAGCTGGGAATGGTGCTGACAGCTGCCACCAATTACCTGAGGATTAGAGACAGACCCCTCTCTCTYGGGCAGCTCCCCTGGTGCTGCTGGTGGGCTGAGCCTGAGAAGAGAGTGGTGGTTTCACCCTCGGAGCTGAGGCCCAGCAGGGTYTGGAAGGGGGTTCCTGGTTGCAAGAACCAATTTCTTTGGGTTTGGTCACGCTGCAGTGGGAGGGAAGGGAGCCTGGCCCTGGAGCAGGAACAGAGCCAGGGCTGCCTTGGCGTGGGCTCGGTGCCAGGGGCTGCACTATGGGTGCTGCATTTCCCACTCTGTGCTGGCTCACTCGGCAGTCTGAGGGCACAGCTACAACTCCAGGGTAGCGGGGACACCRTCTGTCCTGGGAAAGGAAAAATGGGGAATAAGGTGTTTGTCAAGGAAAGTCAGCAAAATCATAAATGAGTATGAAAATCAGACAGCAGAAATTTCTTCCAGTGATTCTGAGCAATGGAGGTTAATGTGTAGTTTGAGGGCAAGTGAAGTCTTAACCCTGAGTTGTGCAAATGTGGTGATATTTTAGTGCAGTTGATTTTTAAATAGCTCCCCCACCCCTCATTGCTCCAGCTTTATTGCCTCAAATGATTTAATTCCTTCTGCCTGTGGTGGTTAATTGAAGGCAACAAATGCTTCCAGCTGGGGCTCTCAGCTCTTTTCCTGGTGCTGTCCAGGGGCAGGGCTGGGAGCAGGACCAGCCTCCCTAGCAGCTCTGTGCCCCAGCAGGGCCCCCAAAGCTCATCCATCTCCCGCTCCAGTCTGAAGGGTGAAGCCCTGATGAAGATGCCATCAGCTCAAACCAGAGCTGCCCTCAGTAATGCCCAGTGAGGCTCTGCAGTCAGCCCCTTCTGCACCTCCAGAATTGGCTGCAGCACGAAGCTGAGGGTGCACAGCCCCCGGTCCTGTGCTGTGTCCCCTCCTGTGGCCCCATTGCTCTCGAGGGCTGGGCAGCCTCAGTCTGTGCCACTGACCCTTAACTGCAGCCCCACAGGTGGGAGAGCTCACCTGGGGGCACAGGCATGGGGAAAAGCCAAAAGGTGTTTAATCAGCACAGGACAGAGTTCTGCTCTGACTTCCCAAAGGCTGAGCTCCTGAAGGGCAGGTAAGGAYTCCTGCTTGTGGCAGCTTTGGAATTAGGCTGTGGAAACAGCCCAGAGGTGCTTTGGTGGGTAAAGCAAAGGGGCATCTCTGCAGCCTGGAGGATCAGCCAGAGCTCTCGGAGCAGCAGCACCTGGGGCTCTGCAGGCAGCAGCCTCTGCTTCAGCTGCTGGAGTGCTTCGCTGAGAACATTAAGAAAACAAGTTCACTCTTGCACAGGTTTGCAGATCCAAGTTAGGATGGAGGAGTTGTGGAAAGAGGGTTAGGGTTTGATACTGGTCTGATAAAATAGGAAATTATCTAAAGTAACTGCCAGGCAAGTCAATAAAGAAGAATACTTATTTTCTAAGCATATTAAGTGAACAGCTCCAAACTGTGAAATGACTGACAGAAAAGCCATTGTATTGATAAATGACKCTAAGCATTGGACACTCTGGTAAAAACCTCTTTAGGTTCCAAAATGAGTGAGTTAGCTTTGCTCTCTCAGAATATACATTTAATTCCAAGTTTTGACAAACGTAATATTATGTTAAGTTTTAGAATAGTTGGTTTTAAACCCAACCCCGTTTAAAYCCTCGCTTCAGAGCGATTCCCTCCGCTCGGTACCGCCGGCCGCCGCCAGAGGGCGGCAGCGCACAGCGCACCTGGCCGCAGGTGCGGCGCGACCGCGCCTCGGCACCGGGAACGGCCGGGAGGGACCGGGAGCCGCCAGGAACCGCAGCCCACGGGCACGGCAGCGGGACTGAGGCATTGTGCCACCTCCGCGGTAAGAGCAGCTCCACCACGGAACACCTGAGGAGAAGCTCTCAGGGACCTGCCAGCAGCCCCTGGGCGTARAAGTGAGAAACGCAGTAGGAGTGATGGGTAACTGAAGTTTGATTCCGTGTGCTGGGGTCTAGAAGGATGACAAAAAGGCCAATGTTCACATAGATCCCCCATGGATGAAACAAGCACGCACGGCTTTCACAGCCTGCTCAGCCCCAGCTGTGCGTGTCCTAGCTCTGGGACAAGCAGTGAGGAGTGAGGTCCTTTCCAGAGGCAGGGAAAGGGCAGCAGGGAACAAGATGTGGTATTTTGAAAAACTGCTCAGACAACAGGTTCAGGATTCTGAATACATTCTTGAACTTTTATTCTCTCGGTAGGTAAGCAGTAGATTAAAAAACTCAGTAGCAAAACCAGACCAAAACTAAGTCTCACATCTTCAGAAACAAACATGCACATTTGCATGTCAGATTTGGGTGCTGAACTGTAATTCACATCCTGACAGTGGATATGCAAATGACCAAGGAGGAATTTGGCAGTGGGAGCAAACTGCTGCATGTGTCACCATGGCAAATGGGCAACAAACACGTTCAGGTGTTGGCAATGCCGAGCAAACACTGGGCCATGGAGAACAAATGCAGTGAGAACACAGATTCTGAAACAGTGTAAGCAGAAGAGAAAAATGGGACAGCTTAATGGAAGCTGTTTGRCACTTCCCAACAGAGGCTGCTTCAGCCACGTGCAATATTAATCTTTCTGTACCTGGATTAGATTTTGAAGGCTTTTTTTCCTCATGTATGTCCTGCTTTTGCTTCCACTGAAGCTTAAAAATTCCACTGGTGAATTCTGGAGTGTTAGGGACACTTCATAAATTGGGCAAAACAGAAGCTGCTCTTTTCTAAGATTTGAAGCCAAAGTGCCAGCAAGGAGCAACTGCCAATTATAGAAACCCAACTGCAACTGGCTTTAGCCAAAGAAAAGAAGCTACAATTTCAAACGCAGTTCTGTGCTGTCACAGACCCCCATTTTCCCAAAACCATGCTATAATCAGTACTGTGGATCAGATCCCTTACTATAAAAACMAAAAAATCCCATAAAACAGAAGTCRAGGACTTCTTAAGTGACAAAACTACATTTTCAGAGGTGAYTCCCTGTATGTGCAACATTTGCTCTTGTCAAGGTATGCATCTTTTCTGGGTTCAAAATGTGCAAATTCCATAAATTATGTATTTCTTCCAGTCAGATTCCCTTACTAGTGCTGAAACAAATTCACAGTATAAACTGTCAAGACTCTTCATGCTGTGAATGAATATATTTATATATATATAAAAGGTAAAGTGCAATTTGTTGTTTTGCAGAGCCACACACGGCCCTGTCCTGCAGCGTGTGGTTGCAGCAGGTTTTGGGATGGGAAGAACCCATCCCCATTAACAAYGGCATCATTCCATGGCAGATGGCTCTGTTCCTCACCGGGCTGCCTGGAATTTGCTGCGCTGTGAAGTCTGAGCAGAAGGTTCTTCCTTGAACCCACCCAGTGTCTGACCCTTGTGGGTTTCCCTTCCTGAACAGTGACAGCAGAGCTGTGGGTCTCACCTAAACAAGGAGCACAGGACTGCAATGCAGGAGCCCAGCCCTGGCTCAGCGCGCCCCGGCCCCGCTCTGCTGCAGCAGCTCCTGCTCGTCGTCCTCGGAGCCCGAGGGGCCCTGGCGCACCTCCTCGTACCACTTGTTGGTCAGGGTCTTCATCTGGATGCGCCCGTCGTGCAGGTCCTGGGGCAGAGCAAAGCACAGCGTTTCACCTGCCAGGGCACTGCAGGGCCAGGGCTGGGCACAGCCCAAGGGAAATCATCTGCTCCTGCCCTCTGAGCACCACTGCCCCTCTGCTCCCCAACAGAAAACATTAATTATTGCTACAGACGGGTGTTTTTACCTGTGTTCTCTAGACAGTCCTGCTCTGTGTGTTTCAACAATCCTAATGCTGTCTGGAGGGCCTGGCTTTGACTCTCCTCCTCGTGCTCCCAGGGACACTGGGAAGCTTGTGGCCTGCCGTGGTGATTCACATGCTTATTTTTCCAKCTTTTGGTTGCAATCTGGATGGCAGCCTGTGCTTTTGGCTACCAASTACAAATCAGATGCTTACTTTGGTTTTTGATTCCTTTCTGGTTTTGCAATAAATGACTTTAGTTTTTGTATGAAAGTGCTGAAATGGTACTTTTGAAAAGTACAAAACAAGAGGAAAAACAGTACTTTTGAGCAGGCTAGGAAGATGGAATGTGCACTTACACAAAGTTATTAACTCCACAGCCAAAATGCTTCCATGGGAAATTGGAAAAACAGTGAATTCTGTGACTAAGGAGCCTCAGATTTCTGAAGCACGGGAGTGAAAAAGGCACAGTATTTACACCTTGGGGCCACTCAGCGTTAAGTTACTGTCAGGCACTGTTTTGCATGTACAGCCCCAGAGCCCYGTCTCTGGGAAGTGAGCAGTCTGGAAAGCACAGGGTGCAATGCTGGTGCCTATTTCCAAGATAGAAACTGCACTCTGCAGCAACAGCACAGCTCCAGAAGTCACAGGGYCACTGACAGTAAGAGGCAGGAACTGTGTGTGACAGCTCTTCAAAAACTCTGCCCGAGTGGCAGCAGCTTTTTCTAGCAGCCAGTGACTCCTGACGCCCCTCATGGTTCCCTGCACGATTAAAGGCCAGTTCAGCAAATCCCTACACCAAGTTTAACTGGGGGAGCTCTGAGATGCTCATTTAATCCAACTTACAGAGCAGCTGCTCATTACAGCTGCTCTCTCTATGCATGAGCAATACACAGATGTCCCACTGTCCCCACACACGTCGTGTGGCTGCACGATGAGCCCTGTGTGGTACTGAGGACAACCACCAACTCGACCAGTTTCTCTTCCTCAAGAAAACAAGGAAGACTTACTTCTTGTGTGAGTCTTCTGGTGAAGAAAGGATTCAAATACTCCACATCAAGCCGCATAAACCCTTTGAGGTTCTGACGTTTTATGTACTGGGCTTCATATTCCTCCTCTGTGAGCTCTGACAAATGCTCAGATTCTATAGTGTTTCCCTAGAAAAATCACAAAGATGGAATAACTGAGAGAAGTGGCAGTCATCCCACCACCTTGCTTCAGTCCCTGCTCTGTGGCGTCCCTTGTCACAACCAGCTGTCATGCTGGAACAGTATGGAACTGATCCCCATCCCAGCCTTGCAGGGCTTAGGACTGTGAGTCTGTTCAGCCATTGAATCCCACAGCCACTTAGTTCCCTTTCCATGCTGAAAGGGAAAAGACCTCAAATGTTCCATGTTTTGTATTGTCACTACTGCTGAGAACAGGTTTCTACTGTGCAGGTTTTCTCTTGTGAGCTGGACAATGCTTTCATCCAGCAAGCACCACTGCTGTCATTGTCCCACTGAAAATGAGCCCATCAAACACGCCCTGTCCCTGCACTCTGCTTGCACTTCCTTGTGTGGACATTCTAAAGACTACAACCAACCTCATGCAATGAGAAAATGTTCTTAAGATCCTCTAGAACAATACCCTGCATATACTTTTCAATGGTTTAGAGAAAAACAGGCAAAAAATGTTCTGTGATACTTTTTAGTCTCATCTTTTGCACAAGAGGTTCCAGAGTGGCTTTTGGCTTTGTCAGATCTCTTGCTTTGCCAGAAATTGCTTTAAAATAAAGTCCAGTCAGAGGGGGGCTATTGTTATGACCTTCTCATGACCTTTGCATTTTCCAAAATAATTTCCATCTGCCTTCTATGATTAATTTCCATCTCACACTGTACCAACTACTTTCCCTCTGCATATGACTCAATCCTTTATCATCTGCTTTATGCTTTTCCAGGGATTACTTTAACTTATATAGCTCAACCTGTAATTGTATTGAACTAAGAGATTATTTCTCTTCCCCTTGTCCAAACACATATTTTGTATAAACACTAACCAAACTCTGTCTTTGGGATATATTAAAATTATATTGCTTGGYTTTGTCCTACTACCTTGGCTTTTTCTACTGCCTTCATCTTACTTTCTGGTAAAAAATCATATACTAGTCCTGAAAAATGTCTGAACTATAAAAAACTCCCTACGCAAACCCCAGCGATGCWGTGAATGAAAGCCTAAACAAACCATCTTCTCTGTCTTGCTAAGATTGACGTCCTTCTTGCTCCTCTTGCGCGGTTTGGAGTCCTCGATGTCCACGAGCCTGATGAGGGGCATGGTTCCCCCTCCCAGCAGCAGGATGGTGAAGAGCACGATGATGATGGTCGTGGTGCCGATGAGCTGCCGCTTCTCGATGGGCTCCAGGCCCAGGTGCAGGCTGAGGGCATAGGGAATGGCACCACGTAATCCTCAGGGGAGAGAACAGGGCAGCAAGGGAGAGTCACCAACAGCAGCACCTGGAGAGCCCAGCAGCACCCACCCTCCAAAGGGCCTTCMCAATTCTCCACCCTCCAAAGGCCTTCCCAATCCTGCCCGCGCCCATTAGCTACCACTTGGCTGCCACCCTAAACGAGTCTGAGCACTTCAGACACYGTTGGTCAAACTGTGAAGCTGCTGGGCCTAGAGAGACAAGCAGCCTCCACACAGAAAAGCTCTCGTGGGGAGCACAAAGAGGAAAGAGAACATTTCCTTGCACTTGGGTTTCAGAATAGGGAAATGTTCAGCTGAGTTTTGTTCAATCAACRAGAAACTGGTTCCTCCTCGAGTGGGCCACACAATGAAAGAGATAAACATTTTTCTGGTTCTCAGTATTCTGAGCTTTWACTTACCACTAAACCACATGATAAACATCATTTTGGGAGTGATTTTATGATCACGGAAAAAGTTGAGTAGGTAGGAAAGTGGAAAAATATTCACTGCTCTACCAAAGAGAACCAGCACCTGAAAAATAGAAATAAAAGCAAAAGACCATTTGATGTGTTACATCCACAAGGCCCCAGTTGCAGCTGGCTTTACTGGGCAAGGTGAATATGTTCTTTTTGCTCAAAGGCAGGTTTGCTGCTCCATGAACAGAGAGAAACTCCTCAGCACAGGGCATTGTGGAATTTTGCTCCTGAAAGCTTTTGTCTGCTTAACTGAAACTAAATCAGACCTGTCACTTCTGGAGACCAAGTTGCTTTACTTATAACAAATAAATGGAACCCAGGAGACATTCCAGGGAAACCAAGAAGTACTTTGGGTAAAAGTGCTCCTCAGTTCAGCTCCCTTAATCACTCCCTTGGTGCAGCAGCCAAGAGGCAATAAGGTATTTCTATTGTCTCCCTGTTGCTCAGAAAGGCCAGGAGCCAAACAAATACACGTCAGCCTGTTTCTCAACACGCCCCTGGGTAAGGCTATAAAACATACCCCACACTGAAGCAACACTTTTGAGAGCAGAAAAGAAAAAAAAGGGGACTATTGGTTTGATGGCAAACAATTAACAAACACAGAGAAAACTTTAACTCAGAAAAAGGCAAGGTTTTYTCAGAGCATTGTTTTTAAGCTCCACTACAAACAGACCTTGATAAGGTAAATATCCTAGAATTAGTCAGCAGGATCCTTAAAGGGCTGTGCTGTTTTCCTTTATGAATCACCCCAAAATTACACAATTTGCATCATGCCTGAGAGAGCAATGCCACCCAGAAGGAAGTGTCACACCTTAGATATATATTAGCTAGGGAAGCTGTGTGCAGTGCAGGCAGAGCAGTTCCCTGTGCTGATATCCCTATCTGGGGAAGCTGTAGATAACAATCCTTCCCTTGAACCATGCACTGAATGGGCCAGTGTACACTGCTGTACACAGCTGGGAAGGGACCCACATTGCCCTCGCTGCAAAAGGAACACACTTCTCATGCTGATATTAAAACATTATAATGGCAACAGGTGGGGCCAAGCCCCACGTGAAACGTGATCCACAGAGTCACTGCACTAAGGCACTCTGAAATGGGTTTAAAAACAAAACAATTAGGAAAAGAGTCAGAGAATTATTTATAAAAGCCTATAAATCATAACAATTATTCTAAAATCTTTTAACTGTAAGGTGTTCTCCCCTCCCCAATACCAAAAATGCATCTAAAAAAGATATGGAAGGAAGTAAATACCTACTATGCACCAGATGACAAAGGACATTTCAAACTTGTGAGGAAAACTAAAAATTGACAGGCCAAGAAATGCAAAAACACACGTTTCTGAAAAAGAGAAATCACATTTAAATAAACAATTCCAGAAAACCTTTTCTACTCCTGTCATTAATTACTACATACAGTACATAAAACAGGATTTCCTGACCAAACCCTGGAGAGCTGCTGATGCTCACTAAGGAGTGGTTAAGTTCTCTCTGCAGCAAAGCCACTCCCTGACCACACTGTATCCTCCTGCAAACAATATAGAATTCATTCATGGCAGCCCCCAGAAACCAGGGACATCTTTGTAATRCAGGAACATGTCATTTCTTCAAAGGTTTGGTTTGCAAAAGGAACTGGAAAGGCTCTAGGACTGAGCTGCTTGTACCACTACTTCCAAAAACCTCCAYATGTAAAGTTACTGTTTTTGCAAGTAGCTTTTTATATTAAAAAACATTAAAAAATACCACTCGACCCCCATCTCCTAGAACTAAAAACAGACTAGAGGAACACAAGAGTCAGTGATCTCTACTTGGCCATCAATCTTATGGCAAATCTTAGCAGGAGCCTGCAGGATGGGARAGAGATTTACTGCATGTTTTATCCAGCGTGGCAGGAAAGGTGACTTTGAGTGCCTTCCAGCCTCCACTCTCGAGAATTCTTCTCTTAAAGACACGGACCATGGACATACAAATGCCTGGATGTAAATTCACACCTCTGCTGCTCCCAACAGAATCACAGCTCCATGCAAGTGAAATTTTAAAGGATAAATACTAGATTTAATAGCAGGCAGCACCTACCACACATGAAAGCCACAGTTCTGAGTGTCTGTTGCATCAGGATCTGTGTCACTGGGGACAGGTTGTGGTGAGTGTAGTGAGACATCACGATGCCAGAGAACAGGATTGCCATKATACCTGTGGGCAAGAACGGGGCAGTCAGCACGAGACTCTGCAAGGATTTACTGCTGATGCCCTCCAGAGTAATCTTCTCACAAGGCAAAACCCACTTCTACAGCAATACAAATATTTTAATACACCAAACAGTGTGGTCAGAACKCATTTTGCTACTCACCTGAGAGTGAGATCCCTTCTGCAAGTCCATAAGGAAGGTAAGCAAAGATAATCATCATCCCAAATTCTAAGGAAGGCGTCTTCCTTAAATCAATGTGCTTTAGTACGTACACACAGAAATGTTATGGAAAAAGTAAATTAAAAAATAAATGAAAGAAATATTTTGATGTGTTCATTCCATTACAAAACAATGACTATGCTTAATRTACCCCTCTACTGAATAGCCAATAAAATCTACATATTGGCCTTCAACTCAAGTATGGAAAGATTAGTAATTTCTTATGAGAGGAATGTTTCTTATAGAAGCTGCTGCTGGTAGAAGTCTGTCAGAAGAMAGACCTAGAGACAGAAGAAGATCTCTTATTGGTGTCTCTACAATACTGATAACAACAGGTAAGTCAAATACTTCTGAGGCACATCAATAATCAATCTTTTGCTGTGATAYATGGAGTAATTTCAAAGGTTTTGAATTAGGCTGATGAACCAAAAGGGGAAATAGGTGTGTATCTAATCACACATTCTCTTCCTGCTGTTTACARACCAAGTGTTTGGCAGTGTGTCCCAGCTGATCCAAGTACAGCTGCACAGCCCAGAGCTCACACACTGAAGTCAGAGCTAGCATTAAACCAGCCCAAGAAGTAACAAAGGTGTCTGGGCCACAGCAAACAGCCTTCCTGATCTCAGCAGAGCAGCTCCTGGGTTGTTTAGCAACCAATTCATGGAAGTGGAAGAGGTAAAATATAACCCAGGGTAAATCCAAACAGAACAGTGTCTGCATTCAGCTGCCTGCACATGATCCATAGGGACAAATGAGCTGGGCTGACTCAAAGGCCCCCGGGAAAAGCAGCTTTTTTTTCTTTTTAATTAACTGTTTTATGTATGTAAAAAAGAAGCCATATGCTTGTTAAAATGGATTGGTATTGAAATGGAATTAATACATTTTGAATTTACAAAACAATTACCATATCTTATAACACTCCAATGCACATAAGCTATTATACAACATTTCAGACCTTAATTATGTTCATAAAAATTTGATGCCACTTTTAATGCACTCCCATGCACACTAACATAAAACCAAAATAATGTCTAGYAAGAAATATCCTCTAAGAAATGCTGGAGAAGATGGGGAGAAAATACTACTAGGATGTCGCAGTTCACCAATGTATACATATATATCACCAAAATTAAAAAAGGATATTAATGCAGAAATAAGACCAGTAAGTGTGCCAAGTGCTGCAGAGCCAAAGAACATCTTGAGAAAGTATCCCAGTGCCTGTAGAAAGGTTTGCCATCCACTTACATCTGACATATTTTCCCTTGTCAAACCTTCTGCTGTGCTAGATACAATTAAAAGAGAAATAAAAAGAAATGGTTATACATTCTAAGCCTGGATGCAAAAATATCAAACATCTTTTGAGTATAACAACAAAAAAGACTCCCATTTCTTTGTAGCTACCACTCTTAAAAGGCTTTTACTGTGATATATATAACAAGAGGAATGTCAAAAGACATTAAATCAAGCCTCAGTGTAATCCCCAAAGGGAAACCTAATTCTGCTAAAAATCCAGCATTGCTCCTCTGAAGAATCCCAGAATGGCGTAAATAGGCTATGGTGATGCCCAGTATCTGAAAACAATGTTCAAACTTTGAGAAGGAAAAGAAAACACATTTTACAGTGCTAAAAACTCATGTGATCCTCTGAGAAGAACAAATGAACAGGAAGAACTCTCATCAAATATTTAGGTGTGGATGAGAGACAAGAAGGTCACTGAAGGAAAACAAAGCAGCTCTTAACAGGAAAGGGAAGAAACCTCTTTGAATTTCAGGAATATATTTAATGAAAATTCTGTGCAAAGAACACACAGATTCTAGCTAGTGCTTCTTTTGGCTGCTTTTAGCCTTCAGTACTGAAAGCACCACAACTGTAACAAAAGCAATTAATCTATTAGAAAATTCCACTGACTTCACTACCTGCTTGGCACAGCTGTTCCTTCTATACATTCAAAGYCACATCTATTGGCTTCAGCAGTAAGATGAAGATATATTTATCCATTCTCTTTCAGCCCCAAAGTATTATCACAGGCAAAAGATTAGGATACTGGAGGTTCTTCTTTCCTGTAGCCCCGACATAAATACAACCCCACCGCATGGACACGCTGCGTTGCTCCCCAGGCACAGTGGCACTCTGGGCACAAGCTAAGGCACAGAGACAGAGCAGCAGGGAAGGTGAATATTGCTGTGCCTGACAGGTGACATCTGGGGCTCCTGCTGCCAGGACCCTCCATAGAAAGAGAGCTGATCATGAATGGAATTAGAAGGAATCCATTATCTGGGGTCAATGAGATAAGGCTCTGAGGTAGGGGTAATGAGGCAACCATTTACTGTCCCCTGCCCATGCAGTTCATGTTATGGATTGCTTTTGACACAGAAGCACCACACAAGATTCAGCCTTACACCTGAAATACACAATGCGCTCCAAAGGAAGATGGAAGAATAACTGTAGACCAAAAAGCAAACAGAAAAYGATGGAGTGACTGTTTCCATAAACATGTGTGGCTCCAATGCACTTACTTGGTCAGGACAATTGAGACTGCATCGTTGAGAATACTTTCTCCAAAAACCAACATGTTAAGCACAGGATCCACATTGAGGGCATTGAAAATGGCAATAGTAGCCACAGGGTCAACTGCAGATATTAAAGAGCCAAATGCAAAGCTGGGAGAACACAAAAGAGGAAACTAGATGAAAGAAAAACACCTACCTAGTAACTTATATGAACAACAGTAACAAAGCTCATTTCTGTTCCAGTTTCTACACAGTGATAAGAAAGTACTTTCTTTCCTGCATAAGAACTTGGCCACYTGCCAAGTTCTTGAAAAATTTACATTATTGATTCTGAAAAACTTACCCTGTCTTTTAAGAGAGGATGTGGACAAGGAAGTTACACCCTTATCACATATATTAATAATACCAGCTAATCAAGGTTTACAAATCTTAAAGTTTGGTTAAAATACCCAGTATCTCTCTCAAGAAATTACTGAGCACAGAACAGAATAGACTGGAATGCAAAAGGATGGAATGTAATACAATACTATTTGGAAATAAGGGTAATAAATAGGGTAYAGAAGTGTTCCATCTATTTCTTAGTTTCATATACAATGTTGAATYTCAGCAGTCTATCCACTGACCAAAACAGGTGGCCAGCTGTAGTGCGTTTCCCACTTACAGCTATCCTGAAGAAAGCTTTATTTCATATACTACACCATTTCCCCAACAGCTTACCTGTCTGTCATGTTGAGCTTATAAATTACATCAGCCTGAAAGAATAGGTAGAACATAATCACAATTAACTATGGTGTTCTTCTGTTCTTAAAAACCAAACTATTCATCAAATCCTGAATTCATTATGAAGAAAAATTCACAGTAGTGATGTTGTCCAGTTTAGYACTGCCCTCCCACTGTAATCTACTGCTACAATTCTGGTCACCAAAAATCAGGGAACTAGAGCAGAGTCAGGTGAGAAGGGTAACCATGACATTCAGAGGAGGAGAAATCTGAGTGGCAAAGAGGAAAGTATATAATGCTTGGCCTTCCAGAATGAAGTCTGAGAGAAAAGATAAGTATCTGTGTCTATATGTAACCAATGGGAAACACCAAACCACAGAAGCAAAAAAAAATAAATKAATCAACATTGTGGAGTATAAGATKGCTCTAGAGAACACAGGTTTTGGAACAGCCTTCCAACAGGAAGATTGTGGAAGTTAGAAAAAAGTAAAACTCAAGTCTTAATTGCTTTTCCCACGACACATGCTGTGTCAGAGTGGCTCAGGCTGGAAGGGACCCCTGGGGTCACCTACTCCACCCCTCCAGCTCCACAGGGCCCTTGGAACACGGGACCCAGGATCGTGTCCAGAGAGCTTTTGAGTACTTCAGGGAGGGAGASTCCACGGCCTCTCCAGCAATATCCATGGAAGGCGGTGTGTAACACTGCCTTTGTGAGAGCAGAGAACTGTGCTTTGTGACCCAGCAATTCACTTGCACTCTATTTGTCTGCTCTTGAAAAAGGGACTTTCAAACAACAAGCCAGATAAAATTGAGTGCTTTGAACAGTAAGTCTTACCCGGCCCAGGAAATAGATTCCTCCACCTACAATGAAAGCTGATATTGCAGTGCCAAATACTGAGAACAGAATGATGGAACCAATGTTCTGAAAAAAATTACCCTGGAACACAGTAATAAAACAAGTAAATTAGTACAAATGGCCTGAGGGAAAACTCATGTTTGGGTTTCCATTTAATTAGATTCTAACTCACAACTGGGTTTCCCATTACAAAGGCTCAGTTTGGTTCCAGGTACCCCAGGACACACATCTACACCATCTGCCTAGAGAGACTGCTGCTCTCCTGAGGACAACAGCAATTCCTCTGACTCCCAGGACTGATTCCCTGTCTGGCACCGTAACAAGAACCCAATTCTCAGGCAAACAGCTGGAYATTCACCAGCATTTAGACATATTTCCCACCTGGCAAAAGTTTAAGTTAATCCCTCTGCTGGAGACAGGGCATGTGAAAAAGGCTTGTACACTTCCCAGTTGCTAGTCCGTTGCYTGTGATTTTGTATGAGAAGGTCTCCACTGTTGGGAGCAGCTCCGGGTATCACCAYGGCCACTGTTCCCTCCTCTCCTGCAGCACAGCTGGAGCAGAAGGGCTGCCCAAGGGAGCACCAAAGCCCCTCGGCCAGGAGGGGAGCCGTGAGAAATGCCCATGGAAACACGGGCCCTCAGGCAAGGGTCACAACCTTACACACATTTTCCTCTTCTTTAGCTGTGGAGCGACCCCACCTTTCCCACTTCTCCTTCTTCACAGCAGCCCTTGTACAGCTCTGGCRAGGTAAGAACCTCTCCAGCCAAGGAAAACCTTGTCTGTGCTGTACCCCACACCTTGCCAGCACTCAGTTATCAGCAACAAGCTACACTCCCTACACTCTGGGTTGAAGAGGTTTAAATTTTGCACTCTCAATTCCCTAATGATTAATATAATAGAATTTAATGCAATTATCCTAAGCTTCATGGAGATAACTAAAAGCAGAATCTGTTCCAAACAAAACCTCAACATCCAAAATGAGTGTCTGGCAGGGACTGACCTTGTGCAGTGAATATCCAGATTCAAATATAATAGGTGGAAGCAAAAGCAGAAAAAACATATTTGGACGAAACATTTCTTCTTCCTGCAAAAAAAAAAAATCATTATAATTTCAGTGATATCATCATTATTGAAGTAACATCAAATCTTCCAAAAGAAAAGCTATTAAAAAATAGTGATGAAAAATGAAAAGTCTTTATCCCTTCTTATCATGAAGTACAATAGACTATTCCAGGGCTGCTTCTTCTATTGCTCTTTTTCAACCCASTGATAGAAAACTAGGAGTTACTTGTTTTAAATTACTGTCTCCAAAAAAGCTGCATAGAAAACAGGTTATTTATGGTAAAGGAAAAATTTTCCTGTTTCCACAAAGAGTATTCCCACTTTATCTGAAAGTCTGGAAATCTGTAAGGACTGCCAAGGAACAGTGACCTCTTGGCCACTGTTTGAACAGGACAGGTTAACGGGGACCAAGCAGTTTCACTGGAAAACTCATCACCTGACAAGAAAATCACATCATCAGCCCAGTGCCCCTGCAGGTGACCAGGCTCAGGTGACACACTACCTGAGGGGCCTGAAGCTGGATTCTTCTCAGTAAATGTAATTTCTGCCTGAATTGAATGGTACTGTTCTGATGGTTCCTCTTTGCCATCACAGTGATATAAATGGAACCCTCCATGAGGTAAGATACTATTTTTTTGTGCCCTCAGTCTTTGTCACTTATCTCATCCCCTGGCTAACACCGCTCATGCTGCACCCCCAGCCTGGCACCCTGGTTTTTCTGCTGGCAGAGTAGGCACAGAAAGCAAATGAATCTCAGCTGAGCGGCCAGTCTCTTTCCCCACCTGTTTCCTCCCTCCTYGTCCCCCTAGAGCTGTCACCTCCACAAGCACCGATTAACTTGTTTAAAACGGGGCAAACAGCTGATGGACTGCTCCGTTCTGTTCTAACACCAGCTTTCCAAACAGAGGTACTCATCTCTTTAAAGCCTCGTTCCTGCCTGTCCCAGTGATAATCATCTCAAAGGATTTGGGGGCCTCGGCAAACAAAACTCATCCTTTGGGCTGAAACGCTGCAGGCCGTGGGTGTGCACAGCCCTGTGCGTCCACGGCTGACACTGCCTGCTCCTGCCAGCACCGCACCTGCACCTCAGCAAACCCACAGAGCTGAGCCTGCACTCCACAGAAACCTGAAACACAGCTGGACAAGGAACTGAGAACAGTGGAAAGGAAGGACTGTGTTTGTGCTGCACGGAAGCAGAGGAAAATAAAACATGAGGGCTCTGACTATCAGCTGTGCTGGCCAAGAACAACCAGCAAGCACAAGGCCTTAGTGCTGAACCTGAATGAACACTCAGTAAGGCRTGATCACTAGAAATTACATAGCAAAGTTTTCAGGGCAGGGAGATGATCCAAGATTTGCTTTGTACAGGGATATACCCTGCAGTTAAATATTTCATTTTTTACCTTATCAGATAAACAAAAGGTATTTAGTAAATTTAGAACCATCTAAAACCATGTAATAAAGTCCATAATTATTGATCTAACATTACAACAGTCTATGTTAAAACCTAAGCTTTATTACAGTGAAAATAACTGAAATAAAAAAATAATAATGTTATATTTGTGGCCTTCCATCTTGGCTGACAACACAAACAAGCACAGCTCCCCAGTGCCTCCCAAGATGAGACCAACACTTCCCAAAAAGCCCCATGTAATTCATCAGCTATGATCAGTATCTGCTGTGTCTAGAGAACAAGTGCTCCAATCAGAGCATGAAGCTTTCTTTTTCCTTCTTACACGCATGATCTTACTCAGATTAATTTATTTAATCCGTAAGAAACTAATTTAAAATGCCAATGTTGTGGCCATTAAACTGATTTTCAATTTTAAGTCAAATCCAGTWGACACAAATCATGAATGAGAAAGCACTAACTACTGCAGCCCCTACTGTTTCTAATGACTTCATATGTAAAAATGAAATATTTCAACACAACTGCYGAGCTATGTAATTGTTTAAACAAGTGTACACAAAACCAGTGTAGTTAGTTGATAAAAAAAAAGTATAATATGTAGTTCAAAAGCTACATCAGATTGAAAATCTACRCATTTTAATGTATTTCAACTAAGGAGAAAAAGATCTTCCTTTAGGCCAATAACTGCCAAGAAATATAAAATTGCAAGCTAGGATTAAAATTCACCGTTCAGACCAAGATGTTCAGCTGGCTGATATAAATTCTGTCTAGAACTGGCAATTCAAATCACTTTGACTTCAACCAGTTCRCTGATCTAATAAATTGTTCGGTGCTGTGAAACAAAATCATAGTTGAAATGCTGCAAGATTTTAAATTAAAGCAGGAATAGTGAAGAGTTCATTGCTTTGATAATGTGGATAAACAGCAGGAGGCAAAATCCTTACTTCRATGGAGACTTCAGCTCTTGGAGAAACTTCTGCCAGGACTTGCCCTCTAAAACATCAAGTATTACAAAGCCTTTTTTGTAAGATTTAGGGATTTTTCTACAGTTAAAAACTAATTRTTACAACTATACCTTCCAGTTGGCCAGCTTTTGAGCCTCTATGATTTTTATAAAAGCTCCCATAAGGATACCTAGGAGAGAATAAGAAAACATTCTGAAATAGCAACAAAATGTGTCACTGTGTATCAGCTCTCCATGTTTTAGAAGTGAAAACAAGGCAAAACATAGTGCAGCAAGTTAGTTTCATTCTTAAACCATGAAAACACTGAGTGGTTTTGGGTTTAATCCCCAAATACCCAGTTTCCAACACCTTACATAACTGCAGAGTTTCCCTGYGCAACAGATTGTCTCTTGGGATATCCCAAACAGACGTACCGAGAGTGTGATGCTCACTGGTTCAGAAAGACAACAGGCTTAACTACYCAAAACCACTTCTCATCTAAGCTGCACTCAAATGAAATTTCACCTTTCTTGCTGAAGAATCAGGAAGTTATGAGTTAGGCATCTGTGCTTCATGTCACTTCAATATTATTTGCAGTTAAAGCAGCTTAAATGAAATCAGTCTTCTCCACAGAAGTGAATTTTGTTTGAATGAAATCATAGGCCTTTCTGGCAATGAAGAAAGCAACAAACTCTGATCAGGGTGGAGATCCTGTCAGAACTATTTTCCAAATGAATTACACACTGTTTAAGTCATGTAGAAATAATGTGAATACAGAAGATAGAATTTTATCAAGGCTGCTGCAAACTCAGTGGTTAAAGGTTATAGCACTCTTTCCTTCCATACATCTTCAAACATAAAACTGTAACAAGATTTCTTCTGGAAGTCATGAAGATAACTCATGAACTGTCATCAATTGTTTCCAAGTAGTTATAGAGAACTTGTCTTCAGCCAGATTTCAGATCYGTGCTTCTGCATAGTTGTGTTCTATAATTTACAGAATGGAGACTTCACGGTCAAGCACTGGGACGGAAGCCAAACTCTCCAAATGAAAGGTACAGAGTGTCTGAGAAGCCTGAAGTATGCCTTCCTGTAACTCATGTTAAGTGTGCTTTTCTGTAACTCATGAGACCTCCTCTCATGCTGTAGCTAACAAAAGAGCCTCACAAACTGAATCACATGGATTACTGCTGATGGATGTGTCACACACACAAAGCCACGAGGCCTAAGCCTTCCTTTATACAAAAATCTGGGAAGGCATTGGTCCCAGAGGGTAGAAATAATTGTTCCATGAAATGGTTTCTATGGAAWGGAAGAGGAAAACATCAATGAAGCAACATCAAAGGTCTGCTGTTCCTTGAAGGACAGAATGCAGATACAGCCACTCACATGCCACATGCATTTACAAACTACTCTTTCTTCATTACTAAATGAATGAATGCAGGTTTAGATCAGCTGTTTCTATTACATCAGGGAGGTCAGTTTTGTCAAGGGGCTAATTAGAAGGGTAAGTCTGTAACAGTTAATCTATAGCTCACTTCTTTGAAAATTTTAYAGGCATTTTCTTATTGCAACCAACCTTTATTTTTCCCGAGAACATGTTAAAACTCAGTAACAAATCAAAGAGAAAAAACATTTCTGGAAACTATTTTTACCAACAAAATTCCAGCAACTTATAAGGATGAGGATCAAAATCCAGCCTCAGAGAATGCACTCCCACCCTGTCAACCAGGAGAGACACACCCACTAGAAAACATAAACCAGAAGCTTCCGAGCAGCTTGGACAACGGGTGGAAAAACACTTGTGAAAATCATATCTCTCTTCTCTGCTGCCACTTTTATTAGCCTTCAATAACTTCCTGAGAGGATTGCTAAATTTACAAGTCAAAACAGGACACACCTCACTTCTGGCACTGCTGGCAAAACTGGATACTTGAAACTCAAKCTGCGCTCTTGCAGCTGTGCAGAGCATTAGCAGGACCAGAGGGTCACTCAGCTGGCAGCTGCAGGGATCACACAGGTGCTGTACTCCCACCAGGCTGAGAGTGCATTGAGAAAATAATGAATATTAGAAAAAGTAATTAATAAGTAAGGAATTTTGCCTGATTTGCTCCTCAATGACACATTTAAAAATCAGGAGCAGCAGCATACAAATAAATTAAATTACCCTGACACAAAACTGTAGGCTCAGACATACTCTAAATTTATTCCAAATGAAGTACACACCTGATCTCCATGAAGGGTGACACTCTTGTAACTCTAGCCATAGGAAGAGCTCTTGTCATGGTACTGCTGGGACAGTTAAGGGTCTGGCAGTCCAGGTGAGTTTTTGGGGAGTTGCAGTCCCCAGCTACATTAAAATCCCACACTCAGAAATAAATCTGCCAACACCAATATAAACAATGTACCAGCTCAAAGGGAAGGCTGGAGCCTCATGACCAGGGGGTGTTGCACATCTTGTCCTACCCTGAGGATGCAAACCAGCCAAAGTACTCAGACAGTGACATCCCTACAGGCGTCATCTTCCTGGGCCAGTTTCTGCGTGTATGGTTATTTTGTTATTTCTTCAATCAATTTAACTCSGAGAATTACTTGTTTTCTTCACTGCATCCAGTGTGCTGTATCTTTCTAGTGATGGCTAACACACAACAGAGCATTATCTCCAGTGCACACCACTCACAGGCCCTGGATTAACACAAATCCAACATAAAAATGTCATGGTTACTCACCTAAGGAAACAACAGCCACGCTCTCTGGTAAAAAATGAAGCCGGTATTCTATCAGTAAATGCACCAATATGATGCAAATWGCTGTGAAGGGAAAAAAATGGAGATTCAGAAGTGTTGGAAAAGAGTAAAATATACTTTTAAATATTATTTTTAAAATACACAAGCAAACGTCTAATGATTTAGTAGACTTTGGCAATAAACCGAGAAGTACCAGTGTAAGCAGTGGCTTCCACCACCACAAATGTTATAAATGCCTGTGCCTGTGCAAAATCCCACTTCTCAGAGAGAACCAGAGGAGAAATAATAACTATGATTTTGAGTTGGCCTATGTCCTCAGATACAGACTACAGTTAACAGAGATTAGCAGACTTTCAGTTAGTTCATCATTCACCTATAACAAGAAGACTGAAAAAAATCGTCATGCCACTAGACTGTTCCTCTTGCTGTGCCTGGACTCCAGTCTGAACTGGAAGGATGGGCTTGGGAGGGGTAGGTGCCACCAGCTTGGTAGTAGTGGCCAGCAAAGTGTGSAGGGTGGCATTGATGACCTCGTGGGTGGCATTTGCAGACCTGTCAGGATAACAGAATGGGTGATTATACCGGATAGGAGCAGCACGACAGAGCCYACCACAGATATGCACACACCGACCCACCGCCAGATCACACGGAGCTCGTGCCGGTGACCGGCTCCTCACGGCGTGATTTAAAAGCAGTCAGATCAGACAAACACGGCAAGCTCCTGTTCCCGGAGCRGGCTGGCGCTGAGTGCCTCACGCACCGCAGCGCCCACCCCGCTSTGCACCGAGCCTGGCACCGAGGGCACGACCGGCGCACCCGGAGGGGCACGGCAACAGCAACAGCAACAACCCCGCTGCCGCTGCCGGTCCCTCCGCCACTGCCACTGCCACTGCGGCCCGTGCCCGCCGCTCCGGCACCGCGCGGGGCCTCGGGCCGCCCGCACCGCACCGCGAGCCGCTATTGAGGGGACGGGCACCCCCGGAAGGGACGGCACAGCACAGCCCTCCCGTGCCCCGCAGCGCGACCGATCCCGGCCGGCACGCCGCGGAATGGAACGGCACGGCACGGCACGGCACGGCACGGCACGGCACGGCACGGCACGGCACGGCACGGCCGTGGCCCGCAGCCCCAGACCGCCCCCGCCGCCCCGCACTCACTCCGCCATCTTGCCGGGCTCACGCTCCCACGGCGCCCCGCGCGCCGCCGCTTCCGGCGTTCGGACGGGCACGTCC
>JACDOX010000245.1:621648-638887 GCA_014549065.1 Cardinalis cardinalis | reverse complement strand
ATCCATCCCCATCCATCCAGTGCAAGTTCAAGCTGCTGGGCTAACAGGGCCATGGGACAGTGTATAACAGCATCACATGCATTTCTTTGATTTCTGGTCTGACTAGCTCAGGAAATAAGAGGGGAGCTGTACAAATACACTTATTGAGTAACTCAGATTGTTTTAAAGGCCCTCTGAAATATCAGCTGTGAACTTAATCAAATTAAATTTTAGATTTATGACATTGACACTCATTTACTTAAAAGTGAAAGCCACCTGAATAGGCATGAACATGCCTGAATTTTAGAAACCAGTGACTAGGACAGTAGCTGTTTTTCTCCGGGTTACTGGCAGGGCAGAGCGGGAGAATGTCGAGTTTCATGTTGACAGACTGAACCTACACCTCCTTTGCTCATCTGATGTGGTTTTGTTGTGACCTACTTAGATAGTCTTACCACAGTTCTGACCAAGGGTTTTTTTCCACACTGGCTGGTTTCTGATGATCTGCAGTTTGCTAATCCCATCTGCTTTAACTCATTCTCTGCATSCCAGTAGCACTGGGGACAGAGCGCATGGCTTCAGCAGAGCCACAGCTCATGGGGTGACTCAGAGCTCACAGGTGCCCGTGAGAGGAGACTGGTGCTTTGCAAAGTGGTGCAAGCTGATTTCCAGAGTGATGTGCACATCTTCCTCCACTTGGAAACAGCGGGACTGCAGGGCCCCAACACACCAGAAACCCAGGCACTTCTGCTTTTTGATCTCCGTTTTCATTATATACTGGAGGAGAGATTTTGAACAACACTTCATCCATAAATAATGAAGCTTGATCCAGAATGAGATGCACTTAAGCTGATGAAACACAGGAAATTTCCTTGTGAATACTGTCTTCCTTTTTTCTGTGAAAACTAAAATTCTGAGTTTGCCAAGGATGGCTGGAAGTAGCTGGTCTCTAAAAGGTGAATCATCAGTGTTTCCTTTGAGAATGCCTCTAAGAAGAAACTCGTCTTCTGCAAACTTGCATGGTCTTAGCTCATAATAACTTTTTGAGTTTTTATTTGCTTTTCTGGGAAGCACAGAGAAAAAGCCAGAAGCTCTGTTGAAAGGGACCAAAAGTCAATGGGATTATGGCAGAGAAGGACAGTGGGGGCCATGTGCCTCTCTCCTCCATGCAGTATGCCTCGTGCTCTGGGTCACAGGACAGGAAGAAGCTCCCCAGCTGTGCAGCCCAGTCCTCTTTGGCAGGTCATCATCTCGTCCTCCCAAAAATAAGAGAAAAATATCATTGAAAGCATCTCTGGAGAGCTCCAGCCCATCCTCTGTTTACAGCAGGTCCAGCTTCAAGGTCAGAGGAGTTGTCCAGGTTGGGGTCTTGTCTAGAGAAATTTTGAAAATGTCTAAAGAMTGGAATGTCTCTATGGATGGAGCGTGGATGGAGCTGCTCTGGGAGACCTGTCCTCGTGCTGCACCACTCTCAGGGTGAAGAACTCTTTCTGTTGTGCAGCTGGRAGCCCCTTATTTGCACTTCATAGCTGGTGCCATGGCAGGCACCCGCTCCTCTTCCCTTACAGCTGTGCCCACACTGATCTGAGGCAGGAGTAGTTGTGTCCAATTCTGGTGGTTTCAAATCCAGTCAGATAGTGGTGGAAAAGTCAGCTGGTCAGAGAAAAGGGCACGCCTGGAGTCCTGTATGATTTTCACYGGTGGCAAAGGGCTCCTGCCCTTGTCACCAGAGCAATGCTCAGTTCTGTACCAGGCTGGTGCAGAACAAGGAAAATCTTAAAAYTCTCTTTCCTAGTCACATGAGTTGTGTTTGGCATAATGAGTAGGTCATCTGGCCTAAGAAAGAAGGCCAGAAATTGTACTGGTTTGCTTTTTCTTTGCTATTTCTTTGCTTTTGTTTTGTTTGGGGTTTTTTGGTTTTGGCCTTGGCCTCAGCCTCATTTTTTGGGTTGTTTTTGTTCCTTGAATCTTTCAACTGGTGTGATCAGAAAGCTCCACGCTTGTTTTGTTTTAGTGGCCTTTTAGCTGTCATGTGTTTTTAATCATGAGGGACTGGTGCAGAAAAGGGATGAGTACAGATGTAAGTCTTCAGGAGGTGACTGACCTCGTCCTCACTGTGCCTGCTGGCCATGGCCAAAAGGAAACCACAGATGGGGTTTGGGAGCCATGGGAAGGATTCAGGAAGGGATGTGGAAGGGAGGAAGATTTAGCCAGGAAAGCAGAGGCCTGGCAACATAAACACAAACCCAGGACTGAACCTCACAAAGGCCAGGATCTGAAGGAAAAAAAAAAMCAACAGGAAAAGGAAAAAAGGTAGATGGAGAACAAGGTTCCCAGGGAGCATCAGAGGGGGGAGCATCAGAGCAGTTGGAGGCACCAAGGGCTGCTGGGTCAGGCTCCTGTGTGAGAACAGGAAATTGCAGCAAGCACGTAGCAGCTGGTGAGCCACTSTGAACTGTCTCCTTCCCACTGAGCTGCAGTGCTGCACACACGCTCAGCACAGCACACTCTGGCTGAGGTAATCACAGGTGATACCAAATTATAACGTCTCAAGTGTTCTGTGCCAAGAGATGGTGATTTTCGTGTCTCATCTCTGACTCATCAGCAGGAAATACCACTGCTTGTTTGACCTGTTGTTTCCAGTGAGAAGGGGCCAGTCCGAGTTACTGAGGTAACCACGGAGGTAACCAAGGCAAGCGCCRCTCCAGCATCATGGTGCACTTGGTGTTTCAAGGACTTGGTCACAAGGAAAGTAATAATTTCAGCAGGAGGCTGTTCAGGCTGCTTCTCACTTGTGGTTTTCTGATGCACAGCTACTGAGCATCTGTTGATTAATGCATGCACTGAATGTTGCTTTTAATAGATCACAGGAATTTCACAGTTGTTTAAGCTCATCTAAGATGATGTGGCTGTAGGTAACATAGTGTTTAGTTTTAATTCTTAAATTATGCAGAGCAGCCTATATAGATAACTGTGTAGAACATCGAGGGCAGGCACAGATGCATTAGTGACCAGCTATAACCTTGKGCTGGAAATGTTGGAGAAGGTGCTAATTTACAGCCCAGGACTTTGTTCTTGCTCAGGAGTGGAGTCTGTTGACTCTAAAGGCCAAGGGCATGCCAGATTTCCTCTAGGGAGTTGGTTTAGCTCTTATGACAGTCTTTGGCCTTGAAGACACGTGGGTTTGCCTTTTAGATTATCTACAAACTCGGTGATCTCAGGCATGTTGAAGTCACCCTTGAGTCAATTCTCTCTGGAGCAGTGCTGAATTTCTTTGCAGTGGGGTGCAGCAACAGTGGGAGGAGGCTGCCAGATATAGAGAAGGTGGAAGTGCTTCAACCAGATTTACTGTAGAACTGTCCTTCAAGTGTTTAAATACATCAGYTCCCTTCCAAGCTTGGATTCATAGTGAAGATAAAATATTTCCTGGATTGTGGAGGGGGATTCAGCTCTAAACTTACCCGAAGGCAGATCCTGATCTGGCATGGAATATAGTATAGGCCAAAATCCAAAATGAGTCAGTGTTTTGAAAGACAAAATCAGCAATACTGAGAACACCAAGATCAGCAGTGGCCTTCAAGTGGCCTTATCTGTGGGCTGCATGTGAYGAGGGGATGCCTATGGCTATGGCACCACAGTACCAACAGGGCTTACCAAAGACCTACCTTTTGGGGGCTTCAGCATCACCCAGGATTGGACCCATCACAGCTGCTGAAGATCTTGGCAGGCTGGGATGTGGGTGCTGGAGAGCTGCACTGGCCTGAGAACAACCTCTGCACAAATGGATCATCTCCTCTCACTCCCCTCTCTCAGTCTGAGGTTGAAAAAGAGAGAACTGGTGGTACTTTCACAGGGCAGATGAATGATCTTTCTTATTAAAMTGAGGGCATTTCTTTATTATACAGGTGAAGGTTCAGCTGCCACTAAGGAGGCAGGGAAAGCATCAGCATGTGGTTTGCTTTATTGCTTTGCRATAGATATGAGAGATTCTCTTAAGCTGACTAAGAAATGCTGAAAACACTTTTTGACCCTTCACTGTACAGAGTTGTTTTTCCATTTCTTCAAATGCCCTAGCATGTACAACATTTTATTCTCTTGTTCTCTAGCTATGTGCAGTAGGCATATGCCTGGGTGCATATATATACACAAACTTGCATGTATAAACATAAATAAATACATAGGCAGGCAAATTCCAGGCACTAGTTCTCAACAGATAATCTCTCTCCTGTTGCTTTGTTATCTGTTGTTTGAAACTATTGGATGCTTGGTTTGTTTGCTTTTCATTGCATGTTTAGTCTGGTTTTGACATGCTCAATCTGGAGTTTATGCAGGAGGAAGCGGTGACAATGGGAATCACATTGCGCGGCTGCAGCCAGTGCTTAGCAAGATGTGCTGCTGTAGCCAGGCCCCAAAGGTTGTGATTCACCTGAGATGCAAAGGGGATCAGCTCTCGGAAGCGGGGACCCAAAGGGCACTGGAGGGAGTGTCCCCAAGGACGCTGCCACGTCCCCTGCTGGCACTGCTAGCTGAGTGGCTCGGTACACAGGCTGGGGAGACTGAGCTCCTCTGTTGCCTYGGGTGGGCATGGGGTGAAGAGCGCCTCGCTGAGGAGTGGCGCCGACTTCTCCAGCCCTGGCTGCTTTTCAGGGAAATGCAGCTCTCCTGACCCCAGCCTCATGTCTTCATTTTTGGCAGCAGAGGTTTGTTCATGCTGGCTCGTGCCCTGCCACACCAACACCTGCTCTGCCAGGCAGCAGCCACAGGACTGTCCCCATGCACAGAGCTCGCTGCTTTACCAACAGACAGGCTCTGCTGGCTGCATGGCTCAGACACTGACAGGTATGGCCAGGAGGTGCTACCCCAGAGACAGGACATAGAGGAATTTTCCTCCCTTGTTTTTTGTTTTAAACACTGAATTTTTTTGACYGTGAATTCAGGCATTTCATGAATTTCAGAGCTGGTGCTGTGCTGTGACTCATCGAGTCCCCTCTCCCAGCAGTGTGTGATGGGCCTTCTGTCTCACAACGTGACTCTCCCAGCACAAATGGGCTATGTTTAGTGACAGGCTTCGGCAGGAGGCTGTTGCTGTTTTACAAATGCCTAAACTGAGGCAAGAGAGGCTGGAGAAACGGGCCCAGAACAGACAGCAAGTCAATGAGAGAGCTGGGAAGCGTCTCACAGGGTCTCTTCCACCTGCTTTCTGACCAATGCTTTATCCTTAAACCCAAACGCACTGGGGAAACCTGCTCCCACTTTTTTACCCCAGTCTCCCAGTAAAGAGGTTTCTGTTTGTTTACAGGCAAAGTGAGCGATGGCTCTCACTGACACCACTTACTTATCTGCCCATTCTGCACCCTGCCGGCGGCCAGCCAGCCAGGCTGGAGCCCAGCACAGGGCAGCTCCGTGCTCCTGTCCCCTGCCAGTCTCAGGGACACAGCCACACTTCTTCCCAGCAGTGGCCAAGGGCTTCTGCATGCTCACAACGTGAGATGTGAGAAGGCAGTGATGACTAAGTACCATCCTTTTCCGTTTCTTCCTGAATGGCTTCCTCAAGTCAATCTACTTTCTTTTTCAAAGGGCTGTTCAATGCTTCACTGCAAACCAGCATTGCAAGTTTGAACCTCGCCCACCCTGCCCCAGGTGTGGTTTCTGGAGTGTATTTATGTATTTGGTGCATGTGTATCCATTCCAGAATTTGATGGCACATTGCATGTRTGTGTGTGTGTAGGGGAATGACAGGGAAAGAAGACTAGAGCAATAGAAAGCATCATTTCTAAATTAAGAAAAAATAAAATAATGAAGAATGGAACAATCAATTATGGCCAGGCCAAAATTAGAATTTAAACAACCAAATGTTCCCCTTTCCCATACTCAAAGCCAGTAGAGGCTGCAAGGAGGCATCTCAGGAGGCAAAGGCAGGGTAAGCTTGGCTCCTAAAAGCCTCTCCAGCTGCTCCTCAGTAAATAAAAATCATGGACACTTCTAGTATCTGCAGCTTCCTCTGGCAGCCTGTCCCCACTGGACTGGGAGCACAGCCACCTCCTTTTCTGTTCGGGACCTGGCTGCCCCCAGGTTCCTTGGGCACAGGCCCATGTGCTGCAGGGAGCTGTGAGTGTTGTGCCCACGTTTGCCCTCGGCGGGCAGGCGGCAGCTGCTGCCGGACAGGAGCCATTCGTCACCCGGGAGGTGGAACCCCAGTGCCATCTGCAGAAAGCTGGGCCTTGCCTGAGCCCTGCCTTCCTTCCTGTACAGCTCACCTCCTCACTGCCTGCCCTCTGCCAGGGGTTTGTTTCAATGCTGAACACCTGTTTGTTAAGGGCAGGGTTCAGTATTCTCTGGATTGCATTCTTTTTTGTCTATAAATTAAAAGTTCTTCCTCTTTCCTTATTACAGGCTATCCTGAAAGGCCTTCTGTCAATGGGAATTARCAAATCTTTATGACAGCTCTGATAAACAGAGTGTTTGGTTAGCTGGATTACATTTACTGGTGCCAGCTGCAAATGAGTCCAAGTATCTGTTGTACTGGTGAGGTGCATCTGCTGTGACATGTCTACAAACAAATGGCAATTGGAAAAGAGAGCAACTGTACAAACAACTGCATTTTTCGCTCATGGCTGTAGCCTGGAGCTGCTGGGCACTCCCAGGACTTGTCACCTCTTGCTCACATGAGCATCGTGCTCTTGAGCTGCCTCCAGAATTGCCAGCCCTCACAGGGGGAAATGCGGGACCCTTCCAAGAAGGATGGCTGTCTTCTCTGCCCTTTGCCAGTACTGGGATGGCCTGGCAGAGGCAGCTGGGACACAGGGAAGCACATGAGGTGGCATTCCAAAGTGTGTGCCAGCGTGCACACATATTTCCCAGCTGGTCTGGCTGGCCTCCAGCCCGCTCTGCTCAGGAGCCCTAGCCAGACACCTCTGCCCAGTGCCATTTACCAGATTGTTGGGAATACAAGCAGGACGACCTAGAATTTCTGGGAGGCTCCATTACCTTGTCCATGGTGCCTCTGCTGGGAGCGAGAACCTTCACAGCTGAAATTATATAAGTATTCTGTTCAGTATCCAGCAAAGAGTAGAGAGAAAAATAATCACCTGAAAGTTCTGCTCGGCCTGGTACACCACACTCTCTCACATCTCCTTCCTGTCAGAAGCTGCTGCTGGTGGTCTTTATAGGCATTCTCTGAAGTGTAAGAAGTAAAAGAATGTTCTCCTGCTTGTGTTATCTCTGCAATCCCTCATCAGGACAGCAATTGCTTTGTTGATAAAACACAGCTCCTGTTCACACCTACTTCACAAATCACTTTTGACCCACAACATGCAGGACCCATAGGACAAGAGCTACATCCCCTCCCAGGGCCCTGTGGCCTGTCTTACCCTGGATAGAGAACATGGCTCCTGCATCCTGAAGGGTTGATAAGGAGACAAATGCAGATTCCACAGAGGTAAAGTGGAAAAGCAACAATAACAAAGATTCAATGCCACACAAGCGATAACTATCTCATAGGAAAAAGGGGATATATTGTGAAAGAGAGAAAAGACAATGGGAGGAAAGCTATCTAGCTGCGGTGGGCTGGTGAACACACAGGCAGGTGTTCACTCCCCTCCAGTCAAATGGGGGAGGAGATCAGAAGGACAAAAGCGAGAAAGAAGGAATGTGTTGGGACAATGGCAGTTAATAAGTGAAGCAGAGCTGTACAAGCAAGAAAGCAAGATAAGGAATTCAGTCACCACTTTGCATCAGCAGGCAAGTGCTGGGCTGTTCCTAGGGAAGCTCATAAATGTTACTTGGGAAGACAAACACCACAACCTTGAACATCTCTCTTTCCTCATCCTGTCTCTGAGCTTTTATTGCTGAGAACAATGTCCAATGCTGTGGAATATCCTTTTGGTCACGGCGGGGGTCAGCTGTGTGTCCCCCTCAGTCTCTCACCTCCCCAGCCTACTCACTGTGGGGGCAGAGTGTGGAAAAGAAAAGGCCTTGATGCTGTGCCAGCACTGCTGGACAGTGGGTAAAGCACTGGGGTGTTACCAGGGCTGGTTTTGTCCAAACTACAAACCACAGCCCCTGACCAGTGCCACTGAAGAAACTCCACTCGTCCCCAGCCAGAGCCAGTCTGGCAGTGCTGGAGGAGGAGAGCCTGGCGAGAAAATACCAAAAGCCAAGGGCAAGGGAATTATTTCTTTCCTTGGCAAGGCCATTTTCCTTGGATACTCCTCTCTCTCCAAGAAGAGATGACTCTTGATAGACACAGCTGCTCCTTCTCACGGCCACATCCATGCAGTCGCGGTGCAGGGGCTGAAGTGGGTGCATTGCCATTCCTGCAGTGCTGCTGCCCATGGCTGCTCCTGGCTCTGGGGTAAGATGAAGCTGTGACAAGCAGCTCCCTCTGCTCTCCAAGGGCCAGGTCTTCTGCTGATACTCCAATTAATTTCAGGTCTGGAAAAGGGTTGCATAGTCTCAGAGTTTCAGCTGGGACATATAATATCACATCCCTCTGTCCCAGCAAAGCAGTGATGGCTCAAAGTGATCCATGCTCTTCTAAACCCAGAAATCTGCAGCAGCAGGGAAAAACGTTAACAAAAAGGTGTTTGTTTAGTTTAAAATACCCTTACAAACTAAACAGCTTAAATCCAGGTTGTGTACAATGAACTGTGCACTGTAAAAAAATATTTTTCTTGGTTTGTCTGAGAAAAATATGCTGATGGCAAGGCCAAGCCTGGTTTGTTGTTGTAACTAGGCGCCGTTCTTAGCAAACTCGCTGCTCGCCTCAGTCGGCCATTGTGAATAACTGATGGAGGTTGCATAAGAAGAGAAACTCTGCGAACCTGGCTGAAACCAGCTGGTCATGCAGGGAGCACCCTCCCCCTGCTGAATCATGGGGTGGTGACTGTTTGGGGACACAGCAGTTAGGGCCAGCAGACCCATGAGGTGACCTTCCCTGGCCACCTCTGTATCACAGGCCAGTATTATCCTCTGGCAAACCCTGTAATGAGCCCCACAGCTTGTATTTCAGGATGTGTGGCTGACACTTAAATTCCATGGAATTGCACTGTTTTAATTGGGTGACAGCAAGACATTAAAAAAGCTATCACTTCCACTTCTGCTCCTACAAAACTCATCCTGACTTTCAATTGAAATATTTCAGGCTGCACTTCTGTGGTCACTCAGGTTGTTCATAAGAAGAAAGTATGAGCCCTGGTGCCCTGGACAAATTCCAGTTTAGGTGATCCAATTCTGCTTCACCACATCTTCCCACCATTGCTGTACTGGCTGGTGATGCTCTGCCTTTTCTGCCCTGCCCCACATCTCAGGGTTATTCTGCACTGTCAGCTGCAGACCCTGCTGTGGGCTTGGGTGGAGATTCTGAGATTCCCAGAGGAAATACCAGAGCAGGGTCAGCCTGATTGTGGACTGCAGCTCCTCTTCCTGTTCCGATGGCACAAACAACCCTGTCACACTGGATCCATGGTGTCCTTGGGAAATGTTCTGCCTCTTTCAAGCACGCCTTGACACAGCTGCTGTCTTTCCCTGTGTGGAAGCAGAAGTGCTGCTGTCCTGTGTGGAGACCAGGGCTGGTGCCTTCCTCTGTGGCTTTCCTGGGTAGATGGTTTGTCCAGGCTCAGCAAATCCACCACGCTCAAAAGGTGCTGACCCATCACACGCACACAGCTGCACAGCACCTCCACGGTAAACCTGATGCTTCCAGAAGGTGTTGGTCTTGCAGCACATGGACTATGCAGCAGACAGAAAAACACTGTTCTTCCTGACTTTGCTGTGTGGCAACACGGCTGGGGCTGCTGTACAGCACTGCTGGCCAGCCTGCACGCCCCTGGCTGCAGTAAATCTCTCTGCTCTCCAAGTGCAACATCTCAGCTGAAAAAGAGTAGGTATCTGGGCAAAGGCAGGCAGGCAGCAAACTCCTCTTCAGGGATAGCTGCAGTTGTGAAATAACTTGTTTCCAGATGCCTTATGATCCCTTGCAGTGACGGCATTAAATCAATACCTGTTTCACTCCTATAGGCAGGGTCCTGCTTATGTCAACAGCTGATATTTGACAGCATTAAGTAATTAGAAAAGTGAACTGCCCTGCAGAGTGAGATATTCCATGGAATAAAGATCTGTTTAGATCAGACTGTTGTGACTGAAGCCGAGTAACCTGCGAGGCCACTTGAGAGACACTTTGCCCTTGAATTCTGGAGAAAGGACAAGAGATTCGTGCATGGCTTTGTGTGAAGATCACTGGAGCGATGTTTCTGGTGAGCGTTTTCCAGAATCAGTGCTGAGAAAACAGGGTGTGAGTGTGGTGTGGGTGCAGCGTGGCGCAGGTGTGTGCCCTGCCCTTGGTGGCAGCTCACTGGCCTTGTATTGCTGAAATCACTGATTTGCTTTCTTTGGTCAGCAAGTCAAGCCAGTGACTGGGAGCAGGCAGTGCCCATGCTGTCAGCATCGAGCCCCRGGGGCCAGGGGCAGTCTGTATGCAGAGTTTGCAGCCCTGGATTCAGAGTCCTGCTGGCTTGGCTGTTACACATGATCCCACATTCAAACCCTGAGTTTCCCTTTCTGCTCTGTGCTGGGGAATTTCTGGTTGTTAATTTTGTAGAGGCACCCAGCAAAGCTGGGTAATGCAGAGAAGCAGCCTCAGACTGCCTGAGTGTGGAGGAAGTTACACATTTGGCATTTAAGAAAATGTATGCAAATAGCTTTTCCAAGGCATTCTCTTCACCATCCACGTTTAAAGCAATTAAACCTCCCTCAGAGCAACACTTCCTTGCAATAAACATTATACAGCACCTCACCAGTCTCCAGCACAGCCAAATAAATAATTGAAGACAATGATTCTGAGCTCTGAACTGTTGTTCTCCAGATGAGGAATAAATCAGCTGCAGCAGCAAGAGCAGCAGCTGTTTTTAGAGCTGGTGAAGGTCTCTTTAGCTTGACTTCACCTTTCCTGCTCACAGTCATGCTCGCTTCTGCAAGATTTGAGAGTCAGATATTTATAGAGGATAGCAGGAGTCCTTCAGCAAACAGGATCAGAATCAAGTATGACAGGAAATCATTAGGATTTCCTCAGAATAAAATAAATACAGTAAAGGTGCAAATGCTCCTTCGGGGAAAAGTAAGAGCACGTGGCACAAAGGGTGCTAGTGCCAAAAGCAGGCGGTAATGAAGCCCAGAGGAGAGGGAATCCTAAAGGGTGGTGCTGGCTCCAGCAGATCTCTCACAGGCTGAGCTGCTTCCCAAGCCTTGATTCAGCACATGCCTGACCCCTGCAGAGGTCGGTGACCTTCAGCAGGTACCCGAGTGCTCTGTCAGACGGCAGGAGCGGGGGACAGGGATGCCCGCCTGCACCGCCGGGTGTGGATGGTGTTACCCTGCTCGAGTCAGCCCCACATCGCTGCTCTGCCGGTGGAAAACGCCCAGAGCCATGGCCAGGAGCCCCTGACCCTGCAGCCGGCTCCTCGTGGCTGTCACTGCCCAGGGAGGGCTGCAGGAGCCAGCAGCTTCGAGGCAAGCAGGGAGAGCTCCCCAGCCCCGTGCTTTTCATGGGGACACGTGTGACACGGACACCCGGAAAACAAATGCTCCAGCTCCTGTTGGCTGTGGGGGGCAAGGCAAGCCTCCCTCCCTCATCTGACCAAGATGAGCAGAAATCACTCTGTGTCGTGTTCACTGCACGGCTTCTGAGTGATAAATCCAAAATCAGAGCCCGACCTTGCTACAATTTTAAGAGGAATGAAAGGCTGCACATGTTTTGAGGAAGTCCTACAAGCCCTTTCCTTGTACATCAAAGGGCAATGACTACAGAAGCAGTGCCTGGGTGGTCAAGAGGTTCATCTCTTCGCCTTTCTAATTAAATATTTATTCCAGTTAATCAAAATCCAAGTTAAGAAGAAGATTAAGGTGGCGGGAAGGCTTCATACTTTATTCCAGCAACATACCCAAATATATTCACAGGATTAATCATGATTTTTTGTGTGGCTGAAGGTTCAAGGAAGGATCCAGAAGAGAGCCATTTTGTATGGTCACCTGAGCCACTGGTCAGCGATTGAGGAGAAATGGTTAAAACCCCATCTGTAGTAGCTGTTGAAGGAAATGGGCTTTTTTTTTTCCTTCACAGCAGAATTTATATTCTGCATTTGAACCATCGTACTTAATGTGACCATGGAAGGTTCTTATTCACCATACAACTGTTTTCCCCTCTTGGGAATCCAATTAAGCTATTGGCCTTTGTGAGTTAATTTTGCATTATGTAATTATGAGTTAATAGAAAGCAATTTCCTCTGAAATGTTCTTTTGTTCCTGGTGTCCTTGTCCCTGGATTTCTGGAAGGCAGTTGCACTTCTAAATGGTGTGAAGTTGTGAAGTCAGGTGGCTTCAAGAAAGGCAGAATTGTTATCCTTCATCACTTTCTTTCCTCCGCTGCTAGTTTTGAAATCCAGCTGTGTTCTGAATAATGCAGATGTTTTTCCATCCCTGTCCCCTGGCAGGAGTTAGGCAGGATTTCACCTCTGCCTGCATTGCCTTTTCATCTGGTTTTGCCTGATGTCCCTGCAATCCTTCACAAACCAGGGAAGAGCAGCATTCTTCCATCCAATCCACAAACAAGGCTGGCCCCAGTGGAGAGCTTTCTGACATTCTCCTCTTGACCTCCAGGTGTACTGGAAATAGCCTGTTTATTTTCTGACTCTTAGACAGTTTGGGCTGTTTGGCAGTGGTTTACCTCAGCCATTGCCATAGCCTTTTGACAGGGATATTTGAAACAGTATTTTAAAATCCAGATAAATTACTTGCACTGAATTACACATTAATTTTATCTCGTCAGCTGAAATTTCCTTCCTTGGGGAGTTTTGGGAAGTACAGCCTGCTGTATTCCCTTGACTGAATATTTAGATCTCAAAGGCATTTTATGAGTCTTTGCACAAGTCCACTTGGACTGGGTCAGATGATCAACCTTCAGAGGTGGGCTGATGCAACAAAATAATTTGGATCTCTGCAATGTGCCATAAGCAGATAAATATTTTTGCCTATTTCTCTGATGAGAGTTACCTTCCATGTGAATGTGGAGCTCTGCAAAATCGTTTCTGTGGATATTGCCTCCTTTTGGGAGCTATGAGACATTTGTTGACTCTGGCAGAATGAGTCATCCCTATGGTTAGGCGCACGTACAGGTGCTACTAAGATCAGAGCCCTAATAGCCTTGTTAGAAAGTGTAGTGGGTGGCATAATCTGAGAACTGGTCTAGAGCACTCCTGTGTGCAAGGAGCACCTTGCAGTGTTCAGTGGAGTTTTTCCATCTTAACAAACAAATACTTGCTTTTGGTTTTCTCTCTGTCGTTGCTGGTACACCGAAGTGAGGTTAAATAGCTGCATCCGTGGGTGGCAGTGGTCTGATACCCAGCCGAAAATGCCAGGGCCACTTAGGTATGCTCTTATTGCCAAATTAAGTACACACCCTGTTGTGTCTTTCTGAAAACCTGCTGCATCAATAATTATGTGTCTGATCTGGCACATAGCATRCGCTGAGTATTTATTGCATACACTGGGGCTGTGGGTGTGCATGTAAAAAATATTTACATTCCTACTGTGCAACTGTGCATGCGTCCTCTGCGTCCTGCTCCTGCTCAGAGCCTGGGATGACACTGTGTTGTCTTTAAATGGAGCTGGAGCAAGCCCCATGCTGCAAAAAGACATTTAGTAAAACACAGAGGGAGCACATTGCTTCTGCAAGGCCGAGAGCTGGTCAGTGTCCAGTCCACCCCAAGCTTCTGTCTGTCTCTGAGAGACATGGCTCAGGTTCCCACTTCCCTCACAACCATCTGGCAGCAGAAACTCCAGGGAAGAGCTGAAGCAAGCTGCATTGCTGAGCAGCTGCAGGGCTGACACGGTGCGATGCTGACTGTCCTCACCTTTATAAGYGGAGGCGTTTTCTTAATCATAGCATGAAGTCTGTTCTGGAAAGTCTCTGCCATTGGGGCTGAAGGTGCCAGAAGTCCCAAAGTCCATGAAAAAGACTGCAAAATGCTGGCCAGGGTGGTGACATCCTTGCTATGGCCTGTCCTTCCCTGTAGTGACAGAACAAAGGTCATCTGCCCAGATGATCTAGTCCACATCAAGTATCTGTGGAAAGTGACAATGGGAGAAGTGCAGCTGAACTGGAGCATCCCTTTAATGATGGTTCAAACTCCAAAGCTGAGTGTTACGTGCTCCACAGCAGTCCTTTTACCTCCCCTGGGGTCAGCTCTGGTAAGGCTTTGCTGCTGACCCTGCCAGGCAGTGCTCCCCAGCTCGGCRTCTCCAGAGGCCCGTGGCAGCACGTGGCATTGCCCAGCTGAGGGTGAGGGCCTTGGGGCACCTCCTGGGCAGGTGGGTTTGCTCCATGCAGGGTGCCAGGCGGCCCCAGCCTCCCTCTCTTGTGGCAAAGTGCAGGATCTGATGTGCCAGGCTCAGCCCAGCCATGCCATGGCCATTGTTCATCGGGGCGGGCAGTGGCAGCTGCCCCTCACTGCAGCGGCTGTGTCCCTGCTGTGGCAAAGTGCAGGATCTGATGTGCCAGGCTCAGCCAGCCGTGCCATGGCCATTGTTCATCAGGGCGGGCAGTGGCAGCTGCCCCCCACACACAGCCCTGCGGCGGCTGTGTCCCTGCTGTGGCAAAGTGCAGCTCCAACCTCCCCAGACCCCGCGTGGGGCAACAGTGTCTGTACCCTCCCTTGGAGCACTGCCAGCCCTGGGGCACCCCCGAGCCATCAAAACTGCTCTCCCTCCAGATACCAAATGTCTTTCACGTGGAGACGGGCTCCRAGGGTGCAGCTACATCTTCTGGGGAGTGTAGGTGCCCTGGCAGGACCTGTCCCTCCATTCCTGATCRTGGCCACGCACCAATAGACCTTGCCTTCCCCTTGAGGCCATGGGCAAAGCCGCTCACACAAACCGGCCTTGAGGTGTCTGAGGCACCGTGGGCGCGTTAAACTCCGCACAAAGCGGGGCCCTGCCCTCCCGCRGCTGGCAGGGCTGCGGTGCCTGTGCAGGCTGCAGCTGCGGCAGAGCCAGGGCTCCCCAGCRCTCCTGAGACAGCCCCACTTGGCAGCGCGCCCGCCTTGAGTCCTAACCTGGCCTGTGGAATGATCCRAGACTTTGAAACCTCTCGTCCTGTTCAGTGTTGGATTTTTATTGGAAAAGGGATGCAAGTGGGAGGGTGGCTTTGGCTGATGTTCCGAATCCCTTAGCTGGGATGCAGTGGAGGGGCAGGGAGGGACAAGAGGGGAACAGACTAAGCAAAATAAAAGGGTCAAAGTGAAGCGGGTTGACTGGAGGCCTGGGGAGAGAGGGAGACGGGAGGTGAGTCAGAGCGGGACAGGCATGTCCCAGTGTGGCTCCAAGGCTTCTCTGACTTCACTTGTCTGTGACAGTCCCCATTGCGGCAGCCCAGGCCCAGGAGCCAGTTTCTGGGTGGCTCCTCCAGCAATGTCATTGCTAATTAAATATGTTCTAAAGGTTAGATTATTGGTTGCGACGATGTCTCACCTTTGACCATGTCTGCATCAAACAAATCATAAACCAACCAAGAAATCTTCTTGCATTCCCCTGCCCAAGGCATCCTTTTGGGAGTTGGCTAAACGCTATTTTGTGAACAGCAAATCCAGCCACCCTTGGCCATGCAGTTCTGCCGCAGTACTGTGGACTATCAGAAGTTAATAGGGTCAGGATTTCATTTGTTTCAATGAAGGGGGTGATAGAATAGCAATCCTGCAAAACAAGAACAAGTACCAGTTTCCTCATTCTTGAAATTAATGCAGCTCATGCAGCCTCTCCAGGGAAATCCCTGTTTTCCTCCTCAGCATCCTTCCATGRCTTGGCACATTAAGGAAATTAATACCTTACCTTTTAATGAGAGATTTCTATTTTTCTGCTAAACTCTCCTCTTTTTTAACTTTATTTTTATTCTCTTGCTCCACTGAGACTCTGTATCTAAGAGAAACTTGCTTGCGTCCCATTGTTGAAGGTGGGAACTGTTTTCTTTGTGTGCCCTTACTGCAYCCAGGCTGGAAGGGGGGCTGGTCCTTCCAGGGGTTGCTGTGGCACACAGCCATACCTGGAGAACCCTTTATCCCAGTGTCTGGCCCCAGGCTGACACGGGCTGGTGCAAGGCGCTGCCCAGCCCACAGCCCCGCAGTCGCTGTGTTGTGGGGTCAGAGTTTGGGTTGAGCAATGCCTTGCTCCTTGCCTGGGAGAGACTCGCCCCAGGACATGTGTCTGGAGGGACATACAGGGCATSTCCCACCCCACAGCCCATCATTCCTGGGACTGCTGCTGCCTTTGCTGCCCTTCCAGTGGCAGCTGGGCATGTCTGGCCCACAGCCTTGCTTCTTGCCTGGAGCCTCAGCTCGGCTTTCTCAGCACTATCTTTTGGTGAAGTAAGAATTGCCTCTCCTTCCAGCCTCCCCCGAGCAAAGTCTCCAATCATAAACGAGGCAAACCCCAGTCCTCTCTGGCCTGGGCTCCATCTGCTCTGCAGCTACTTCCGGCTCCCTCGATAAAGGTGTTTCTGGTCTCTCATATTTTCATTTTCAAGCATCTCCATATCTGCTTCCAACTCTTCCTACACACAGGGGAGCTGCCTACAATGTGTGCACAACTATCCAATTACTCTGTAACCGACTGGGGTGCTGGTTGCTGGTCGTGCTGATTATTGCGCTGACTGTGATGACTTCACCCCTGCTCCCTTCCACACACCGGTGTCCATCACATCGCTCCGGCTGCGTCTTCYCCCACAATGACCGGAGGCGCCCAGCACTGGCTGGAGCGGACCCTGCTGCTCGGTGGGGCAGAGCAGGGGCTGAGCCCTTGCTCTCCTGGGGCTCTGTGTCCCAGCTGCATGGCTGGGTGTCCCGGACCATGGCGGGGTGCCCTGGGCCACGGATGAATGTCCCAGGGCCGTGGCTGGATGTCCTGGATGGCTTCGCTGGGGCCACGGCCGGCTATGCTCGGCCACTTCTGAGAGGTCTCGGGGCCGTCGTTGGGTGTCCCTTGACCGCTGCTGGGCATCCTGGGCCACCGCAGCCTGTCTCGGGACCATTGTCTGGGCCCCAGAGCCCTTGCCCACCGTCCTGGGGCTGATGCTGGCTATCCCGGGAGCATCAGCGGCACCCCAGGACCGCGGCCGGGCGCGCCGAGGTCGCTGCCGGCTGTGCCGGGACCACCGGCGCTGCGCGGGGCGGCGCACGCCGCGGATGGTCGGTGCGGCGGGGGCTCCGCCGGTCCCGCC
>JACDOX010000245.1:606747-621068 GCA_014549065.1 Cardinalis cardinalis | reverse complement strand
GCGTCCTCATCTCCCGCCGCGGCCGGAGGAGGAGGCGCTGCCCCCGGCGTGCCCGGCGCCCCTCGGGCCGTGCCGCGGGTCCCCGGGGCGGCGGGAGGCGCCGGCCGCGCTCCCCGCGGTTCCCCGCGCCGCCGGGGCCGAGCGGCGCCTGTGCCAGCGGCGAGCGGGGGGCTGCGAGCCCGCTGCTGCCCGCCCCGGAGTTTGTTCTGGAGTAGTGGAGTGTTGTCCAAGTGCTTGTGATCCGAACGTGCTCCCTCGCGGAAATCCTACTCGGATTGTCAAGTGGGAAGATGAGAAGTGTGTATTTTCGAAGGAGAGTGTATTCGTCCTGTGTTCCGTGTCATAGCTTCGTGGGGAACTGGAGAAGCCGTGTGTCAATATGGCCAGCACCCGGTGCTGGTGGGGCTGTCTGTCCATCTCCTCTGAGATACGGGAAGGCTTGTGCCCGGAAAGCATCTGTTCACTTCGTACGGTGTATCTCGTTTCTGCAAGGAGCYGAGGCTCGTGGCTTGGCCTTCAACCAAACTTTGGCAACAATTTATTTCTATAGAAACAGTCCTTTCCAAAGAGATAGGGAGTTTCTCCTTGAAATGTCATTGGTATTGCTCATGCCATTCCTATCTTGGACATCCCAAGGAGATCTCTGTGTGCTTTCAAGGTGACTTCTGTGGGTTTTTATTTACAAATGATGTCCCGTGGCTGCCTCTGGGCTTTGGGAGCCTTTCCCAGGGCTGAGTAGGGGTTGGCTGGTGTATGAGGCTCTGCTCGCGTCCTGGGCACRTCCCAAGTGAGGCTGTGTGTGCTGAGCCTTGCCGTGCTGACCCAGGGCTCTGCTGGCCCCCAGGCTCCGGGAGGCAGAGCCACCTCCTGCTCCCTCCCTGAGCACAGCCTGGCTCATCCTGTCTGTGCTGCTGTGGGCCAGTGGCTCTGTGTCCAGTGCATCCTGCAGCCCTTTGTGGGGCAGGCACAGGGAATGGTGTGGCTGTGGATGAGCTTCCCAGGCCCAGGTAGAATTGCACTTAAAGAAGGAAATTTCTCTTGTAAGGATGGCTTTTTTTCCTTTTTTTAGAGTATTCTGGTTAATTTCATGTTACTTCTGTGTGGTCACCAGTCTTAGAGGTGGTGTAGGGTATAAATACATTCAAGGCTAGCTCTGTGCCGAGAGGATTTTCTCTGTGTGGACCTCAGATAACGTGGTCACGTCCCACCCAATGTTCTTCCTATCTGTGATGCTCAAAGAGGAGGCAAGGAGGTGTTAGTGGTCCCTGTCCCTACCCACCCATGGATGTCAGTGATGTTCTGAGTCATCTTCTCATCAGGTGACAGAAGATCTGCTTCCTTTTTTTTTTATTTCCTTCCTCTTTTAGCCAAAAATGTTTCCTCATGAAAGCCCAGCCCAATATTCCTGGGATGGCTGGGCTAATCCTCTCAGCACTTGGGGGGAGTTTGTTTTCAGGCTGCAGGGGTGAGGAGAAGCTTGGGAGAAGAGCAAGTGTGCTAGGAGATGAGCTGAGCTGGGGATTTGAATAAATCAGCCACGTGCAGGTGATGGAGAGATGCTGTCAGCAGAGAGTTCTGGGGCATTTGTCCCGCCTGCTGCTGCCTCAGTGCCTGGAGTGGGGCTGGGCTGCTCTTCTGTGGCCACTAAAGGGCTGGGGAAGTCTCTGTCCTGAGACCATCCCTTGTAGGGAGTGCTGGGGAAGTAGCCAAARAAGGCCTCACAGTTCATTGGCTAAACCATGGGCAGGGAAGTGATTAATCCAGTGATTAAGCAATTCCTTTATTGTACCTCCATTGGAAAGAAAAAAATCCAAATAAATGGGACCTGAAGCCACAAGKGAGCTTGAACCAGCTGGAGCCTGGAAGGGCTTTTGTCTGCCAGGCGCCCCAGGCTGCTGGGAAGGGTCTGTGCTCGTGGGGTCAGCAGCTGGTGGTGGCAGGGCTGGAGCCAGCCTGGGCATGGCCCTGTCACCATGGTGGGAGCCTGTCCCCAGGCCCCGYGTTTTTGGGGTACATTTCACCGGCACTGCCGAGGCGTGTTGTGTTCAAGCAGTTGTGCGCCAGTGCCAGGAGAAAACTGGGACAGTTGCACTTCTGGGTGCTGTCTCAGCGCATTGGTGTGGAGCTGGCATGCTTGTCAGCTGGAAAAGCTGGATAACTGCTCCTGGTGCCCTTTGGAGATGGGGAAGGGGGCCTCAACCTGGGTTCTGAGTTGCCGGTCCAGTGCTGGCCTGCTACCTGCCTGACCACGGTGTTTGGCTCCTCACAGCCCAGGTAACCCAGCACTCTGCTCCAGATGGAAATGCAGGAAGAAATTTATGTTTACTGTCAGCAAATAACCATGCTTGGTTCCTGCAGGCAGTCCAGGGCATTTGGGCCTTACATTTRTGTCGTGCCTGGACTTCTGTGATGYCCAAGGTCGCTCCTCGTTTCTGYTCTTCACCAAGGTTTCCTCCTCGGGGACCGAAATATTCTTGTGGCCTCAAGTTTGCGCAGAGCCATCCCATGTAAACAGCCGGTGCCACCTCCTTCCCWGCTCTCACATCCAATTCCCATGTGTCCTCCCCACRCACCCCCCTGGCAGCTCCACCCCTGGGCTCCCACCTTGGCAGGTGAAGTGCCAGGGACCCAGCCATGGCGTAGGCACCGCGGGCTCTCCTTGACCTCCAGCTGCTCCCGGTGACTGTGTGGCTCTGTCTCATCGTGGCCATTGTGTGCAGGATGAGGTGGCCAATTGTTCTGCAGCCAGGGCCCGGCGGGGCTGGGGTGGCTGGAGGCTCCAGGAGCTGCCCTTGTGTCACACGGGCCCTGCTCAGGCAGCAGGTATGTGGGATGCCCGTGCAGGGGGAGAGGCTGCTTGTGCTCGCTGCTGTGCTCAGAGGTCCTGGGACCAGCAGGGCACAGGGCTGCAGGGCGGGCTGGGCTTTCACTGCAAGGGGTCACACTGGCCTCATCTCGGAAAAAACAGAGCTTGGCGCTGGGCTAACAGTTTTGTCCTGTTATGGAGGTCAGGGGCCACCTCGACAGGTTTTTTTGTAGGGCTTGTTCTTGGCACTGAGGCTCTTGCCCTCCTGGGACAGCTGCCCTCTGTGCCTGTTGCCTCCCCAGATGGGATGTGGAGAAATGGGCTCGCCAGAGTCACTCTGTCCATGCCCAGACCCCAGTGTTGGAGCAGGGAGGATGTGGGCACAAAGAGTGTGCTGACCTGGAGGTAGAACACCTGGAGAAGCTGTTTGCTGTTTCATCCTATCCTCTGCTTCTGAATTCATCCCTGGGATGTGGGATGTCCTGTTTTCACCTGGTCCTGGCTCATACAGCTTTTCTACAAGTGTCTGGTTTTATTCTCTTTGAACAGGGCCTAGGAAATTAAGGGAATTTCCTCCTGCAACTGAAAGCAATAATGCTTTTTCAAGCTGCAAGTCATTTAATCTTGATACCTCTAACTGCAACAGTGGGAACATCTCTGACCTTGGACTTGGTCCTGGTGTGGAGGGTGGTGGCTGCACAGCTGGGAGGGCTGGCAGGGGCCTTCCCTGGTGCTCAGGTAGCAGCTCTTGGCTTTTCCTTTGTTGTCTCAATGGCTRTTGGAGCCTCTATTTAATTTTATTTTTTTAAATTTTGATTTTTYCAGGAGTCATACTTGGTTGGATCTGATGCAGGAAAATAATGTAGAGAATTTAAATTACTAGGTGAAAGATTGTTACCTTTGAGAGAGAGCTGTAATTCAGTCTGCCTTTACTTCCTCCAAACTTAACAGGAATTGCTCCCAACTGGTCATACAGGGCATGAAATAGCAGCACTAGCCCTGAATTACATTTATGGTGCAAGAACTTGATTTTGATAGGCAGGAATGCTTTGAAACACTGTTCTGTCAGGCTGCGTGGGGGTGACCAGCCGAGCAGGGCTGTGGGGACCAACAGCTGCCGTGGTACAGCTCATTTGTCACTTTTGGAACAATATTGTATCACCAAAGGTGGCTGATGCAGCTTGGTCGTTTAATGCATCAGCCTGGCAGATCTTGGCACAGAGGAGTTCTGGGGATGAAAATGGCAAAAGGTTTTGCTACTGCCAGCTTGTCCCAGCTGGAGACGCTGGTTGGGGTGCCCGTGGTGGTGAGGGACAGAGGAAGGGTGATGGCCAAGGCGGGGGGATGGCGCTGTGGGGAGTGGAGTGCTGGGCTGGGGAGCCCCGCGGGGCAGTTGTGTGGGGGGCAGGTTGCTGCTGCTTTGCCCTCTGGGCTCTGCTGTGGGAGCCTGGGCAGAAGGGGGTGCCAGGCAGAGCCCCGAGGCAGGGGCAGCCCTCAGTGGGGCTGGTGCCCAGCCCGGGACGCCGGTGAGCCGCGATGGCCTCGGCTTGGCCGGGCAGGGGCTGGGTGCAGGTGTCCTTCTGGGTTTGCTGGCAGCATGCTGGGTGCCTGGATGCTGTCTGAGCAGGGACAGAAGGGGAAGGTGCAGCTTGGAATAATGAAATGAGGTTTGTGCTGTTCTAGCCCTGGCTTTCAYCTCCAGGTCTTCCCTGGGCACAGGAGGAGTGTGGTATCTTACTGTGGAACAGAGCAGCACTGCCCTCCCTCACCCTCCTCTGCCCAAAGATCTGCCAAGCAGCATTTCACAACCTGAGGAGGGAGCAGCCTGGCTCCACAGCGTATCCCACAGAGAATATTGCAGTCATTGGGTCTGACAGTAACTGAGGGTAGTAAGAAATCCTCAAGTGCTCCTTGATACAAGAACTTGAGCTTGGGATCTCCTGTGCTCTGAGCAGGAGGAGACTGGTGGCAGCTGTGGGAGACATTCCTTTGGCAGCACCACGTTCTTCCAGCACAGAGGCTCCTACAAGGCAGGGCTGGGATGGGAGCAGCCCTGTTCCACCCAGCTGCTCCTGTGCCAGTGTGTCCAGGATGCTGGTGGTGCAATGTTGGTTGGAGACCACCTCTTGCTCAAGGCTGACAAATTGCTGTGAGGGCAGATGAATTACTGGGTTTTCCTTGCCTGTAAGCACCTGTGCTGTTTGTCAGGCACATCTGGTTTGGGTTATTTTGCTGGTGGCTCTCCGGGTGTTGCAACTGCAGATTATGTGTAGAGTTCATGTTTCATCCCTGTATCTCTGGAAGCCTGGCTTGTGGAAGCTGACTGGCAGACACAAAAGCTTCCAGGTACTTGTTCAGTCCAGTGAATTGAGTACTTCATAACCTCAATAATCTGTAGCAGAGCAGACCTTAAAGCAAAAGTACCCATGCTGTCATCCCAGGAGTCAATGGTCTTCACGGGTTTGGGAGACCATGGAAGGCCAGGGCTTCAGCAGGCACTCAGCTGCCTCAGGTGGTGCTGGTTCTGGTGGAGATAAGGGCTCTGGCACTGCTGCTTTATTTCCTGGGCTGATCCTCTGCCTCTCTTCTAGGTGGACTCATTAATTGCAATAACTCAGGCAGCATCTGCTCTGCAGGGTACAATGCACCCCCCTGGGGACCAGTGCAGGAGCTGAGCGGTGTGGGGAGCTGTGTGTTTGCACTTGATCCCATTTGAATGCTGTTGCAATCGGTGGATTTAAATATCCAAGCACGTGGAGTCCTTTAATACTTAATCTTAACTGAAATTTCCGGGGAGCCTCACAGGGGGGGCAGCAGTGGTGGTGGCATGGCTGATGTGCCCTTGGCTCTGCAGGGCCCTGTGAGGGCTGAGGGCTCTGCAAGAGGAGCTGGTCTGCAGCTGGACAGAGCAAGAAAAGCCCTCCCTCAACAGCTTTATTTTTAAAACATCATTGTCACAATACAATGTGTGTATTTACTTTGACAAAACCTTTGCTGGGTTATTTTAGTAAACTTTATTTCCATACAGGCTTTTTCTTCTCCATTGCATTCAGAATCTTCTGGCTGTGGTTTTGCCTGGCAGCATTTTGAACACGGATGCTTTAGGGTGGTTAATGTGTGTTTGAAGCTTTTCTAGCACTAGCTCGAAATACCGTGGGGATTAGTCCTGTTTGGAGAGATAGAGGAGAAAATGTATAGTGGACTGTGCTGTTGAAATGCAAGATAAGCCCAAATCAGAAATTTTTGAGAGATGTTGGTGGGTGTGGTATTTTGGGGAATGTGGAATAGATAACATTGAAACCACCAGGGCTTTCAGCATTACTCTGGAGCTGCTCTTATTTTGAAAGGAAAGGTGGATTGGAAAGCTGAGGGTGATGTCAGTGCCCGGCAGGAGAAGAGCCCTGGGCCATCCTCATCTGCCGCTTGGAAAGGTCCCAGGGATGACAGTGGATGGCACGTGTAGCCCTCGTCCTGGTGGGAGGTGTCCTTGTGGGACACTGCATGTGGTGTGGAGTGTGATGGGCAGGGCCACGGGGTCCTTTTTTCATTGTAGAAGGAATTTCCTGGTGCTTGCTGGTCTTGCTAAAGTGAAGGAGGGACCTGGGGGGAGGTGTTTTTGGGGGATCGACGGTGCTTTGTGGTGATTCAGGTGTTTTTGATGAAGCCACAAGCTTCATTATTGGACACTTTGCTTTCTCAAGGCACACAAATGTGCCTGCAGGGGTGTGAGAAGCTGGGTTTGAGCTCCTGCCTTCCTCCTGGCTGTGCAGGGGAGGTGATGGGTCAGTGCTTGCTTGCTGGGGCTTTAGCTGGAGCGTGTGGTGACGTTGTGTGTGCCTTCCCAAAGGTCATTTTCCTAGGTTTTTGTTTGAGGTGCAAAACCAACAGGTTCTGCCTTTGTAAGCCTGTAGTTGCAGGTGGCATCCGTGGGCTGGCACAAGGCTCCCTGGAGCCCTTGCCCTGGGCAGGGTGTCCCCCAGGATAGGTGCTGCTGGGGAGCTGGGCAGCCCCTCGGCGCAGGGGAGCCAGCGGGGTGTGCGTGCCTGTCGCCAGCTCCCGTGGCAGGGAAGGGGCTGCTCCCAGGGGCTGTGAGTGCAAATAGGACTGTGGGTTTTGCCTGTGCTTTGGGCCTCAGTCTCCCTTGCTTGCTGGGAGCCTGTGCCCCTTTTCCTGCCCCTTTTCCTGCCCCGATGGGCAGGCCCGTGCCCCTGTGATGGTTGGGCTGTGTGTGGGACAGCTCCTATGAAGCTGCTCCCTCCTGTGCCTTTCTAACCTGACAGGTGAAGGCTGGGAGCTATTTCTGTGTGGAGGATGCCGTGCACACATGATGGAAGGAAGGAAACACAGGCAGAGTACTCTCTGCACTGCTGTGGGCTGGGCTGTGCTGTAAGCAGTTCCACCAGTGCTCGTTTGTGCGTCTGGAGAATTTTATGGCAAAATAATTGATTGGCTTTATTGAATGCTATTGCCATACAAATTATCCAAGGAGGCTCTTGGAGCCTGGTGCTGTGTTAGCCACCTGCCTTGCTTTGGAGAGCCTGGGGCCTGGGCTGGGCTGAGCTGTGCTCAGAGCCTGCCAAGAGGCTCCTGAGTGGGGCTCGGGGGTTCCCTGCACTCACAGCACAGGCTGGAGAGGGCCATGGGATGCCTGTGACACTGGATTGATGGTGAGGCCCCACAGCAGCAGGTGGGAGCAAGGATTTTGGGTGGGAAGTGGAGAAGGTGGCTACATGAATGCTGGTCTTTATAAATTGCCTCCAAAAAAACTGTACAAAGCAGCTGGAATAGGAGAGGAAAGCAAACACTGCAGTGCACCAGGTAGTCAAGTGCAAACAGATATTTTTTTCCCTTGCTACCTGGCAGGAAAAGGAGGCATTTCAGTGYCTGGCTCTGTGCTCTCTGTGCCAGCAGGGCTGGCAGAGGCTGCAGGCTATGCCCGCAGCCCTGGGTGCTCTGGCCAGGCAGGGCTGGCATGYGCGGGGGGAAGCTGTGGGAGTCAGCAGGCGATGCACAGAGCGCAGGTAAATGAAATCAGCTGCCGGAGCAGCCGTGTGCCTCGGCAGGAAAGCCAGTGGCTGGAAAGGAGTGCAGGCCGTGCCCAGGGCTCAGGGTGGGTTCTGCACAGGGCTGCAGCAGCCTGGGTCCAGGGAGAACACCGTGCATGTGGAGTTCCTGTCAGCAAACACGGGCTTCCCTTGGAGCTGGGGACCCTGCAGGGGCACGGGGTGGCCCCCACTCCCGCAGGAATGTGAAATGCTTCCACTCATGCAGCTCGCTCCTATTCTGCAGTCATTTTTTTTTCTCCCTCAGTGTTTTTCCAACTCATGTCTTGCTGCCAGAGTCCATATTAATAATGCATGACTTTTTTTTTTTTATGGTGCTTCCTTCCCGGCGTCCCTTTCAGCTGCTGAGTCAGAGAAGATTGTTATAGCAGCAACCTCTGAAGCGGTGAAATGCCCCTGCAGTGCTCAACTGCTGTCATTTATCATCCCAGCTCCTCTGCGGGCAGCCTGTTCCCTTGCCCGGCTTGGGGGGAGGATCCCCATGCCAAAACCTGATTCTTGTTTTGCCGGCTGGTGACTGGCGAGCTGAGCTCTGCTCAGCCTTCCTGGCTGCTGTTTGGTGAGAGCAGATATTGCCTCTGTTGGCTGCTTTTTGTTGTTGTTGTTGTTTGAAATCCTGTGAAGATTTTCCTGATCTGCCTGAAACTGTGTTCTGGGATTGTGCCCAAGACTTTTTTTTTCCGTTTTTTTCCCCTCCTTACTAATTTTTAAATATTTTTTTCCTCCTCCCTGCACTCCTCTCAAGATCAATACCTGGGCTTTTTAGGGTAATTGGGATGACAGAAGCCATATAATGTGTTAACAGGGTTAAATTAGCTTAAAATCTTTCTGGTAGCTGTTGAAACGTGCGTAGCTGCAGCAGGAAGTGTTGGAGCTGCTAATGCAGCATGGAACAGAGATCTGCAGGGCTCCTGCCTGCAGGCTGTGACCAGCCCCAGAGGGTCACCTGCATGCAGAGCCAGTCCCCACCTGCTGGGTCCAAAACCAGGGGGAAAACAGGGAGCAATAGCACTTGTCAGGGAACTTGTCTTCTAAAGGTTTCAGTAACACCTGCGCTGTGGTCTGGGGAGCAGATCTCCCCTGTCCCAGTACAGCTTCGGGTGGCAGTGKTGCTGGGGTGCTCACTGTCCCTGTGTCCTGCTGCTGGGGACGGTACAAGCCTGTGTGCACCCACAGTGGTGTGTGCTCTGGGGAGTGCAGAGGGTCTGGGGGCAGCAGGCAGTGTTTGCTCTCTCAGCTGCAGGAACTGGCCAGAGCAGCTGATGTCCTGCCTGCACACCTGCATCTCACCTGGCCCCTGTCTGGCCCTTGTGGCGTGCTTCCCCCTCAGCACCATCCTGTTCTGCTGGGGCTCTACAGGGCTGGGCTACTGATTCATTCCTCCCGAGGAAGGAAAAACTGCTGTGGTGTGAAATTCCCCCAAAGCTGCACCACGTCCTCCTTCCCTGCTGCAGCCTGGCTCCCTGATCAGGATCACTGAATTCTCTTTTCCTGTTTTTGGTTTGGTTTTTTTTAAAGGGTTTTGCTGGCTGTTGGGTGCCCAGTGCCCTGGGGGCACCCTCCCTGTACCTGCTGGCTGGGAGGGTGCAGGTGCCTTTGTGGGTGCTTTTTGCAGTCTGCAGGGGAGCTTTGCAGGAGGATCCCACGGATGGGAGTGCACAGGGGCTGGCTGGAGCAGCCTTGCTGTGGTCAGCAGCTGCCCCAGTGCTGCTGCCTGCCCAGGACATGCCCCGGGGACACCTTCACAGTGGCACAGCCCCGCTTGCCCCGTGGTGACACACGCTGCCACCCACAACTGGTGAGACGAGCAACTTGCTTCTCGGCTAACAAGATTTAGGTGGATTATGCTATGTATTTAATCAAGGGCTAAGCTGATTGCCTTATTTGGAATGGATCAAAGCCCTTGGAAATGCCAGCCTGGAGACCAGCTATTGAGTGGGAGTATGCCTCAGCCCTGTGCCTGGCTGGCGAGCCGTGCTCTCGAAGAAGCCCGAGGTTCAGCAGACAGGTTTGACAGAACAGTGACCAAATGCAGAACCAGATTGGAGAAGTCTGAGGTGATGGGGAGGTAGGAGTGTGAGAATGTTGTTAGTCATTGACCATCATGGAGCATTTGGGGGAAAAGGCTTCCTTTTCTAGCTTTCAGGTTGAAACCATGTTTCCAGACACATAAAGCTTTGTGCTGACAGCTGAGATGCTCTGCTGTTTGGCAGTCAGGCTTCTACCTTCTAGAATAGCAGCTGCGACTCTTGTGAACTTGTGTGGCTCTGCATTGGAGACCAGACTCCCTGCTGCTCACACAGGGAGCCCCACATCTCCCTGCAGTGGCTGTCAGCAGCCTTGGAGCTCACAGGGGCCTCTGCTCCCCTTGTCCTGGCCCCAGTGCAGCATTGCCCTGGGACCTGCGGGGCTCTGGCAGCGCAGGAGCTGGTGCTGGCTGTGGAGGAGCCGGGCAGAGCCAGGCAGAGGGTGTTCCTTGCTGCTGCCAGCCCAGAGGCACTCGCTCCGTGCTGTGCCCTTGGTGTGCAGAGGGAGCCCACGGTTCAGAGCTGTCCCTATAGGCAGGTGTTAAAAGTTTAGAATTACTTTCCAGTTAAGAGCTGTTGTGCCTGTCAGGGTTGGCCTGGAGTGGCAGGGCCAGCGCACTGTCCAGGGTGTGTGCTGTCTCTTTCCTGTGGGGCTGGGGTTTTTRCCACAAGAGGTGGGTTGGTGCTCTGGGTGCCCTGTGAGCTGTGAGCATGGTCTGCCCCGCTTCACCTGCGAGCACTGAGATGGTCCAGTTGAGCAAGACGTCGGAAATACGCTGGTTATTCAAATCACCCTCTCTTTTTCTGAAAAGGGGAAGTTTATTCTAGGAACCAAGCTCTGTCTTGCTGCCATTTGATGCAAGTATGGCAAGCATAGGTCACAGCTGTCCCACTCTGTGGCTGTGGGCACTGCCTGTAGAACTGAAAATACCCCAACCAAAAGGCTTGGCTGAAGGGTGACGGGCAGCTTCTGCTTTGAGGTGGATCAGGCTGCTCTCAGGCAGCAGCAGGTGCTCCCCACAGCATCACTGCTCCTTCCTTTTGCATAAAGYAGCCCTGGGACGCTGGAAGCATCTCTCCCCTCTGCCTCTCAGATCTCCTTGGTTTTGCCTCCTTGCCTGCTGCAGGACTAACTCTGGAGCAAGTGCAGGGACGGGCTCAGTCACAACCTGCCTGTGCTGTGGGCCCCTTGTCTTGGCTGCCCTATCTCTCCTGGGTGTGGCCTGAGCCCTGGTGGGGGGCTGGCAGAGCATCTTGTGTGACAGCCAGGTGTAAAATGTTCCATGTTCAATTATTGCTAATCAAACCTGCAAATAAGGTGCTGCCTCTGTTCTCCTTCTGCCCGGACCCATTATGCATCTTCCTGCCCTAACTCGTGTGTGGAGTTACTGGAAAGGATTGGTCAAGCATCCCTTTGTGTTTGGAGGGCCTGGGCAGGATTGTCAGTGTGCAGCCACCCCYTCAGCCTGACTCTGGGGTGTCCTGGATGGCCTGGCAGTTTCTGGGCTGCAGCAGCAGGGTCTCTGCTGGTACCTGGCCCTGTGGGCAGCTCCAGGGCTGCTGCTTCTGCGCRTGGGGCTGGGAAGGGCCCTGGGGCAGGAGCAGATGGAGGGAGCAGTGGCAGGAGGGGGGCGGGGGCTGCCCAGCCTCAGGGTGCTCTGGGTTAACCCTGCTTTCACCTAATTAAACAAGAGAAAACGCCTGTCAACGCAGCGATTGTGGGTTTGCTGCTGCGCTGCAGACAGCTGGGGCAGAGCAGGGCTCGTGGCAGGTGCTGACTCTGACCCTTTTCCCCACGCTGCCCTCCCCCAGCTGCACGTGGGGTGTCCCCCCTGGCTGGAGAGGGGTCACCAATCCCCAGACACCAGGGGATGTGCCAGAGAGCAACACGGCATTTACAAGGCCACGTGGGGAAAGGGGCCAGAGGGGGAGGATGGCCTTTGGCTGTAATAGCTTGGGGAAGCAAACACAACCYGCACAAATTGGGTGACTTGAGTGGGTAAATGGGTGTAATCTAAAATCTGGTTATCCAGAGTGGATATGGCTGGTGCCTTGGCAGGGAGGAGGAGGAAGGTGGGCTGCTGCATTGCTGTGCACTCATGCCATGCCCAGGGAGCTGGATGTGGGCAGGGTCTGTGGGATACCAGCCTCAGCCAGCTCCTTGCCGAGACCCCTCGGGGCTGCCCTGGCCCAGAGGAGTCCTGCCCTCACTGCCTGCTCTGCTCTTCTGGCTGTTCCACCTGGGAGCACTGGCCTCCCATTCCCGAGGTGTTTCATTTTTCCAAGGTATGTCTGACTCATGTTTGCAGAGCTCCATTTCTGGCTGCAGGCAGGCTGGAATTGATTAGTTTATTATTTTTCCCCCTCTGCCCTGTTGCACGTATCAATGGGAGAGCGGTCAGAACCTTTGGCAGACACTCAAGTCTCTTAAGGAAACTTAAGTTGCTGCTGTGTGCAAGGAGCTTAAAGGTGTTTGAGCGGGAGAGAGGGAAGGAGGAAAAGGATGTTTGCTGTTTCCTCATGTGCCCCTGTGTGTGCTCATCCCTTCCCGAGCAGTTGCAGACTCGATGAGAGCTGGTGGCCGGGGCAGGAGGAGGCAGTGATGGCTGCTCCTGCCCACAGAGGGACAGGCAGGATATTTTGTGCCCCATGTCCACAGCCTGATCACAGACAGCCTGTGCTGAACTTGCCTCAGGTTGTTCCTGTGTATGGAGCCAGGTGAGCCTGGTGGGCTGTGAGCCTCRTCCCTCTCAGTCGGTGGTGGCCCGTGAGCCGCGGCTGCAGCTCGGGGCTGGGCAGGTGCTGGATCCTTTGCTGAGCTGGCTGGCTCAATAGCCTTGTGGCCGCTTATCTGGGATTAATGTGTAACTTAATGGCAGTGCTGGTGTGGCRCTGTGGTACAGGGTGGTGCGGATCTGCTCTCTAATTCCCCCTGCCCATGATAAGGGTCAGGGCTTGCCCGTGCCTGGCGCCGGCGCGGCCGCGCTGCTGGTGAGGGTTGGGGTGTCTGGGGAGGAGGGCAGGGCAGTGCTGGGGACAAGCCACGAGCCTGCCCTGCACACGCTCTGGTCCTGAAGGGCACGGGTGACACAGGCCTGGGGTGATGGAAGGAAGGGGTTTTTCTTTTCACCTGTTCGTGGCATCCCAAACAGACTCATGGCATTGCTCATCTGCTGACACATAGAGAGGCGTCACACAGGCTGGGGTTGATGGGCAGTCTCTTTAGGTGTTAAATAAGTTCATAGATGGTGGGATGATTTTTTTCCAGTGAAGTCATTCCCTACACTGATAATGGAATCAGTTAATTTATTTACAGCAGCTGTGTTACCAGTTTGCTTGTCAGGAGGAAGAAAATCATATAAAAATATTGTGTATTCCAAGGTTGCATAGCTCACAACAAAGCTAATAAATGTCTTGGGACATCAGAGTTCTTACAAAATCCTGTAGGTAATGGTCTGTGCGTTGGAAGTTCAAAGTTGCACCCTCTCTCTGATAGCTTTTTTGCTTCTAATAAAACACAGCAGCTGGAGAGGCCATTCAGTGTTGCCTTTAATTATTGCAGACAAGAACAACTCTGTAATCTGACTGTGGAGGCCAAGCTGCTGTGGGTCTTAAATGGGTACACCCACTGCCTGGTGAGAGTACCCTTGGCAGGGAGCTGTGAGCTGCTGCCTTTGAAAATCTCGGACAACAATCATCCCACATGGTTTGAAGAATTCCAACTTGGAGAATTTTTTAGGAGTTGAAAGGGCTGGCAAGCCAGGCAGATGCATAGTGTGGAGGTGGGGCTGTGGCTGTGCTCCTTCCCTGGCTGCTGGCATGGCTGCTTTCCCAGGACCTGGCAATGCCCAGAAAAGAAACCACAGCGGGGACAGTCTCGGGTTGTTGCTGCTGAGGGATCTCTCCTTGGTCTCCATGGTGCAAATCGCGTTTGCTGCAAAGCAGCCTCTGTACGGTCAGGGCTGAGGCAGCTCGGGATGCTTTATTCGCACGTGGCATTGCAGAGATGGGCCTGTCTCCGGGCCGTTTAGCCCCGGKGAGAGTGGAAGCAGCAGGTTCACGTCAGGTCAGAGGCCACAGCTCCTGCAGGTGACCGTGTCCTGCCGAGCAGGGCAGTCCTGGGTGTGCCCAGGGCGAGCCGGGCGGGGTGGCGCMCTCTGCCCCTGCCGTCCCCGCCTGCCCTGCGGAGCTCGGGGGCAGGGTCCGGCTCGCCACAGGCCAGCCCTCCTCGGGGGTGAGAATCCCTGCCCTGGGATCCTCCCCGCGCGGGTCCCCGGGGCCGCACACATCGTGGGCGAGCTCGGCTGGGAGCAGGGCTTTCCCCGAGCTGTTTTTTTCAGATGATGTAAATAGGACATGCTGGACCGTGCTCTAGCCATAAATGGCACTGGGAGATGTGCCGCGGGTCTCGCGGAACGGAGCGGG
>JACDOX010000245.1:539590-561519 GCA_014549065.1 Cardinalis cardinalis | reverse complement strand
CAGCCCAGCCCCTCGGGGTGATCCCAGACCCCCAGCACGAATCCAGCTCAGCCAGGGCAGACCAGGAGCAGCCCCCGTGCCCAAAGGGGTTTCAGCTGAGCCCCGTGCCCTGGGCTGGGATGCTCTGTGCTCCCTGCACTCACCTGCCCAGAGGGAAACCCCTGGGCACAGAATGCAGCATTCCAGGGACTTAGCCTCTGTCAAATGGAAAAAGTATCAGGCAGTTATTAAATAAAACTGTGCTCATCTCCTTCTAACCTTAGCATATATTTTAAAGGATCTGATTCTCCCATTTCCTCTGGTTATTTGCCTGCATACCCCTGACAAACATTCACTGCAGGCTTTGTGGATGCTTTCTCCTCTTCCTGCAATTACTGTTTTTGCATGTTCATGCTTATTTTTATAATTCTCCTACTCTATCTTAATAGTTTGGTGGTTGATTCTTGGTTTTGTTTTTTAAATAGTATTCTTCATGTGCTCTGGTGTACTCACAACATCCATTTTTAACCACAGAGGACTCTGGTGCACGTTTCTGTCATGGTTTACTCTAGAAGCTGACGAGGTGCAGATATTTTCTGGAGTAGCTCTCACACTTTGTTGCACGGCAGCTTTCCTTTTGTCAGGAAAGCAGAGCAGCTCTCCAGAAGCCAGGCAGAGCTGCTGCTTTTCCTCGGGCGCAGTGTCCATGCCAGGGCAGCAGTGGTTAGGCAGCTCCGGCATTCTGGTTTGGGTTTTGATCCTAATTGCTCCTTCCCTTGCCAAGGCTCAGCTTGGGCAGCTGGTTCCTGTCACCCTCAGCCCAGCCACCAGGCCTGGCTTGCCAAAGTCCCCTCTGCAGCTGCTGCTTTCCCCTGCCCAAGGCTAGTTAGGATCCATGGGTCACTCACCTGCCTGGCCCYTGGGAGAACCAGCCTAGCTCTAATTCCAACTAGGCTTCATGTGCTATCCTGAAAAAGAAAAGACTGCAGTTGTTGGAGCTCTCCAGTATAAACAAATAACAAATTAGACCAGCTCAACATCTTAGGTTAGCATCTATGGTTCTGGAAATTCTCTGATCACCTGGGCCTTTGCAGCAGCTCTGCAGGAGCATTGTCCTTTTTGCTTCTTAAGAGGAAAGTATTTCTTTTCCTCCTTCAGTCCTTACAAATGATTTCCCCGATCAATATTTGAGCACTTAGTGTTGCATGGGGTGTGGGGGGGAAGTCTGCTCGTCTTACAGACTCCTCTGCATGTGCTGGTTTCATCTATTTTTCTCTTGCTGTCCTGAAGGCTGAGAAAAACACGATGACATCACCCACTTTGCAAAAAGCTTCTCTGCATATCTGCATGTCAAGTAGGATGTGCACTTCCTTTCCTCCTCGCTGCCTCCACTTCCCACTTGTCCCTGTCCTGTTGGGAGCTCAGCTGCAGTGATCCCTCCCTTCTGACAGGCTATTTCTCAGCTTTTCCCCTGCTCCTGCTAGGCCTTTGCCAGTGCAATAATATCACATTTATCCTTGAAAACATGCAACTCCAATTCGGTAATCTCATTATGCATGCCTCTACATTCCTTGAACAGCTTTTCTCTGCTGCCCACTGTTCTCTGCTGCTAATCTCTGGATGCATTGCTTAGGGGCTGGGGAGGATGCTCTGTAAGCTCTTTTCTTATTATTGTTGATAGTAGTGACAAAATAAGAATGATAAAAGCCTCTTGGAGATGCGTTTGCTACATCTAGAGCGTTCTTCCCCCACATGGGCTTTCTATTCCTGGCCCTCCCTTATGGTGTGCAGTTTCCATTCATCTCTAAACCTGCCTGAATTTAGCATTTGGCAGAGGAAACCCCTCTCCTGAATCGCAGGGGTCACATCTTAGCTGTGTCCTGTCTGTCTCCAAGGGTCCCAGCTCAGGGCACATGCTGACTTTGACTATTAAAGGCAGATTGCCCATATTTTGCCTCCATCTGTAACTTTTTTTAGTGTGATGCAGCTATTGCCTTGGCTTTTTTGCTATATATAGARGACTTTTTCCCTTCATCCAAAATGAACTCATGTCTTCAGAGATCCTCAAAAGCAGAGCCTCATTCCAAAGCCTGTCCCCTGGGTTCAGGGATTTGCCACTCTGGTCTGTAGCTTATTGCTGGCCTTCTAGCACAGCCCTGTCCTGTGGACACAAGTGATTTCTGTTCTAGATCAATCTCTTTTCATCCTGCAGCTGCTTTCTGGGTCYTGTCCTTCCAGTGGACTTAAATCTTTTGTCGGGGAGCCCTAATTCCTATGTTTAGTTCCCTGCAATGTCCTCTGTCTCCCTGGTGGACCTGACCAGAGTGTATTGCTGTGCTGCCAGCTCCCAGAACTCCTCTCCATTGTAGCCTCCACAAATCCCCAGCTGGGGCACGAAACCCCCAGCCACACCCTGGTAAAACTGCCAGCTTGGCAGTTGTGTCCTGTGGCTCTTTCCTGGCTCTGAAGAGACTTGCTGGGAGTCCCTGTGACACAGCATTGCCTCCTGCATGGGGTGCACCTGCCAGGGATGAGCTGGTTCTGAGCTCTCCAGGTGGGATCCTCACCTGTCCCAGGGGATGCTCTCCCAGAGCTGTTGTTCCAGCCCCTGGATCCAGGCAGGCAGTTCTGGCACTCCTTACTGAGGATGGCTTGGGCTCAGCTGTTTCCCATCCAGGCCTGCAGCTCTGTGCTCTCTAGAGAATTCCATCAAAGGGAAGTTAATTGCTGGGCCTTGTATTTCGTTTGATGCTCTCACCATCCAGTCCGGGGAGTGCCAGTATGCATGAACACGTGTGTGTTGGCACACTGCTGGATTTTTACCTTCTCTCTAACTCCCTGCGAGGGGAGCCTGGAGGGGGTTGTGGTGCTGCCTGAGCATCCACATCCATGAGAGCCTGCCTGCCTCTGGAGGGAAGTGAGAAGCTCACATGCTTGGGCTGAATTCCTTGGAGGACGTGTGCTATAGAAGTATAGTTGGTGCTATTTTTAAAGCACCAGCTCTCATTTGTACCTTTGGAAAAAATCTCTGAGAAATTAATTCCCCTCGCTGCTCAGTGTTCTCCCATCCTGTTCAGCCTGAGAGCAGACAGGGTTTGAGGTGCCAACATCACCAGTCAAGAAGTAGAAAATACTGCAACAATGGAAAATTCCTGTTTTGTTCAGCTGTAACTGCACAGGTTTAGTAATAATGGGATTCAGAGGAAAAGTGCTGGGCCCAGCCCCCCCGGCTGTGCTGGTGTGATGTGCCCAATGCGCAGGTGTGGCTKTGGCAGGTACCTGTGCAAAGCTCCTGCATGGGGGCCAGGCCCTGCCCTGTGCTGGCCCCACAGTGCCCAGAGCTGGCTCTGCAGAGGCACTCCAGAGCTCCATGGAAAAACCCATTCCTCTCTTCACTCTTCTCACACATGGATAAATATCCTTGCTGTCACAGTCTGCCTTCTGCCCATTTCTCCAATCACAATTTCCTTCTGATTTCTCATGATGTGAATGCCCCCATGGAGAGGAATAACCCAATGTTRCTTTTACAACATGAGCGTTGCTATTTGTCATTGCTAATGGCAAAATATTTATGTCAAAGAAAGTTCACAGCTGATCACTTAGTTCTTACGATAAACACAGGCCCAGTGATTTACTCTGTGGAGAGGCCTGGCAGCAGCAGCAGCAGCACAGTGGGGCTGCTGTGKGTGAGCCGGGAGGCAGGGTGAGCCTTCTCCCTGCACCCGTGTTGTCGTGCTAAGGCAGGTGAGGATCAGGTGCCATGGGAGGTGTGCGGTTTGGCTCCTAGACCAGCTGGAGGCTCAGCTCCCTCCTGGGCCAGTTTGGTGTCCCGGGGGTGCCCTGGGGCTGGGGGAGAAGGGGCTCCACGCTGCTGAGCCAGGCACTGAGGGGCTGGTGACACCCCCTGCCCATGCCCAGTGCCACCTGGCCTGCCCAAGCTGCTTCAGCCCTGGCACTCTCCMTCCTTGGGCTGACCTTGCCCTGAGCTCAGCCCCTGGGGCAGCAGCCTCCTGTTTCCCTCCTGCTGTTCCCAGTTCCTCAGCGCAGCAATTCTAAACCTTGTAGAGAGCTTCTCCCTGAGCTGGCCTGGTCTCTGCTTTCTCCCCACTGTCCTGGCTTCTCTTTTGGCCTCTCCTGTCTCCTACACAGCCTGGCACCTGCTGAACGTGTTTACAAGGATGCCTTGGTGAGGTCTTGTTGTGATTTCTAATGAGAAATTCTGCCCTTTACTGTAGGGATAGCCTGGAAGAGGGCTGAGGTAAGCACTGTGCCTTGGTGCCTGGCTGTGGCCCTCCCCAGGCACTGGATTCCCAAGAAGATTTATTTTCTAGGTCCCCAATAATACCAGCAGCCCCAGTCCTGAGCTGTGGAGGGTAAAACTCCCAGTGAATGTATTTGGAACAGATGAGTATTATAGTGTCTGTGCTCATCAAGCAAAGCTCTCAAAGTGCTTTGAAAAGATGGATTAGTGAAGGCCAGGACAAACCTGTGATATATGTATTATCCCCATCTTAAGGTGAGGAGGTGACCATTGCCCAAGGTCAGTGGGGAAGGCTGGGCAGGGCTGGGGGAACCCTGCCTTCCCAGCATCACCAGGACATTTTCATGGTCTGCATGAGCTTCCCATGGTCCCYGCACTGCCCACCACAGATCCTACAGAGGGCAGGGGCTGGCAGCCCTCCGACAGCRTATGCAGGGCACGGAGAGAGAAACCAGCCCCCTTGTTGTTTAGGCATTCCYGCCGAAGGGAGCCCAGCCTGCAGGGGAAAGTGCTGGAAGCCTCGGTCAGGTTTGGGGGTGAGTGGTTACAGAAGAATAGCAGGTTTTCCCCTGCTAGGTGTAAAAGCAGAAGGTCTGTACTGGGGTGTTTCCGGGGAGGGGATGCTGCTGAAGTGTTTCGAGCAGCAAGGGAGTGCAGATGTCAGCCTAGCACACAGAAAAACCTGTGGTGTGAAATGCTCAGATAAGTCACTATACTTAACTGCTACACTGTACATTGAAATGTATGAACATACATTAGACGTGCCCATCCGTGYGGGGATTCCTTTTCACCAAACTTAACCTCTGTGAGGAAGTTATTTATTTTCAATGAAGAGCTAATCTGTGCAAGCAGCTCTGCTTTGAGCACAGCAAATGCAATGAGTGACCCAAGAGTTACCCAACAGGAGCAGTGTCTCCTCAGACACCCCACTGCCACCTTCCGTAGGAGCGGAGCTCAGAGCGTGGCTTGGGCAGCCTGGGAGCTCCTTCCAGCCCGGCCTTGAAGAAGGATTTGCAGTTTTTGGTGTGTTCCCCCTTTCCCTGTTCCCATTGTGATTCCTGTGGGGTTGTGCTGAGGTTTGCAGTTATTCTGGTCCACTGATGTGGGCCATTGCTCCAGGGCTGTGGATGATTTGTGACCCTTCCCTGAGCTGCTGGCACTGCAGTGGGGGAAGGTGGCCTTAGCTCAGCACTCGGGCTCTTGGTTCTGTGCTTCGGCAAGATAAATGAACAGCAAAGCCAAAACCAAGCACTTGTTGATGTTCAACTAACATTGATAACATCCATCAGGTTTCTGTCTAATCTGATTAAAAACATGTGTCCCTAACAAAAGCTGGTGAACAGTCGAATCAAATTGAAGGAACAATTTATTTGAAAGTTCTTTTTTTCTGCTGTATATAATCAGTTCCTGTTATTTTGAGTTCAACTTACTCAATACTGTTTGGACTAGAATTTGTGCAGAGTCTCTAGCCAAAAGCACAGATTAGTTTTGTTTTATTTTATTTAAGTCCATTTGCTCTAGTTCATTTTTGAACAAAATGGAGCTGTAAATCTCATTTGCAGTACATAAACAGCATAAACACCAGAAATGCTTTCTCATTGGTACTGATAGGCAAAATGCTTCTAAAGCATGATTATGCTTACCAAATGTTCAGATTCAAGATTCCTTGTGGGTATCTCTTAAAAAAACCCCTCATTTTGCTAAAAGAATAGATTGAAGGTGTGAGCAAAGAGATCTGTTGCAGTGTCACCACTTAAAATCTTTCTAGAGGCAGGAACTACAGTATGCACCCTCCCCATGGCAAGGAATCTTTTCCATGTGCCTGCTGAGCTTTGCTTGGGGGGTTCAATAGCATCCAGTGGCTGCATAAACAGGGGTGGGGAGGAGTAGAGGCACACCAGGAGCAGCAGCTTGGYTCCCTGAGGACCCTTCTGTATCACTGTCTGCTCTTCTCCTGTCCTCTGCCGTGGTTTGCTGTCTGTCCATCCTGGCTGTTTGTCCTCCCTGCTGCCCTGCCAGGTGGAGCAGAGTGGTTGTYCTGGTTTATTTGGAGAGGCTGCAGAGCCTTCTCAGGGTCTGTGATGGAGGAAGGGGCAGAGCTGTAATTSACCCCCAATCTCTGGGCCCCCTTTTCCCTGGTGCAGCTGGATCCCAGCCATAAATGTTCAAGCGGCAGCTGGAATCCATGGGAGCTGACCCCTTCTGGGGAMCTGCCCAGGAATCCATCTGAGACTGGGTTTCTGTGTATTTCTGGGAATCAGGCTTGTGTCTGGCACATTCTCAGCTCTGAAAAACTTGGTTCACACAGCTGTGGTTCTTCTGTTTGTTTGAAAATGTCCATCTCTTGCTCTGCACACTTCGCTGCTTCTGCAGGGCRTGCTTTTGACAACCATAGTGACCACACATTAAACAACCTCTCTGCTCCTCGTAATTGGTGCATTTGACCACTTCCACTGTTAGCAACGTCTGCAACATCCCTGCGCTTCTCCATAGCTGGCCACTCTCGCAAACCATGGATKGCCAAGTGTCTGGGCTGATGGGGAGTGGAACTCACTTGCTCAGGCAGTGTTTGCTGTCTGCTTTCCTGGTGGAACAAGGAGCTTTCACTCCTTGTTTACTTACTTGTGAATTTTTGGGAAATCTGTCCTTCATAGCATAAAAGTTGAATCTTTTTTAGAAAATAAAAGGATAAAAAAAGAGAAGCGTTGTCTTCCCTCCTGTCAACATGCCAGAAGTTTATTAATAATACATAATAATTATATGTTGCATTTCCTGGCTGCTTTCATGTGAGGATCTAAAAGTGCTTCACAAACATTAATTAAGTAATCCTCACGCCTGCCTGGTGCAGTCACTCTTGCTATCAATCTGCACTGGAGTATGGCAGTGCAGAAGACACAGTGAATAAGGAAATCTCCCAGAGACAGGCAGGGGCACAGCTGGCATGGAGAGCCAAGGCAGGCGGGAGCAGGACTTTGTGCTGGGCTTTGTGTGAGCCCAGCGGCCTCCCTGCAGTGCATCAGTGCCGTTCCCTCTGGAGCTCTGGGGCGTTGGACACAGGCCGCACGCAGCGGAGAGGAGATTTTCTTGACCAATGCAGAATGTTCTCTGCTGGCAAGAGGAAAGTTGTGATTGGCAGCAGACCCTGTGTCCTGGTTGAGAGCAGCAGGGCTGGTGGCAGCGTTGTCAGCTCTCTCTGGAGCTGCCTCAGCACGGCATGGTCTCAGCACTGGTCCTTGCTCCAAGGGAGCCTCTGTTTGTTACCCTGGGCAGGAGGGCTCCTCGAGGGGCCCAGCAGGAGCATGCAGTGTCCCACAAAGGGTCTCCTTAACCCCCAGCTGACCACCCAGCGGCTGTCACAGGTTTTGCGGTGTCCCCACATAATGCTGCTCCTTCTCTTCTGCTCAGAGAAGAGCTTCAGGGAGTCCTGCAGAGCTGGGCTGCAAAGCTCAGCCCAGTTCTTTCCTCTCAGCCCTTGGCCTGAGCTGCCTGAGCACCTCTGTCTCGTTACCTTGGCTGGCATCCCTTAGGAACAGTTTTTGTTAGGGTAGAACAGAGATGAAAAGTAAATGAGCACCGATGTTCTGCCAGCAAATGCCCGCTCAGTGTGCAGCTGGAGCTGAGTTAAACTGGGGGCAGTCACACACAGTTGTTTTTCTTTGCCTCTGATTTTCCCCAGGTCARTCAGAGTCTGATTGACCTCAGCAGGTTCTGCAGAGCTCAGCTGTCCTGATCAGGAGATATTTGAGATATTTCCCCCAAACATAAAATGTGCTGCATTCTAGAGCACATCAGGTATCAGAGTGCATTTTGATAATTGTCGTGTTTGTGCTCTCTCTCTCTGTGTTTGCGCACAGTGTTATTCTATAGGAGTAACTTTAGACTTCCTGCAATCCCAGGGAAGGGTCTCATTTAACATTTGCAGCCCTGGCCAAAGCTCCAGCACTGCTCAAATATCAGATTTCCATCGTGCTAGGCAAGTGCATTGGGTCTCAGCAGAGGGGTCTTTGGCCTCTCTTTTCTCTCTGCTGAACACTGGGGCAGTGTCCATAATGCAATTGCATTATTTTTGCAKGTTCATCAAGCTAAAGAACACATTTGATGAAGTTTCTGGCCATGCATGAATGGCCAGGAATGAAACCCACTTGACTTAATAGTTATTTTTAAAGATGCTCTTAAGAGATTCTGTAAAGTGGCTGTGAAATACATCTTAGTTTGCACTGTCTTCTGGAAAAYTTGCTTCGTGGTCCAGATAACTTGAGCATGGCAGTGCCACTTCCAGGAGTTATAGATGTAATTAATTTAATCCACAAACTCTTTGTAGGAAGTTCTGTCTTTTTGTTCTGTGTTTATGTAGCACTAAGTACCACAGGGTCTTGACTCACAGGTCGTGTATGCTGCCCCAAAACGWGTAATAAATATGTTTTACAGAGAAAGCCCAAGCTGCTGTGGGAAGGAAGGTGTGGGATGAGTRTGGCTGACTGCTGATGCCATGGGCAGCCTGGCCTGTGTGCCAGGGGAAGGGACCTGCCTGAGCCCAGCTCAGAGCCCCCGGGCTGGGATCCAGCAGGGCTGGGGAGCGCTGGGGCAGGGTGTCCCAAAAAACTCACTTCCTTATCAGCCTAGGACACCCAGGCAGGGAGGGGGCATGCGCAGCCTCTGGCTGCTCTGTCCGTCCCTGTCCCTGTGCCCATCCCGGGGCTGCTGCTCTCAGCAGGTGCAGGAACAGCCATGGGCAGCCCCGGTGCCCCTGGCAGCCCAGCAGGGCACTGGGATCCCCTGGCAGCCCCAGGGCTCAGTGCCCCTGGCAGCCCAGCAGGGCACTGGGATCCCCTGGCAGCCCAGCAGGGCACTGGGATCCCCTGGCAGCCCCGATGCCCTGGCAGCCCAGGAGGGCACTGGGATCCCCTGGCAGCCCAGGAGGGCACTGGGATCCCCTGGCAGCCCAGGAGGGCACTGGGATCCCCTGGCAGCCCAGCAGGGCACTGGGATCCCCTGGCAGCCCAGCAGGGCACTGGGATCCCCTCCTGGCTTGGTTTGAGGGGGGCATGCAAGGGAAGGGGGCTGTACTCATGACTGCTGTGATTCCATGTGCAAATCAGGAACACTGAATGCGTCTTGAAGTTTATACAAGCAATTGGGTAATCTGTGTGTGTAAAAGCAGGATGATTGTGAGTTGTGTGTGGAAATGGTCAGCAAATCAGAACCTTTCTGTTAGTAGTTCGTTATCCTGACAGAAACTACATCTCTTCCTAAATTTACTCTTTTTTCCTTTTCCACCAGGTCCTTAAGCAGTTCATATCTTTGCTGTCTCATTGTCACTTATTCCCTATATTATCACCTACCTGTTGGAAATAGTTATTTTCCTTAACATTTGCCAGGGGAATGAGCCATAACACTGGCAAAGGCTCCTTCTTCCTGCTCACAGAAAYGAACGTTTGCATTAAAAGTACATTGAAATCCCCTTTTAAAAAGGCTGTTCCTTTCAGTAAAAGTCCTTTACCATTGACCTCCTTGCTGCTGTCTTTCCCAGGCTGTTTCTGGTGAGTCCCGCAGCTCTGTGTGCTTGAACTCAGCTCCATGGCACTGCTGTGGTTTGTGTTCCCCTGAGTGAGGGAGGGGACAGGGACAGCCCATGGCAGTGCCTTGGCTGCTCCTGGCACCTCTGGGCTGTGGCTTTGCTCTGAGTTTCCTGCACCAAGAGGGGATTTTTAGTCTCTTGTGCCTCTGACCAACATCTACAAAAATCTCTCTTTGCTTTTGAGAGATCGAAAATCTGTCTCTGCTTCTCCCATGCTTGTCTGGTTGGACAGAGTCCTTTGGGCAYCTGTACTTGTACATCCGAGCCCTGATTCAAGGGGTAAACCAAGGCCAGCCTGTGYGCTCACTGCCCTGCTGGCACTGCCCCATTTCTGCCTGTGCCCCTCAGAAGGAGCGCAAAGCTGAGTTTGGCTGTCTCCTATCTGATTTAGTATCCTAGGTGGTCAGCAGCTAATGATCAATCTTAAATGTCACCTCTTTTCCTCTCAGGCTGAGTCCCTAAACTGCTGGGATGTGTGAGTGTGTTTTAAGTAAAGCACCAATCTCTGTGCCAAAGAACAGAGCAGCTGTGGCARGGCTCCAGCCTTTGCACCTGTTCTGGTTTGCTCTTTGTGTGAAGYGCTGCATAATTGTCTTCTTCATTAGCTGCCTGCTGAATTCTGCTTTGTGAGGGATTAAACTCCAATGAATATGGATTATTTCAAATGTTTTCCTTTGGGACACAGGACAGAATGAAGATTTTCGGAGCTGTATGTTTGTGCAATAACAAGGGGTGGAAGGTGCCTTTCCCTGCCCTTTTCAAAGCTTCCTCTTCAGTCCAGTGTCAGGCAGAGCTGATCCCCCCCGTCTGCCCCTGGGCACACGCGGGGCTCTGATCYGGCTGGACCTGCCTGGGGGCAAAATGAAACCCTTGCTCGGAGTGGGGAACTTCAGCACACACGGAACTCAGTACTTGAGTGATCTCCTCAAAGTCAACAAGCCTTAAGCAGCTTCTAACATTAAGCATGTAGCAAAGAGGGAGCAGTTAAAGGACCCATTTCACTGAAGAGGCCAGGAACATGTGCTGATGAAGTTTCTATAAAAATAGGGACATTTTCCTCCTCCAGTTAAATTTTTTTAGTGCTTCAGGTTAATGTGACATCTGCAACATCCAAGAAGCCTACAGAGAATTGTTTCTGTGGAACAGATGTTTAACAATCCAAATTTTATTTTATGTTTCTGTCTGCTTTCTTGTCATCTGCTTTTTGTGCCTGTAACTGTGACRGTGCTGGGCCCAGGAGCTGTGAGAAAGGCCTGACACAGGGAAGGAAACCTGTTTTTTTTCTCTAATTCAGAATTCAGTCTGCCACCACACATTCAGCTCAAGTCTTTCCCCCTCCCTGGTGAAAGCAGCATTTGATTTTCTCTTCTACAGGCATTGCACAGCCAGGCTCATTGCAGGAGAGGGGGGTGAACTCCTTTTTGACCTCATTGCAAAATATCCTCCCAAAGGCCCCTCTGAAAGCAGAAATGCTCTGACAGCTGGCCGTGGCAGCCAGGCTTCTCCCAGGACACAGGGTGGCTGTCCCTGCAGGAGCTTGGATRTCTCCACAGCCTGGAGTGGGCTTGAAGCTTTTGCTGGGGAAAGCAAAGGCRTAAAACTTCTCCAGGAGCTTGGGCAGGGCTGGGGGGTCCCAGGGAGCACTGCAGCCACGGGCACTGCCCAGCCAGGGAGCAGCCAGGCCCTTCTCAGCAGGCCATAAATCTCAGCCCGTAGCTGGCTGTGCAAGGGTACTCTTCCTCCCCAGGTGAGGAATCACATGGCCATAAAATTTAGTAATGTAAACAAGGCAGACGTGGTCAGAATCCTATTTGGACAGATTTATAGCCTGACTGTGGAGCAGCAACCTTGCCTGGGCTTTGTGCCAGCAGTAATTAATATGCATCCTGGGCTCTGTTTTCCTTCTGGACAGTGTCCTCGTGCATGCTTGTGTGTTAGACTGCAAGCACGAGAGTCTGCTGGGAGAGCCTTTCCTGGGGAGGCTGTGCTGCAAAGCCACGGCCCTGCAGGCTGTGTGGAACTGAGGGACAGTGAATGGACAAATTTGGGAGGGCAGCACGTGCAGAGCCTCCAGGTAGCYGGCACTGAGCCTCTGTGCAGTGATGGTCACAAACAGCCAGTGCTCGCTGTGGTTCCTGCTACACTGAGATGGAGAGGCTGCTGCAGAAACCACAGCTGCGACACTGAGCAGTGGTCTCCAGCTCTCTGCTCTCTGTGCCAGGTTTGTGTGAGGCTGTGGATGTGTTCAGCTGCAAATACCTGCTCCAAAGCTTTGAACGCAATTTCCCTGCTGCTTATTTATGCCAGTCTAATTAATTCAGCCAGAYGTGTCCACATAGGCTTCACTCAGGGAGTGCTCCCGTGGGGTCTGTGTGTCCCCCCAAAGCTGGGTAAGGCTGTGCTGGGCTCTGCTGCAGGGGAKCTGTGCCAGGGAGGAGCTGGGTGTCTGCTGGCACTGCCTGGGGTCTGCAATGGCCAGAGAAACCGAGGTGTCACAGGATTTATCCCCAATAATCCCTCCTAGCAGCAGTGGGGCCAGCAGGGTCCCATTTGCCTTGCCCCAGCCTGGCAGGAGACCAGATGGGGATGGATTGCGTTCCCTCAGTATTTTCCTCCTGTCCTGAAATGCTGGGTGAAGCCACCATTTATTTTCTTCTCTTATGGCTTTTCCTGGAGCAGCATTGGTGTCCTTTGTTCTCCTCCTCCTCCAGGAGTTTCCACCCAGAGGTGAGCACAGGAGYTACCACCCCTCCAAGCTGCCCAGAATTGCGTTTTTCAGCCTTTGCTCTCAGGTCATCTCTTGCGCACTTCAAAAACATTGAAAAGTAATGAAGGAATTGAAGAAAAATGCAGAGAGGGTAGAGAAACTGACCCATTTTATGGGTCATTGCAGTGCCATTCCCAGCACTGGAACTGAGCACAGATTTTCATCTTGGGCACCTGTTCCCATATGAAATCCATTCTCATTATCACCCTTGGAGTGAATCCCCCCCTTCTCTCACAGTGCTYGTGTGTGGGGGAGTTTGGGCATTGGGAGCCCTCAGCCTCTGTTGGCAGGGTCACAATATGAAATTTGTCTCTAATTAATGACCAATGACCTCGTGCCATTCGCGACTGTCTGGCAAGTGATGAGCACAAGATGCTGGCACATTAAAGTCTGTCCAGATCTGAGTTTGAAGCAAGCCCTGTTGCTTTGCTGGGTTGTTTGTCCTGTCATTAATGAGATTCCTCTGCCCTTTCTGTCTCGTTTGGAAAACACACTGCTGGTCAGCCAGCAATCCTAGAAACACAGTCCTTAACAACAAAATCGATGTGGTTTCCCTGGACTCAGTGCTCGGGGTGCAGTTATGTTGTTTTCCCAGCAGCCGGGGGCTCCGTGGGCTGAGGTTTCCTGGGTACACGTGGGGCTGGGGGAAGCCGGGGCTCGCTCTGCCTGCCGCAGCTGTCAGGGCCTCCCCAGGGGCCGTTTGKGTGTGTGGGGCACAGTTTAATGCTCAGCTGTGTGTTGGAAGCCATGGAGACTGCGCTGCACGGGCTGTGTTGTGGCTGGGGCGCTCCCTAGGGCTGGATGAAGGTCTCMTGCAGCAAGGGATTCTGTGCTCTGTGTCCCACGCCACATCATCCCAAAATAACTCGGTCAGGGGCAGCTTTACAGCATCCCTACGGGCCAAATTCCTTCTTTGTAAAGAAACACATTAGGTGAAAGGACCTGGTTTTCTGATTGATGATTTAAGCTGTATTGGCCAAATGACAGCCACTCTGGAAGGCTGGTTGCCATGGGATTGCCCGATACCTTCAGGAYAAAAAAAAAGGAAATAAAAATAGTTTCTTTGGGTTCAGCAGTTGATGGTGTAGCAGCATTAATGCCAGGGCTTGTGTTCTGGTCTGGTTTGTACTTYCCTGCTCCTCACAGAGCTCCCTGGTGGTTTGTGAGGTTTCAGGGSAGGTGGAGGGAGGCAGATGGGCGCTGGGATGCTCCGGAGTGCCGTGCCCACGAACAGCACCCCGTGTCTGCTAAAGGCCTGAGGAGGCTCTGCACTGATGGTGCCTCCTTCTCCTCATCCCCAGAGCCTCCCACAGCGCCAGCATTTCTGCAGTGTTTGAACTGAGCCTTCAGCTTGACTGTGMTGCAGGAGAAGCACCAAGTCCTCTCCTTTCCCCGGGGCACTGAGCCCACGAGGGCTCCTCACCRGGGCCCCAGAGCAGTCTGGGGTCACTGCACGGTCCCACACAGGCATCAGGGCTCCTAAGCCTCGGGAGAGGGGCACAGAGTGTGCTGGGATGGCAGGTGATTTGCTGCTGGAGGTGAGCAATGCACACTACATTCAAAATGACCAAACTGGTCTAAATATAGAGATTAGAGCAGGGTTGTAGATGAGATTTCTGAGCAAATGCTTCCCCCACTGCTGGGGGAAGGCTGTAAAAGTGCTTAAACTGTCAAATTTGCTCTCTTTACGTTTGTTGAACRATACAAGGAGGTTTGTGTGGAGTAAGGTGTTTATATTAGCAGCACTAACAACAGTGAAGGCCAGAGGTAACGTGGAGGTGTTACCTGTGGGATCCATCTTCAGTGCAGACCAGCAGATTTCTCAAACTCTTCCCACTGCCCTCTTGTCCCTTCCCATTATTAACATTCAGGGAGGTTCCTGGGAAAGGAACTCTTTAATTTCATACTCTCATGTAGGTGCAGACCATTCCTTGGGCTCGCACCATTAAAGAGAGGTTTGGAGTCATCAAGACGAGAGATGCTGGAGGCTCCTGAGCTTCCCAGAGGAGAGCTGCTCATAGACTGCAGGACAGGGCTGTGCAGAAGGATTGGCACTCAATAACTCCATCACAGGAGTACCGAGATGTTATTGCTTGGGTTTGGAATATCCTGAAATAGCTCACCACCTTGGCAATTTTGCATCATTGATGTACTCTCAGCTGGATAATACAACTTTCTAGAAATGGATCGGATAAACTGAGCAGTYTTAAGAGTGTCTGCCTCTATTATTCACATATTTCTTCAATTTGGATTCCAGGAGAAATAATAATATTCTCCAGGGGCGCCATTCATTCATACGTTCACAACAGAGCCCCAGCTGCAAGCACCAATAAAACACAAGGTTCTTAATTAACAACCTCAGGGAGCGTGGCATCAGGCAGGTACTGCCAGCACCTTGGAACAAAGTACACTTGGAACCAGGTGCAGCTATTTACCAAAAGCTTCCAGAAAGCCAGCAGTAAAACTGTTTGTTTTTCCAGCACATGTTGTGCACTCACTGTTATTTCTCTAGATGGAAGAAGCAATCTGAGACACTAAAAATACACACCTTAGGCCAACAGAGCTGGAAAATGGTGCTAAATAAACAGTAACTCAAGGAAATCTTCCTCGTTACGGTTTTATCTTCTGGGAGAGGCAGGAAAGGTCCTAGGGCAGGGTTTATTGGRAGGGGGGCACTGGGCAGTGCTCTGGGGATGTCCCTCAGCAGAGAGGACAGCCAGGGGCACGCAGCAGGACAGCTGCCCTCGGCAGCTCTTTGGTGGGGATGCGAGCCGTGAAATCTGTCCTTTGAGATGAACTCTGCCTTCAGAGGAGGAGCGGGGTGCAGGCTGCGCTTTCCCCTGGGCAGTCAGGAGCGGAGCAGAGCTGGGAATGAGYGCAGCGCCCAGGGATGCTCTGTGCCCTGGGCAGCCAGGGAGGGCAGCCACGGCACCTGGGGCTGGCTGGAGGCCYAGGGCCACGGGCTGTGTCGGGGGCAGGCTGCAGAGGGGCCGCGAGGCAAGAGCCACATGGGCTGTGGGCCTGGGGCTGCCRGGGATGCAAGGGTCCCGTGGTACCTGCGGGCTCTGAGCTGCAGYGGCCACGCACTCTGGCATTGTGTGTAAAGCTGCAGCTGCAGAGTGGCTTTGAAGCAGTGGCGCTCACTGTTTCAGACCCAGGGACAATGGAAGAAAGTCACTTTTCCTAAAATAGCTGGCATGTCAAAACCTAGATTTTATTTATTGACCTTTCCAAAACCCATAAAAAGAAGTCCTTTTACAGAAGTAGCCGCTGCCTCGTGCCTGGCTCTGGAGGCTGGGGAAGCATGTGGGACCCAGCATGGCTGCTGCTGGTTTCACTGGGAGCCAGACATGGGATCTGGGCCCTTGAGCATGGGCTTGTGCATAATTCATTGGTGTGGTTTTTTCAAAAAGACTTTTGCTCTGTCTTGTGTCAGCCACACGCTTCTGACTCAGTTGAACTGCTTATTCCTTCACTTAAGCTCTGCCCTTGTTCTGACAAAGGGTTTCTAGTGGCTCAGTTTTTGTTGCTAACAGCCTGTAGAAAGCTGTAGATGCTGATGTTATTTTCCTGGAAATGCAGAATTTCACTGTGCTGGGGTATTTTTTCAGCCTGTCCGTCAGACAGACAGAACAGGCTCCTTTTTTCTCCACTGTCAGATTTTTCAAAGGCTCTTCCAGAGCAGGTGCATAAATTAAAACAAAATAGAAGTCAGAGGAAAACTCTTAAGTCTGTACTCTACTGAGAGGGATTATGGGGAGTGGAAAGAATGAGTCATGGCACGGCTACTCCCRGAGCCAGAGCTAATGCAGCTCCCGCAGGGCAGAGCCCCAGGAGGGGCCGCCTGCTCTCCTCTGAAAACCCATCCCTACTCCTGCAAATCTGATCACAGTTAAAGAAAAAAAAGGAAACATGTTGGTGAGATGTACTTATCCTTTGATCTTTCCCTAAGGTCTGGTTTCCTGGCCAGATTTCCAGGTATTTCAGTTCTGAGAACGTGGCAGAATTTTAACTCTATTTTGGCAGTTCAGGCACTGTGCTCTGGGATTTATCCGGGCTGCTCTTTATCTCTGCAGCCACACTTGCTGAATTGAACCTGAATTAAAWGCCCAGGGCTAAAACTCTGCCTCTGATGGTTCTCTCTTCCCTGTGCCAGTGGTGCCCCATGGCASGGAGGTGCTGCTCTCCTGGATGCCCCTGGACACTCTGTTTGTGTTCCTCCCCTTGCACAACACTGCACAAATACTGAGCTCTATAAATATTGACTGGGAAGATGAAGGTGCAGTGAGGCTGGAAGGCAGCTCTGGGTTGCATTTATCTCCCTCAGTGCAGGGAAGTGCAAGGGACATCTGGCACGTCCCATAAGTTGCCCCATCCACTCTCCTTGAACTGTGCAGCCATGACCTGAAATCAGAAATATTCCCCATGAAATTGGCCTTTTTCTGTTCTGCTCCCCTGCAATCTTTTTTTCAGCCTTTTCCCATCAGTGTGCTGTTTTCCCTCAGGAACCCATGGGACCCCAGCCTACAGAGCCTTGGGTTCACAGCTCCGCATGAGTGGGAAAAGCGGAGCATGACAATGCTCCCTCCAAGCCGAGGGCAGGAGGGTTTGCTTTCCCCCCACCCCAGGCTGAGTTTAAACTTCAGTGGAGGGTGGGCTTGGTTCCCTGTGTGCACTGGCCAGGGGAGGCCGAGTCCCCAGTGAAGGTGTTAGAAAACAGCTTAAACAGATTATTTGGCTAAATGGTTCACTTCAGTCCAATAGCGTTTGGAAGTTTTAGTTAGAAATGGTGTAATTATGGATAGGACAGCCTTGTTGAGCAGTGTCCTTGCCAGTCTGGAGCTTTGGTTTCAGAACAGCTGTCTGTAGGTTTCCACAGCAGCTCAGACTTCTTTGTATGCAATTTGGATTTCAGCAGGCTTTTCCTGCAAGGCCCAGGTGCTGCCTGCAGTTGACACAGGCATGTGCAGCATCAGAAAGGTGCCAGCAGACTTGCTGAGTCCCAGTTTTGCTCAGAGCTGGACAGAGGAGGACCTTAATGCTCCATCCTTCAGCCACACCATCAGAGTTGGGGTCCCCCTTGTAATATCCTCACTGAGAATTCAGGATCTGCAAGCCAAGTGCACTGGTCCCTGCTTGGTAAGGGAGCAGCAGACGAGGGCTGATGGGGCAGTGCCAGCTTGCTGGCACCAGTCTGGCCCTTTGTCCTTCCCAACAGAGCAATCTGAAAAGGCAGAGAACCAGGAGCCCGCAGTCAGTCTGTACTTCTGAACATTTCTGGGGTTAACAAGGACTGTCTCAGTCTCAACTTTCACAAAGGTTTAATGGAAATGAAAAAACAACCCTTGTTTGTAGGGTTTGTATTTTTATGTCAGGCAAACCCAGGAGATGGATGAAACTGAGGAATGCCTTGTTCCTCAGTTTATTCTCAAAATACAACACACATTCAGAGGGATATAATTTTTCTGTTAAGTTTACCACGCTATCTTCGTTAGCTTCATTCCTGGTGATTCACTTGTCACAATAAGAACCTCAGCTGAGACACAAAGCACAAAGCAGATCCTGCACGGCTCCGSGACGGCTCCGGGGCTGTCGGGGTGTCCCGGCCCGGCCCTCGGAGCTCTGCTGCTCCTCAACACCCGAGCTCATCCCGGTGGCACGGCCGTCGGAGCCCGCTGGGGAGCGAGGCTGCCGGCCCGGCGCTGTCCGTGTCCCGTGTCCCCTCTCAGCGCTATCCCTGTCCCCTCTCAGTGCTGTCCCTGTCCCCTCTCAGTGCTGTCCGTGTCCCGTGTCCCCTCTCAGCGCTGTCCCTGTCCCCTGTCCCCTCTCAGTGCTGTCCGTGTCCCGTGTCCCCTCTCAGCGCTGTCCGTGTCCCCTCTCAGCGCTGTCCGTGTCCCCTCTCAGTGCTGTCCGTGTCCCCTCTCAGCGCTATCCGTGTCCCCACTCAGCGCTATCCCTGTCCCCTCTCAGCGCTGTCCGTGTCCCGTGTCCCCTCCCGGTGCGGTGGCAGTGCCGCTCCCGGTCCTAGCTCCCGGTGCAGGGCAGCGCTCCCACGGCAGCAGCCTCGGCTCCCCGGAGTGGAACGTCCCGGTGCCAGCCGCCAAAGCCCAGCAGGGCGGTAAAGGGTGTGACAGCCTGTGGCGGCGGCGGCGGGCCTCCCTCGGAGCCGCAGTGACCCCTCTCCTGTCGGTGCTCCCGCCTTTATCCCCCGTTCATCTCCACCCTCCCCACCTGCCTCTCCTTTGTTTCGGCCGGCGCAGGGGCTCCCCCTCAGCACAGGGGCTGTGCCAGGCAGGCCCTTTGTCACTCACTCCAGTTCTGGCCTGCAGGTGCCAGGGCCATCCCGTGGGACCCCCTTTCCCTTTCCTGGCTCTCCTGTGGTGCAGTGTCCCAGCTACGAGCGCTTCCAGCGCGCTGTGTGCACAGCCTGTGCTGACTGATGCCAGCTCAGGGTCTGGCACAGCCGTGCCAGTGCTTGGGTAGCTGGAAAAAACCACATTCTTTGGTGTGATTTTCAGTGAGACAGTCCAGCAGTTCAAGGCTATGATGCAAATACCTTTGTGCCAAGGCTTACCTCAGCTGTGCTGAGCTCACACGTCAGAGCGGTTGCAATGGTCTCCTTATGCTGACTAACGCGATCATGAAGGCTGTGGCTGGTTCCACCTCTTCAGAGCTTGACTCACCAGCTTTGTTCAGAGGAACAGTTGCCAAATTCGAAGTTAGACTTTATGAATCATATTTATTTATATTAGGGTAGCGCTTGGGAGGTCTAGTGCTGGGCCAGGAGCCTGCTGTGTTATTGAGGTGCTGCACAGCATCCAGGCCCAAAGGCTCAACTCCTGCTTCTAAGGGGAATGAGAAGGGCAGGGAAAGGCAGGAGTCACCCACAAAGACTGGGGAATACCATTTGTTTTCCTCCAAATCTTCGTAAGAGATTCTGGGAAGCAGAAAAATCTTCTGCTTTCCTGGATRGGGGATGGTACCACACCACTGTGCTGCAGAGAAAATATTCCCTTTCCATACTGTCACTAAAACCAGCTACTGGTGTAAGATGGATAGAGGGCTTTAGGTTTTATTGGCTTACCATGACTCTTTCATAGCAAAAACTTCTTTCTGAGGAAAAGATAAATGCTGCCAGCATTGGCAAATTAGTGCATTGTCCCCTAGATTAATTACTGTAAAGTGAAATCAGGTGCTCGTTATTTAGTCAAAGCTTCCCCAGAAGTCCTGGGCGGGTGCCAGGCTGGGAGGTGGGACTGGGCGCAGGGGGAAGGGCAGAGCCGTGGGCTGGGCTCTGGGGCCCAGAAGGGCTGGGCTGGGCTGGGCTGGGGAGGGAGGGCAGGAGCGGCGTGGGAGGAGCTGCTCCCGCAGGGAACCACCGCACCTCGCTGCTCTGCTGACACTCGTTCACACATCCCATTTCCGTGCCATCTCCCTAGCCCTGCTCTCAGGCAACTCCTTTTTTTCCCCTCAGTAGTAGTGAAAACTCCTTCCTTTTGAGCCAGCTCCCTGGCTGGATCCCCGGTGACCTGTCAGCTGTGCTACGCCCCTGTGTCCCGAGGCTGCCCCGCAGTGCGGCGCTGATAAGCAGCCTTTCCACACCAAAAGTGTGTAGAAAAGCCAAATCTTGTCTACACGTGTGGAGGCACTGAGTTCAGCAGCGCCAGGGCAGGGGTGAGCTTGGCCCCAGGCAGTTATTTCTGCAGCTCTCCCAGCCTTGTGCAAAAAAACCAGTGGGATAATTGACAGGTCTGGGTGTCKGCTGCTGCCTTGTTTGCTTTTGCCTTCCATGCTTACCGTGGCTTTGAAATGCAAATTGCCGACTTTATGTGGTCCGTCAAAGGGAGTTTGAGTTATTTTGATGTATTTTTGATGTGTTCTGGAGCATCACAAACTTTGAGGTTTACTTAGGAAGGTAAGAGCCGCTTYTCATCAAAGATGACAGCGCAGGAAGGGGCTGAGGGAATCTGCAGTGAGGGCTGAAAGTTGGAGCATCACCGTGTGGAGCTTCAGCTCAGGCATCAGCATGTCAGGTGTCRCCTCCTCAGCCCTCCTCTCTGCTGGATACCTGGAGCTGGGGTGGGACAGGGGAAGCTGCCTTTTATTCCATCCTGTGCTGCTGCTGCTGCACCGCCCCTCTTTTGGCCCTGTGTGTGTGTCTCTCTCTGCGTACTGGGCTATTTCAACATCATTGTGTGGTGGGCAGAGCTGGCCCCATGCGTGCTGGGGAGCACAGAGCCAGCCCTCCAGCTCTGGGGAGTATTTTAGGCACTGGTGTAAGACAAATGAGAAGTGCCGTTCCTTCAGTGGGCTACAGAAACTGGGTTGTATTGAAAGAAATGTTATATAAGGGCCTAAAATTAGCAGGATGGAAAAAGAAGTCTGCTAAATACTCCCGTCTCTCTGTTGACACAAGCAGACTTCCACCAGAAGGGGTGGGCTCCTTAATTATAGTTTTCTGACGTACTCTGGAAATTAGGGGTTGAAAGGGACCGTGAGCTTGGGTTGCCCACCCCAGTGGGTTACTGGGGGGTGATCCAGACAGCCCTGACCYGTAACTCCCTCCCCACATGGGATCTGCCCTGCCATGCCACTGCACAGTGGGGTGGGGACAGGTCCTGTCCCATCTCCATGGGAGGAAACCCTGTCACAGCACAGCTGGCAYGGAGCAGGCAAATGGAGCTGGTGTTGGTGGATTTTTGGAGGGAGCAGTGTGGGAGCCATTAACTGCCCACCCGAGACAGGTCATCCATGGATGAGCATCCCTGAAGGGGGAAACAGGGGCCTGTTTGCCCCTGCTGGGCACCCAAGCAAACTGAATGATTTTTGGGGGTCCCAGCTGTTGATATTTGAGCCTGCTGTGCAGGATGGCTGAGGTTTGTTCTCCAGGCTTTTGGCCCTGCCCGCAGCCTGGCTCCTTTGCTTTTCATGCTTTGTCCCATAAGCTGCAGCCTCCGAGTCCTTCCTCGCTCTGTAGGTAGTAGTTGTCTTTTGCTCTTTATCCGGAGGGGTGTCCGCGGATGGGGGATGCCGGTGGATGTTGGTGTTTCCCGGCACTCCGGGCACAGCCCAGCCCTGCCCCGGGCCAGCTTTGGCCGTTTGGCCGCTGTGAGCGGCTCGGGAAGGAGCGAGCAGCCAAGGGCGGGGGGGAGCAGAGCGCCTGCCGAGGGATGCTGCAGCAGCCCGGCCCGAGCCTTCCCATCCCGGCCCGAGCCTTCCCATCCCGGCTCCTGCCTTCCCATCCCGGCCCGAGCCTTCCCATCCCGGCTCCTGCCTTCCCATCCCGGCTCCTGCCTTCCCATCCCGGCCCGAGCCTTCCCTTCCCGGCCCGAGCCTTCCCATCC
>JACDOX010000245.1:470614-482274 GCA_014549065.1 Cardinalis cardinalis | reverse complement strand
CCCTGCCAGGCTGCCTGCACTCAGCAGCCCCCTCTGAGCCCTCCCCCTGCTCCAAGCAGCGCCTGTGGGTGCTCCCACCCACCTGCCTGGCCCACAGGAACCTGTGCTGCCTCTTCATGGGGCTGCAGCTTCCATAATTACTGAGCTGGGAACTTAATTCATTCCTTAATTATATTGAAACAGTGATCAGAGTTTTTATAACTTAACCATAACCCAAGGGTCCTTCCATCCTGTGTTCTTCTAGAAACTCTCCCTCTGGTGTGGGGCAGTACAGAGGGGCAGTGGCTGTGCTGGGCTGTGCTGGGCTGTGCTGGGCTTGTGCTGGCCCCTGTGAGCTGGCACGAGCTGTGCCCTCACCCCACAGTGCCCACGGGGCGTTTGCCAGCCTGGCTCCGTGCTTGCCGCGGGCCCAGCCTGGGCCCAAGGAGCCAGCCAGCCTTTGTCCAGCTATGCCACTGCTGCTGTCAGCGTGAATAAACCATGTTCCCTTTAAGCCACCACAACTCCTGACAGCTACAGTGCTGTAAATAAAGCAGCTAACGCAGATGCTAATATTAATTCTCGTGACCCAGTTGTGCTGCACTAATAGTATCTGGGTTACCAGCCAGTCAAGACAAGAGCACAAATATTTAGCCTGTATCAGTCTGTTACACCAAAAAAGCAAGCATTTGAAGATATTAATTTCTAGAGCTACATGTCAGATGYGCCCTCCGTTAGGAAAAGGCACAAGGAAGCTCTGAAAAAGTCGCAGAAATCCATGTTTAGGKGTGGTTAGCAGTTAAGCCGTGCTGGCCATGCACAGGGTGATGCCAGCACCTCATGCTGTGCTGCAAATGTGCTGTGACATCCTCGGGCCAGGGCTGGTCCTGTCCAGGCCTAGGCACGCACCACACAGAGTGCCCCTGCAGGGGRACATGTGCTGTGTGCAGGGCTGAGAGCTGTGTTGGGGTTTTTAAAGCAATGGTGAAGACATTAGTTAGCAATGTTAGGGTTTCAGGATAATCATCCATTTAGCCCTCTCCAGCTCCAGCTGCTCTCTCCTTGGTCATCCCTTTGGTTTCTGCCCAGGAAAGCTCCATGATATTCCGCTTTTTTTGGAGGCATTCAAAGACTGTCAGGTGTGAAAAGCTTTTCCAGGCTCACGCAGCTGGAATGAAGCAGCAAGGCCATTCCAGGCTGTTTGACGCCGTGGCAGAGCCCGGGGCAGCTGTTCAGGCACCAGGGCTGCTGCGCCCCAGCTGTCTGGCACTGGCTGTGGGTTAATGCTGCTGCTTTACACAGCCTCTCCACAAGGGCCAGGCTCATGGCCTCGCTGATCAGCACCAGGTTTCTTTATCCTCACAGCCATGTAACAAAAATGCAGGAGTGTGAGAGCAGCCTTCAGCCTGGGCACAGCGATTGCAGGGCAGAGTTACTGCCACAGGTGTGCGGGCATGGGCTYGGGCTCTCTCATAAGGAATTAGCAGGACAGCTCTTCCTGCAAAGAGCTCGCTGCATCTACTCAAACCAGCTGACTGAAGCCAGGGGACAGCCAGGGGTGTGTGTGGGACAGGTGTTTGTGTTTTCTATCACAACTGACCCTGCGGCTGCACAGTGGCAGAACTGAGCTGCTCGCAGYGGGCTTGGAGGCTTAATTAGGCTCCTAGTGTTCTGTAAAGTTCACTCCACTGCTCGGTGGAGGACAGTTTAGGATAAGCATAATAGGATTACTGCTGCTATATGCAGCTGCCTAAGCCAGGAAGTCCTGGTAATGGGCCTTTACCCAGTAGGAAAATCGTTTCAGAGGATGCTTTTTATAACCTGCAGTTACGCAGGCTGAGTGCTGGCAAGGGTGTCCTGAGCCCCAGCCAGCCCAGGTGAGCCCTGAGGAACAGCACATGTTCTGTCACACCGGGGTTTGCCACTGGCAGCCACAGCCAGCACCTGCGGCCCCGGGTCCTGAGCCCTGCTCGGCCTGTCCCAGGTGCTCCAGAGGGAATTTCTGCCTCGAAGACCACGCTGGGGTCCCTCCTGCTCTGAGCTGGCCCCAGTCACTGCAGCACTTGAATGCTGGATTTTATCAGCGCTGTATTTTTAACACGTTAGTGGTCAGTGATTTTTGGAGGCGGCTGTTCCAGGTGTTGGGAGCACCTTGGTTAGCAAGGACACCAGTGGCTGGGCAGGGAGCCAGGCTCGGGCAGCCCAGCTCACACATGGGCTCCTCTCGGGCTCCTGGCACTGCTCGGGCCTTGTTCCATGTCACCCCAGGAGCAGGGGCAGAGCTCAGCATTCCCACTGATGCTGCTCCCCACGAGGCTGCTTTCCTTAYCCTTTCCTTTTCTGCAGCAGCAGGTAATTCACAGGTAAAACAATCGGTGCTTATACACACACAGATGGGTAGGAGCTAGTCTTAATCTTTCCAAATCCCGTAATRTACCTTATGTATACAGTTTGGAACTTGCAGATTTAGCATGATAGATTGATTTCATGCTCTGTCTCAATGGAAAATGACATTAGTAACTACATTCTTTTTTTATATTATTTTTTCCCCTGTCTGAGCTGCTGCAGAGCACTGAGCTGAGGTCTGTCTGCCCRGGGCACCACAGCACTGAGGACAGACCACGTCCCCTGATTGTGTCTGGTGCTCTTGTCTGGATTATATAAAGCCTAAGATGTGGTACAGCCTTAGGAGAATTTGGCCAAATCACTGCATATGCACTTGAGCATATGTTATAACCAATCACTTGGAATGGTTGTAGTTATTTTTCACAACTCCCCCAAAATGGAGAAAATGGATGAGAATTGAGTGGGTCATGTGGATTGACAGGGGAAGCTGCTATGACAGTTTGAGACAGATGACTCAGGGTTTTTGCTTTATGGTTTTCTGCATTTCACCACCAGGAATTTCCAAGGGGYTCTCCAGTAAAAGCAGGCAGGCAAAAATACAGACTCGCCTCATCAGCCATCCCATAACAAGCCGTGCTCCCGTCCCTGAGCTCTCCTCTCCTCTCCTCCCCAGCGCTGCCGGCACCTACGCCACACCGAGCTGTCCCTCTGAGCTGTCCCTCTGAGCTGTCCCTCTGAGCTGTCCCTCTGAGCCGTCCCCAAGCTGTCCCCGAGCTGTCTCAGGGTGTCTGGCTCCCTTTCCCATGGGGACAGTGATGCTGGTTTCTCTCGCAGAGCCCAGGAAATCTTGGCAGCCTCAGCCCAGAGCTGCCGAGCTCCCAGCTGTGTTTGGATACAGGCATTGCATCTCCACTCACGATGCTGTGACTCCACTACCAAGCAAAGCCTTCCACATTTCTTGCCTTTGCCTTCAGAAGAAAAAATGTTTCCACTGCGTGAATCAAGCTATGGCCAACTCGGACTATTGTTTGGTCTATGTTTTTATGTCCCTTTTAATAATATACATGTCAACTCTGGCTTTCCCATCTGTTAGGAAATGCCTGGGTTTACACATTACCTTATTAGTCTTACTGTCTATCTGGCATTTTTTCCATCCGTCACTCCTTTTACATCACTGATTAAATAGTTTGCTTAGGCCATTAGCAACGAGGCTTAGTGGTTTTATGCTCCTGGCTCCATAGGAGGTGATGGTAGAGGSCTGAGAAAGGGGGAATAAGTAAACTTTTAAGCCTCAAGCTGGGGATATCAGAATAGAGAGCACAAGGAACATATATTTTATGGTGGCACTGTCACAACCAGCAGCAGAGCTGTGGCTTTGTGTCAAGAAACATTGTGCAGAGTTTCTGTGTTTATTTTTCGGAGCAGCCCAGAAACCTCCCGCAGCAAGCAGCCACAGCTGGCTCTTGTGAGGCCGTTCCCTGGGAAAACGGGTTCGGGGCCGAGCCCCGTGCGGAGCAGGGCGGGCACGGGGAGCCCGGGGCACAGCCCGGGGCAGGGCGGGCACGGGGAGCCCGGGGCACGGCTCGGAGCCCGGACAGGGCGGGCACAGCCCGGGGCAGGGCGGGCRCGGCTCGGAGCGCGGCTTTGCCGCGGTTGGATTGACCTGCTGCGGTGTCACCCGGCGGGGCTGCTGCAGTCAGGGCTCCACAGCTGCCTCTGCGCGCTGGGAGTTTTGTGCGGGTGTAATTTAACACAAAGCTCTTGCTTGGCATCAGAGTATTTGACAGGATTACTTTAAAATATGTTTACAGGATTACTTTAAAATATGTTTAAACTGTTTCAAATCACAGATTGGCCCCCAAAAATGTTTCCCAAACTGGGGTCACCCTTTTAAATATAGGCATTGAAGCCTTGGCTGGTCTTTACCTGGGTACCTCGTGGGTGAGGGGTTTTCTGGGGACAGTTAAGGACAGCAAGAGGCTGTCAGAGCTCCAACCTTTACTGGAGCAGCAGGCGACCAATAAACCCTCGAAAGCAGGGCACGAGACGGGCCTGGCTCCCTCCAGGCTGGCACCAGGTGGATTCAGCAGAGTTTGGTGAAGCCGGGTGGGTTCCTGGCCTTGCTCCGGACAGCCAAGGTGCTGCTGGGTGTGCTGGCACCAGCTCTGTGCAGCAGTGCCCAGGATGGGCTCACAGCGACCCTGGGGCAGGAGTTCAGCTTTGGGTGTGTAGCAGGGACTGGGGTTTTCTGTGAACTTCAGGTGCCACAGACCCCTGTGAAGGTGGGGACAGGGCAGGGCACGGCCAGGTGGGCTGTGCACGCTCGGTGCAGCCCTTTCACCTGCCCCAGCACCATGCCCAGCATCACGCCCAGCATCACTCCCCAGCCTTTTCACCTGCCCCAGCACCATGCCCAGCATCATGCCCAGCATCACGCCCAGCATCACTCCCCAGCCCTTTCACCTGCCCCAGCCTCATGCCCAGGCAGGGCAGCCCTTGGGGCAGGGCTCGGCCGCAGGACTGCAGCTCAGCCCAGGAGCTCCCTGAGGCAGCACCAGAGACACAAACCCCAGTGCCAGGCCGGGGAAATCCTGGTGACACCACCTGCCTGGGCAGGAGGAGGGGACTCAGCGCCCAGCCACCGCCACCTGGAGTCAGTCCGCCTGGGGCTGGCGCGGCCCTTCCCTGCCAGAAAAAGAACACAGAGTTATTTTCTTCAGAATAATAACACAGAGAAACAGTAACAAAGCCAAGAACATTGAGATGGTGACAGCAAGAGCCTGGCTTAAACACCCCAAAATAACATCTGCCAGAGCCTGATTTCAAAGCAGCCGCTGTTGCCGGGAATAAAACCACAAAACTTTCCAAACAGTATTAAGAGTGATAATACAAAAAGCAGCTCTTTAATGAAAGCTTTCAGGTGCCAAATGTGGCTCTGTGCACACATGAGAAAGGACTTCTACAATTTTTATAAGGTTCATTAATTAGTTTTTCTAGCAGGCACATCCAATAGATCAGCTGACCCAGTGACCCATCCTTGGGTCAGCCCCTTGGAGTTGGTCCAGGGGTTTCTTTGCCCCAGTGCTTTTCATGTCTTTTAAGTTCTGGTGAAAAACAAGATTGTTAGAAATTATCTTCTTAAGAATAAGAATAAACAGATTTTAAAGAATGTGTTAGTTAGGGTTAGCTTATTGTGAGAAAAGTCAGGAAAAGTACTAGAAGCCATATAACCATAGATTAAAAATCTACAAGACTACAAATATATGAAAAATATATAAAAAGATAAAAAATCTTTAGGCATCACAGCCACTGCACTGCAAACACAGAGACTTGGCGATTGTTACTTTTTTCTTCAAAGTAATTTTTTTAACARTAACACTTATATTTCTGTGTGAAAAATTGTCCAATCCCCTCTAAATTTCCCACTTCTTTTACATCTTCCACCATATTCACATAAAAGAAAATTGGCTGCAATTGTTTTCTGCAAACAGCAAGTTTGGAAGGGGATACAAGATCCAAGTGGGACTCTGCTGAGCATCAAAACCTGCAGGGAGAAGTCTTGGAAGAGAAAGGTGAGCCCTGCAAGGTGCACTCCAGGGCCCTTCTTCCAGGCTGCCTTTCACAGGGACTGAGCATGGTGCCACACTAGTTTTGAGCTCATTTCTTTGGGAATTAATTTTGGTGCAGAGAGAGGAGGTTTCGCAGGAGGTGGCGCTGAGAGAAGGACACCCATTACACCCTGTATTGCAGCCTTTGAAAATCCTGTTTGAGTGAGTTCTGCTCAGGCTGCAGCAGCAGCACACCCAGGGYGTGAGGGGGACTGATGGGCTCCCACTCGTGGGCACAGGGAGGGTCCCACATTGTGCCCCCTGCACATGGAGCCAAACCCACCCAGCGCGGCCCCAGCCATGGCTCTTGGCAGCCTCTGCTGTCACCTGACAAAGCCACCCTGCTGTTTGTTGCTGTTTGTGTTAATAATGTTTTGGCAATTTTCAAGAGCTGTTTTATTTGAGAGATGTGAAAGGTAAATTGACAGGAACTCAGTGCTCTCCCATGGAGAACTGAAACAATCTGGGAGCATAGCTTTGCCACTAATTTTCTTCCTTTGTATCTTCATTATCCCTCCCTTTGGTAACTGGGATCTTTAGTAGGTTTGTGGTTTAACTGGATTTTGGAGCAAAACCTAGAGGTATAGAAAGGGATGGATTGGATTAAGACATCTCTAAACAGGACCCATCCCTCCCGCTCCTGCCCTGCTGACAAAGTGTGTGTGGGTTTTTTATTTGTTTTCAACAGTATCACCTCTTACACGTGGCAGCTCTAGTACAGCCAAGTACCTCTTCACACCTCCAAAAGCAGGATGCCAGCCAGAGTGCCCCAGTGTGTCTGGTTTGACATCCAGCTTGCCCAGAGCCAGTCAAGCTTAGCTGCTGCAGCAGCAGCTCCATGTCTGGCTTATCCACCYCAGTGATTTCACCCCAGCCTGAGCCCAGCCTGCTGCTGCAGGAGCAGGGTCTGCTCCTGGGAATGCTGAGCTAAGGATCCCCTTCCTGCACAAACCCACCCCCACTCAAGAGTCTGATAGAGATGCTTTTGCCCAGAGGATAGCAGAAATCTTATGTCAAAGATTGGAATCTCATGAGACTTTGCAAAGCAAGCTGATTCTCTAGRGTACTGCAGGGAACAGTTTATAGAGCTTAGTTAAGAAAAACATTTTCTGTGAGCCATTTTTATCACTGCATTTTTGCCACCATCTTTTCTGTGGTTCCCCAGCCAGGCCAGATGAGGTTGGCCAGCGTGGCACAGAAGTTCAGGATTCAGTACTCCCATCTTTTTTTTGCCTTGTGCTTTCAGTGGCCACTGCTGCAAGTTACAGTTTAGGAATTTCCATTCTAGGTGGAAATGCTTCACAAACAGTGAGTATTACAATTTTCATGTAATTTGCGCAACTGCATCTTGCAACCCTTGAATTTAAGCATAGGAAGAGCACAGTGGCTGCTCAGTTACAGAGCTGAAGCAAGGTTTTGGTGTGTGCCATGAGCAAGGGTGCCCCAGGCCCTGCTGTTCTTTAACCCTGGCTGGGGGTGGTTTGGTTCCAGCTTATTTCCACTCACCACTGATATAATTAAATAATCTCTGCCCACTGGATTTTGGTTTTTTAAGTACATGCCTACAATGATCAAAGGATTGTTTCATGTGGTGGGGTGAGCAAAAGAAGCTCTCAAGGTCAAATCCAAAACAGCCTAAAGACTCTGGGACTTGGATCTGACMTCCAGTAACAGCAATGAGCCAGGAGAAGATGAGCAGCTCAGGAAGTAGAAAATGAAGCTTTTGAAGCCAATAATGCCCTCTGGCAGTGAGCAATCAATTGACAGAGAAATGGGAAAGAGAGAGAGAGTGGAAAGAAGTCAGACMCTTGTGCCTGGCTGCAGGAAAGGCAGGGCATTCATAAATAGAAAGCAGCATATTTTCTCCTTCCTCTTTCTTTCCCAGGGGAGAGTGGCCATGGGAACAGCCACGCTCTGAGCCCGTGGGGCAGGGGCCTGCAGGAGAGAGCAGACTGGCACCACCTGCAGCAGGTTAATTGGGACACGTGGCCCCGCTGACACTGCCCTTAGCACTCCTGTTTCTTTCCAGGAAATAAAGGAAAACARTTGGCCAACGTGTGCTGCTCTGAGCAGTCTGGCCACCCAGGACGCCGTGGGAATTGCCAGCTCATTCCTCATTCCATGTAACACATGGAGGGAGAGCCCTCAGCTGCCAGGGATGCTCATTCACGTCCCTGCCAGACTGCAGCCCTGCAAAGGTTATTCCTAGATCCCTTGATATTTCCTATAAACTTCTTTCCCTGGCATGCTGAGCGGTTTTTCCGTTATTACTTTGCCTTCTTTAAACACTTCCCAGTTTGGCCTGGACTTGTTTTCCCCCCTCAGCAGTGGGTTTCTGCCTGTGCTGGCCTCACCCTGTGCCTCATTTCCAGCCCAGTCCCACAGCAGGTGACTGTCACAAGTTCTGCCAGTGAGAGATGCTGGGTCCTGCGTGCAAGTTCAAGTGAGGTTCAGCCTTGCTGTTCCAGTATCTGCTGCTATGATAATGAGCCAGTCCAATCGGCTCAAATTAAGGGCTCAGGAGGGCTCAGCCCTTCAGAGAAGTACATTCATGACAAGATTAATTTCTACCACCCAGTGTACAGTGTGGCACCGTCCTCTATTAACACAGAAACCCTGAATTTAAAAAAAAAAAAAAAGTAACTGAAAAATGCGCTAAAATCCARTGAGGTGTATAATTTCCCTTAATGTTCCGCGCTGCTCTTTGCTATTCTCCACTTGGATTAAAATCAGATATACCACCTGGCACTGTTCAGATGCCACTTACAGGAAACCTTTCTCTTCCCCTCCCYTCTCTGCAATAACCCCTCACCAGAAGGCAGCACACCTGCATTTTCCAAACAGTTTCAGGTGACTTTYATTAGGGAAAAGTGCAAAATATCAGTAAGCCAACCACTAAAAATCAAACAGCCCAACCCCTCCAAGAAACAAAACAAACCCCAGCTCTGCTCCCTATCAGAATGGCCAGTGGGGCTTTATTTTTCTTTTCCTTCTGTAAATGCACTTTTCAGGGGGGTGAGAGCAGGAGGGGCTGCTCTGGGAGAGGCAGGTGCTGTGGAGCTGGGCTGTGCAGGGCTGTTGGGATGCAGGGATGCAGGAAAGGCTGGCAAAGCTTTTGGTGGGAGAGCCAAGGGCTGCCCAAGCTGGTGTTTATCCCCTGGGCTTTGTTCTCATGTCTGTGTCCAAAGTCAGTAAGCATGGAGTGAATATTCCCAGACTGCCAGAGAATACTTCAAAGAGTTTGAGCATTTTCTGAGCTCAAATTGAATTTAAAAAAACCTCAAAAGCAACACAACAATAAACAAACAAACAAAAAAGAAAAGGAAAAAAGAAGGAAGAAGAAAAGGCCCCCCAACAAAGGACCAAGTATACATCTCCACAGTTCTGTTTCATCTTCTGTATTTATAGCAAGAATGCATCAAAACTCTCATAGTGAGGCAAGATCAAACTCCCTTATTGAACTGCTGATGTAGAGCTGCCTTTTATGTTCACACGGATTTGCTGTCCACTGGCTCTACTTACGACTTGCTATGGCCCCATGCTAATATGAGTGATTTGTTGCCAAGGATTAGTTTTTAGCAGCTTTTGTAAACAGTTTGTATACAATTGTTGCTGTTTATTAAATATGTGACATCTAATCCAGTGTTTGGTGCTTATAAAGGGAAGAACCATCTGTGCTTGAGATTAAAACACTTCAATCACGTTGTGCCAACACTGTCAGYGAGGGTTCCATGCTCTGCTCTAGAGAAAAGCCTTAGGAACCCTGGCTTGGGAAGGTGGACTCCTGCACCAGAGTCCTTTGTCTGACACAAGGTCTGCCTGCCAGACAGGAAGAGGGCTGTGGGCATGGTGGAGTGCTGAGAAGCTGACAAGAAAGAAAAAGGTTTTAGCAGAATAAAGAACTGAGAGCTGGGAAGATGCTGAGAGCTTGGAATGATCCTGCTGGTCTCCTTCCCACCACCTGCAGAAGCTTCATAAGTCTCTTTTGAAAAAAAAGGAGAATGTTAATATTCAATTTCTTTGCAGGGCACTGCAAGGGTGACAGCTGTAATCCCTTGTGTGAGCCCAAGGTTTTCCCATCAGTGCAAGAGGTGCCACCAAAGCTCCTCTTGGATCGGGCTGTGTCCAGGCAAGCCCTGGTTGGAGGACAGCCTGTGAGGCAGCAGAARTGCCTCAGACCACATTTTATGCCCTTATCCCAGGCATCAGTTAAAAAAATAAAAAGCCCTCCGAAACGCAGTGGAGGAACCCCAGGAGCTGCAGCAGGAGCCCAGGGGCAGCAGCAGCTGAGGCAGCTGAAGGCAGCCCTTGGGAACAGCCCAGGGACACCTGGAACCTGGACACATGGACACCTGGATATCTGACACCTGGATACCTGGGCACCTGGACACATGGACAGCTGGACACCTGGACACCTGACATGTGACACCTGACACCTGGACACCTGACACCTGGACACCTGGACAGCTGGGCACCTGGACACCTGACACCTGACACCTGGACACATGGACACGCAGCTGACAGGGCCCTGCTGGTATCAGGCTCATTCAGCAGGAGAGGATTTTGCCCCTGCCTTTCTGTCCATAGGGATTTACTGTTCCTGCAGGCTTCCCTGTCTCTTCACAATGCCATGAGTGTGGCTGATGCTGTTAAATGGATTTGCCACTTTTCCTAACACATTTCTGGAAGAAATATTAAACAGGTCATTGTTTTTTGCAGGCAAAACATCACTTGAGCTCTGTTCTAATTTCCTCTCTATGTGGCAACTCAGGATGGTATCAATGACTCGGTGAATCTCCCTGCAGCAAGACTAGTTATGCCTTTTGGTGAGAAAGCAGCAGTGGAACTGGTTTAGTCTTCCAAAAACTCTACACTATAATATGCAGGACTAATGTGCTTCAGATTTGAAAAGAATTAATATAAATTATTCTCATGCATATTCATGAGAGGAAGACTGGTTTAGCAATCAAGCTAATAGTTTTTTGCTTAATTACATTTAATTGATTTCATGCTGTCTTGGCACATTCCTGATTGAATTTAACCATTAAAAAAACCCTCCCACAACTACTCCTGCAAACAGCAACACTTGGAGCTCAGCATCCCCTGTAAATAGTGTCTGAGGCTGAGCAGACTGCTCTCATGGTGGGAGTGCATCACGTGCATTGTCTCTCCCTGGTGCAGGGTAGAATCCCAAAGAATCTTCAAGAGCTGCTCTCAGGCRCTCACCAGTGCTGAGGTGGAAGGCAGGCTTCTTTTTGCTTTATATTTTTGCTTTATTTTTTTTGCTTTTTCTGAGTCCACACCTCTGTCTGCTTGAATGCAAGGCAGATGGTGGGAAAGGGAGATGCACCTGAGAGGGGAGCCCACGCCAGGGGAGGGTTCTGTCTATGCAGGGGTGGGGAGCCCGGCCCCAGTGACACCTGCAGGAGCTGCAGGGGTGCAGGAGCTGCGGGAGCACAGGAGCACAGGGGTGCAGGGGGACAGGGCACAGGAGCACAGGAGCACAGGGCTGCAGGGGCACAGGGCACAGGGCTGCAGGGGGACAGGAGCACAGGGGTGCAGGGGGACAGGAGTGCAGGAGCACAGGGCTGCAGGGGCACAGGGATGCAGTAGCTGCAGGAGCACAGGGCTGCAGGGGCACTGGGCACAGGAGCACAGGAGCACAGGGCTGCAGGGGGACAGGAGCACAGGGATGCAGTAGCTGCAGGGGCACAGGGCACAGGAGCA
>JACDOX010000245.1:438016-468400 GCA_014549065.1 Cardinalis cardinalis | reverse complement strand
TCAGGGCACTCAGGAGCTCAGTGTGTGTGCTCAGGGAGCTCAGTGTGTGTGCTCAGGGCACTCAGGAGCTCAGTGTGTGTGCTCAGGGAGCTCAGGAGTTCAGTGTGTGTGCTCAGGGAGCTCAGGAGCTCAGTGTGTGTGCTCAGGGAGCTCAGGGCACTCAGTGTGTGTGCTCAGGGCACTCTGGGACCTCAGTGTGTGTGCTCAGGGAGCTCAGTGTGTGTGTGCTCAGGGCGCTCAGTGTGTGTGCTCAGGGAGCTCAGTGTGTGTGTGCTCAGGGGGCTCAGGGCACTCAGTGTGTGTGCTCAGGGAGCTCAGGAGCTCAGTGTGTGTGCTCAGGGCACTCAGGGAGCTGGGCTGGGTGTGCAGGGCCCCTCCAGAGCTCAGAGCTCCTGGAGCAGAGGGCTCCCAGGGACTCCGTGGTGGCAGCACCTGGAAGGGACATGGAATGTGCCAGGTCAGGAAAAACTCCTGAGCAGGAATCAGCAGGACTTAAGGGGTTTGGAGATTCAAGGTCTTACATCTTAACATCCTTCCACATGAAAAAAGCGGATTAAAGGTTCTCTGTACTTCCCTTGCAGCCATAGCCCCCAGTTTGGCCTCAACTTGCCATGATGCAAGAAGCAAGTGTGACCTTTCATTATGGCTTCAGCATTTTCTAGAATAGACATCCTGCAAGCCCAGTGGTCAGAATCTTGACATCAGAATATCAGAAGTGACTGTGTTCTGCAAACTCTTTCAGTTTATGAATAATCAGCCATTTTCTAGTGAAGAGATGTTTCCCAAAACAAGTCCCTGTCAGTAAATACCACAGACGTGTATAGCTGCTGTGAGCAGGAGATGTTATTCCTGTGCCGAATCAAGTAGGGAGGAGACTAAGGAACTCTCCATCTGTTTCTGCACTGTGCAGCACGTGGGATATTGCTGAAAATACACTGTGCGCTGTTTCTCAGAGCCTGGGGAGACAGAGGCTGGCACAGGCGTGGCAGGATGGAGCTGGACAGTCTGACTCAAAGTGTGTTACAGCCTGGGAAAGCAGAGGGGCTGCAGGAAAAATCCCTGGGTAAATGGAGCACATGAATGAAACCTGGTCCTGATGCCAGATTAGTTCTGCGGGCCTTGGTGGAGCTAAAAAAGCACATTAGACAAAACCATTATTGAACTTCTTGATTACATAACAATTTCCTCATCGTATTTCCAAGAATATCAAATCTATATTCAAACACCCTCCTACTCTCTCCCACACACCACCCCTTCTCCTTGCTATATCAGCTTCATTACCGAGTATGAAGACAGAAAAAGTATAGGGCGTGTTGCCACGAGCAGAGAGATCTCAGATCTGCTTACCCTGAGATTTTAGAGCCATCTATGGGATTGGGACAGCCAGTTCTCATAAATTTTAATGGCCTTGAAAGTCTCCAGTCTTATGCCTTTATCTCTGCTAGGGTTTTTAGCAGTGCAAAGAAAACAACCAAGCCATAAATGTCAGCAAACCTCGATGCTGGGTCAGTCCCTGCTGCCCTCTCTGTGCCGCCTGCAGGGTGGGCACACACACACAAACTGCTCCTGCACAGAGAGATGGAAACTCCTGAGCAGCCYCCTGCCCCCTTCCCCAGGGAGGAACACAGACCCTGAGCGATCTCTGGGGCCACTCTCACCCAGCAAGCAGGACCAGCCCCAGAGCAGGTGGTTATTTCCTGAAGGGTGCCAGGTGCAGGTGGCCTGCCCAGCTTTGGGGGGGATTTTGGAGGAGGTGGGGATTAAAGGCTTGCCAGCTTGGCACATTCATCTTGCCTCAGGAAACATCAGTTGCACAAACTGGCTACACTTGCTCCCAAAATGAGCTGCTTGTCTCATTTGCATGTGTAACAACCAGCGTGTGTGTACAATCATGCTAATCACTTCGAGGCAACTGCTTTAAATTCATCCAAAACCCTGCCCTGCCTGTTCTTGGGTTATTTAGCTTCCACAAAGGAACCATAGCAGCAATCCAGAGATTCACTCCACCAAAACCTTTGTGAAACTGCCGATTTAGTGGAGGAGAAGTTTTTCCCTGAAATCCTGCCCATCCTTGCACCACAAGCCAGGGCCGTCGTTAGGAGTCCTTCCAATACCTTCTGCAAGCAACCTGGTAAAGTACCTGAGGGGATCTTCACAGTTTATGGTGTATTGCTACAGGTGAAATGAAGAGTAAATACAGAGAAGCAAAGAGGAAGGGGACTGCAGACCTTCTGTCATGCAAGCTGTTATTGGGAATGGTCTGAAAGTGGTGTGGGGAAAGCCCAGCCTTACCCCTGCCAGCTGTAGGAGCAGCTGCAGGAGGGTCTGTGCCGCTCTGCTGAGGGTGCCTGCCCAGCCTGGGCTGTGCTCAGCTCTGGAGCCAGCGTGAGCAYGCTGGAGAGCACCCATCACAGCTGYGGCTCCACGGTGCAGGCACTGCCTGTGTCACAAATGTCACCTTGTGTCACTCATTTCAGCTATTGGTGACTCTTGATTTTTTTCCTCTGCTTCTGAATCTTAGGCTGCAAGCTTTTCCAATTTTAGTTCTGCATTTTACAGGACATCCAAGTCAGCAGCTCTGGGTGATCCTGCAGGGGTGCTGGAGGTGCCTTCCCTGATCCCAATAAACAGCCCACAGGTGCCAGCTAGGCCAGAGCCAGACCTGGGACAAGGACAGCTTGCTGCATGAGTGGGAACATGGACATTTCAGCAGCACTCACAGAATCCAACAGGCCTCTGATGCTGCACTTTCCCATCCCCGTCCCTTCTGCCAGTCCAAGGCTGAGCTCTAGGGACCTTGCTGTGCCTGAGCCTGTTCARCCTCAGCTCCTCGATTGCCCATCCAAAGTTCTCACGAGCCCAAGGCCGTGTTTAGTGCCCTGTAAGGAACGGTGGAGATCAGTGCCACAGGAGGAGGCCCTGTCCCACGCTTCCTTCCGTCTCATGCAGCTGAAGAAGCAGTGAGATTTGGGGTCAGTGCTCTGGAACAGGAACCACAGGTGCTTTTTTACATGACTGGGAAAAAGATTTCCAGTTTTGTAAGAGCTGGAGCCTCATGCACTGCAGAGGGATTGTTTCTGCCCAAGTCAAAATSGGTCCCATTGGCTTTTCTTGTTAAAGAGAAGTGAACCTGGAAGAGTAAAGGGAGGAGGAAAGGCCAGGAATGGAATGAAAAGGCTGCCTGTGATGCAGAACATCCCTAGAGGCCTCCCTTCCCTCCAGCTTTCTGTCTCTCRTTACTGACAGTGGAAAATACAAGAGCTGCCAAGCTAGAGGTTCAGTACAGCCAAGATGGGAAACCTTATTAGAGAGACAGATGGTGGTTTCTATAATCTGAAATCCCAGACTGTAAATACTTTGGGACAGAGCCCTGTGCAACTGAACAGTGCTAAAGCCTGACAGCAGCAGCTGGATCCAGTTTTCTGTGCACAACTGCTCCGTGGGTGGCTTTTAGTGGATGGTAGATGCTACCAGGACAAGGTATCTCTTCTAAACCTTGCTGGAGATACTCCATCTCAATTTTATGTGCTTTCCAATTGAAAAGTGCCTTGAATAACTGAGGACAATCAACTCACATTTAGAAGTTTTTCTTAGCCTGAGAAGATTCCCAAAGATGTGGTTGCYGGAGATGAGTAAGGGGGAAAATCTGTGTCTTGGGAGCACAAGTGACATCTTGCTGCAGCTTGTGGGAGAAATGATAAATGCCTGTCTCTGTTTATTGCCTAGCTTTGTGGTTAAATCTCCTAAACCAAAATCAAATTTTACCCTTAGATCTCCCAGTTAATTTATTTATATTCATCCGGCATTGCCTTGATCTTCAAAGCAGGAAGGTATATCAAAGGAAGCAGAAGGTTTGACACCAATTACTGCTGCTGGATGCCATTCACTGCATAAAGATGGAGTGTTAATATTTACACTGAAAGTGAAGGAGATAAAACCCAACAGGTACACACATCTAAGCCTACAAATAAGCCCTTCTGTGTATAGTGGGCAGAGATAAAGCCAAGCAAAACTAATTGAAATTACCATTGCAAATATCCCAAACACCTTCAGAAATGGTGGATTGTAAACAAAGAAGTGACAGCAAAACCACCAAAAGAGTCTTCTAGGAAAGCAAATCAGGCTCTCTGCTTCTCAGGGGTAGTGCCTGGTCTCCAGGAGATGATTTTTGAAACAAGCCACCATGAAGAAGTAATTAACGTCTAAATGTCCCCGCACTTCACCATRAGACATTTGATTTACATTTTATTCTCTTGAGTTTGAGATGTGTGAGGCCCCCAGTGACTGGAGCTGCCCTGCCTTGGCTGTCTCAGTGTTGTCCAATTTGGTTTGCTCAGATGCTTGCTCTCCCCTCCAGAAAACTTAAAATGGCTTAGAAAGCTTGGTGAAGTTTTCCTGTTTTTCACAACCATCAAGAACTGAATTAGAGATGAGTCATTAAACAAGAGTGTGTTATTTGTATGCTTATGTAGTAGAATTGCACACACATCTCTGTAATTAGCCATCAGCACCCCAAATTACAGCAGTAACTGTTCATTAAGTGGAGGACATCGCTCTGATCAAATAATGTATTCACAATTGCTTTCCTTCTTGCTTAAATTTCAGAGCTTGTTGTCCAGATGGGCCTTGTTGGGCACCTAATTAGTAGTTAATCAAAAGCTCCTGCTGCTTCACAGCCCTCCTGGCATCCTAGCTGTTCCTTACGTGTTCCTTGACTGCACAGAGATGAAAGCACAGGAGTCAAGTAGAGGCTTTATCTCCTTTATGCAACTGCCATAACTAAAACAGCTTCCAAAATAAGCTCAGCTCAGGATGTATTGGTTATCTGACTTGTGTGCGCTGAGCAAAATGGGTCTTGCAACATGTGAGTGAAAATGCAGCCATGTGTTAATGGCAGCAAGAGACAGCCTTGTGTATTCTGAGATTAACTCACTGTTTTCTCTTTCCTTTCCAGATTTTGGCAATCATTTCCATCATGTTTATTGTACTATCTACAATTGCCTTGTCCCTTAACACACTTCCTGAGCTACAAGGCGTGGATGAATTTGGGCAGACCACAGATAACCCCCAGCTGGCCCACGTGGAAGCAGTGTGCATTGCGTGGTTTACCATGGAATACCTTCTGCGCTTCCTCTCCTCCCCTAAGAAATGGAAGTTTTTCAAAGGCCCRCTGAACGCTATAGATTTGCTGGCTATCTTGCCCTACTATGTTACYATCTTCCTCACGGAATCCAATAAAAGTGTACTTCAGTTCCAAAATGTACGAAGAGTGGTCCAAATATTTCGGATCATGAGGATACTCCGGATTTTAAAACTGGCCCGGCACTCCACGGGTTTACAGTCCTTGGGGTTTACACTGAGGAGGAGTTACAATGAACTTGGATTACTCATCTTGTTTCTGGCTATGGGCATTATGATCTTCTCCAGTTTAGTGTTTTTTGCAGAAAAGGATGAGGATGATACAAAATTCAAGAGCATCCCAGCTTCTTTCTGGTGGGCAACAATCACCATGACAACAGTAGGCTATGGAGACATTTACCCCAAAACCCTTTTGGGTAAAATAGTAGGAGGACTGTGCTGCATTGCTGGTGTGCTGGTGATAGCTCTTCCCATCCCAATAATTGTCAATAACTTCTCAGAGTTTTACAAAGAGCAGAAGAGGCAGGAGAAAGCCATTAAGCGCAGGGAAGCTCTTGAAAGAGCAAAAAGAAATGGCAGTATTGTTTCCATGAACATGAAGGATGCATTTGCCCGTAGCATAGAACTCATGGACATTGTGGTTGAAAAGAATGGAGAAAGCATAGCCAAAAAGGATAAAGTTCAGGACAACCATTTATCGCCAAGCAAATGGAAATGGACCAAGAGAACACTCTCTGAAACTAGTTCTAGTAAATCTTTTGAAACTAAGGAACAAGGATCCCCAGAGAAAGCCAGGTCATCTTCAAGTCCCCAACACCTGAACGTCCAGCAGCTCGAGGACATGTACAACAAAATGGCAAAGACTCAGTCCCAGCCAAACCTTATCACTAAAGAATCGAGTCAAGCTGGAAAGCAAAAGGAAGAGCTGGAAATGGAAACCCTTCCGGGCCCCATGGTGCCGCTGCTGGCGACGCGCACGGACGGCATCGTGGACATGAGGAGCATGTCCAGCATCGACAGCTTCATCAGCTGCGCCGCCGAGTTCCCCGACCCCGCGCGCTTCCCGCACAGCCCGCTCACCGCCCTGCCCTGCAAGGGGGGCATCRGCATCCCCCAGGAGCAGGGCAGGCCCGAGGGCAGCACTGCCAGGTACGTGGACATGAACCCCAGCTCCGAAAGCAGCCACCGCTCTGCTTTCTTCATTGAAAGTCCCAAAAGCTCCATTAAGGCCAGTAACCCTTTAAAACTAAGATCTCTCAAAGTCAACTTCATGGAAGAGGACACCAGCACATTCGTACCAGCATCAAATGTACTGAGAGCGTACCCAGACCCTCTCAAGAGCCGGGGAACTGCTGCTGCTGCCACAGACACTTCCTTACTCTCTGACAGGTCTCTCATGAGCCCAGAAACCTCTATCTACACAACTGCGAGCGCGAGAACCCCCCCAAAGTCACCAGAGTCCCAGGCAGCCATAGCTTTCAACTTCCACGATGCTGGTATACACAAATACATCGATGCTGACACTGACGATGAAGGTCAGCTGATGTATGACTCAAGTCCTCCTGGAAATGTGAGTCCCAAGTACAATGTTGCAAGCAGTGGCTATCTAAAGCAAAAGGACCGTGTTTATAGAACAGAGAAGAACCATCTAGAAGCTGCTGCTTTACCCACCTCCCCTAAGCTGATAGGGCAGAACTGCATTTACTCTATGGAAGGTATCATTGGAAGAACACAGGGCAATCAGGAGACTGTCAGACTAGAAAATCACATTTCCCCAGAAGTCCATGTATTACCAGGCAGCGGAGGACATGCTAACACACATGATCAAAGCATCTGAGGTGGGGTCTGAAAGAACTTACTGAGAGTTTAGAGGAATATCTTCACAGTCAACACAAACAAAAGAGCTTCTGCATGGCATGAACTTGGCTGAAACAAGCCACCTGTTTCTAAAAGTCTGGGGGAGGTCCAGTGTGGGTTTGTGAAAATGTCCTTCTCTGAAACAACTCTAAAGACATTGCCCACATCAGTCAAAAAAATGATTGCAAATCATGATCATACATTGATCTCCTTTCATGTTGTCCAGTGAAGCCAATGTGACCAAATATCCATCCATTCCCCTTGAACCCTAGAGCTCCTTTTGGAAATGTTAACATCTGATTTGCATTAGTTCCATAAAGGATGCCAAGGCAGCCAGATTTGAACTCTGGAATAAATTGCTGGGGTTGGTATAAAGCTTTCAAAAACACAATGCTCACTGCTTCAGGGCAGCGGTTCCCCATCTACAGCTTTCTCTGATGGATATTATGTTTAAAGGTAACAGGGAACACTTGCATTATTGGAAAATCCAAGCGAAAAGCATTTGAAACAATTAACGGTCTAGAGAAACCAATTCTTAAAATGCTCTTTGTGTGTTTAACAATCTGATATCCTGTAGGACCTGATGTTTTCTTTTGAAATATTAGCAGGGTGAGTTGCACCACTTGTATCTAATTCCAAACATGCTCTAGGACATAGTGAGACTTGCACTTGCCCTCGGCTAGAAGCCGGTGCCTGCCCCAGGGCCAGCGTGGCCCGGGAGGGCCGGAGGAGCCATGCAGAAGCAGGAGCCCTGCCCGGGAGGAGCCGTGCCCGCCCTGCCCGTGCCAGGCGCGGCCGAGCCCGCCCGGGGCCGGGAGAGGAGCAGGCTGGTCCGGAGCTTTTTGCGCCCGAGCAGCGCAGTGAAAGATATGCAAGTGTTACATAAATATGCAAAAAGAGGGATTCGGTAGTGACCCGTGCCAGGCCTGGCTGTGCTCCCTCTCGCCACGAGGTCGGGCAGCAGAGGCTCCTGCAGGGCCGTGGCACGAAGCAGCCGTGACAGGCAGGGAATCAGGCCTGACGCTTTAATAACATCCAGTCGTTTTTAAATGAAGCAAGAAAATAAAGAGGAAAGGAAAAAAAAGAGAGATCTGACCATTTTAAGTGAACAGAACTAGCAGCCACCAGCCTAGGTTTTTAAAATATTATTGTTTCAATAAAGTTATGTCGAATTGTGTAGGAAATAATTTGTCTTTGGTTTTTAATCTCGGGGTGGGGGGGAAAAGCACTTTATGTTGACTTTTTGTTGTCGTTGTTGCAATGCTGGAGTAGGATAGCAGAGCATAACAATCAAGCACTTTAACCAAGCACTACTTTAATTTGTGCCTCTTGTTGTGACTGTGATTTGTTACAAGCCTGTAGCGAGTCACAACTTGTCCTGTGATAACTGTGATGGTAACCTTTTATGTTGTTCTCTGTTTCTACTGTAAAACTCAGTTGTAAATGACTCCGTCACTGAGCGTTTCCTGACCTGGCCTGAGGTCCTGCCGGGGTGTAGCAATCTGCAGGCAGCGGGTCTGGGATGAGCTGAGACATGGGATGTGGGAGCAGAGGGGCACGCGTGGGAGGAAGACCCCCCGAAGCCACTCGATCCCCTGCATTTTGTTCCTTCCTATTGTAAAAAACAAGTGTTGGTTAGTCCTGAATGTAGCCGTGTGTCTGTCCCGGCCGTGCAGCGCTGCCTGTAACCCGTAATAGTGAATGCAGCATGTACGGACAAAAGCAATAAGCACATTTCTGTTTCAGGAGCTAGGGCGGGTTGTGAGGATGGCTTTGCCTGGAGTCTCCTTGGCCCGGAGCTGTGCCCGGAGCTGTGCCCGGAGCTATGCCCCGAGCTGTGCCCCTTGGCAGGAGCTGTGCCCAGAGCTGCACCCGGAATTGTGCCTGGAGCTGTGCCCTGAGCTGTGCCCCTTGGCAGGAGCTGTGCCCGGAGCTGTGCCCGGAGCTGCGCCCCTTGGCACGGAGCTGAGCCCCGAGTTGTGCCCGGAGCTGTGCCCCGAGCTGTGCCCCTTGGCAGGAGCTGTGCCCGGAGCTGCACCCAGAATTGTGCCTGGAGCTGTGCCCGGAGCTGTGCCCCTTGGCAGGAGCGGTGCCCGGAGCTGTGCCCCTTGGCAGGAGCTGTGCCCCTTGGCAGGAGCTGTGCCCGGAGCTGTGCCCCTTGGCACGGAGCTGTGCCCGGAGCTGCGCCCCTTGGCACGGAGCTGACTCTGCTCCGCTCCACTCTGCTCAGCCGGCCTGTCCCGGCCGAGGGACCCTCCGGGAGCCGCCCCGGTGTCGCAGCGGGGCAGGAGCCGGGCCCAGCCCGGGCCGGGCCGAGGGCAGCGAGCGGGGCCGAGGGCAGCGAGCGGGGCCGGGCGGTGCCGGGCCGGGCCGGGCCGGGCCGGGCGGTGCCGGGCGCAGCCCCCGCGTTCCGAGCCCCGCTCGCCCCGCTCCGCTCCCGCAGCCCCAGCGCCGCTCCCCGCGGGGCAGGCACGGCAGGATTTGGCCATAGCAAATACAAGTGTACTTAGAGGAACCGACGTATTGCTGAGATACTGGCTGAGATTGAGTCGAAAAAGTGAAAAGTAACCTTCCAGCAGATAAGCTTTAAATACGGATTTATTCTGCGGCTTTCTGAGGCCGCAGAGCAGCAACAAGAAATCTTAAAGAGAACAGTTATAATATAATCTCTGTGTTTCAGTGATTAGTCATGTCTGCCATCAGCACAAATGTAAAATGAAGAAAATCAGGGAATTTTTTTTATAAAGTAATAGTGATTTCCAAGTTAAATATTTTTAGAGCTGATGCTTTCATGTGGAAAAAAAGTCATATTTTACATATCACGAAAGTGAACGTATTTAAATATAGCCATATAGTGTAGTATTTACCACACTCTCATCCAAATTGATGTATTTGGTTTATAGATGGCACTGACAAAAATGTATAGATCAACAATTCTATCATTTATCTGATAGTCAACTGGTGCAACTCTCCTTGTAACCAAAGGCCCTCTGTCTGCCTTGCGTGAGCGCTCATGGCACACACCTTATGTCATCTATTTAGTCCTACCTTTAAAGTAGCATTTTACTGAGTCACTTTTGAAAATCAAATTCAAAAGTATAATTTAAAAAATCTTCCTTTTAAGTCTGAATAGCCAAAGTCCTATAGATTTCTTATAGAAAGCAAATAATTTAAAATTAAGCATATAATATGCTTGAGGAGCATTTCTTTCTTATTTATGTACAAAAATGTAGCTCTCATTTTGTGCCCAATTAAAAAGGAAGTATGTTTAATTTATTTTAATGAAATAAAGTCTGAATATGAAGTATGTATCTATATATGTGTGGGTGTGCATAATACACATATATATAATGTRAGCACTGGGAAATCTACTCTAACCTGAAGCTACGGTAGACTAAATCTGTACTCATTGCAAAGGAAAGGCAGTGCTTGGAAAACATAATGCTCACCAAATCCTATAGATCCTAGAAAGACAATTTCATTTTTGTTTGTTAGATACATGTTTCCCAAAGTTCATAGTGGTTGGGGRAAACAGACAACATCTCTTGCACCAAGCTAGAGGGGGTGGTTTAATCACTGATATTTGGAATTCAGGTCTGCAAATTTGCTGCGCACCAAGTATCAAGCAAGCTGACAGAGCCTCACCTGCTGCTGCAGAAGACATCATACCTGCAAGGACTCTCTCTGGACGTGTGATGTCTGCACTTGCTTGTATCTTACAGCATCAACATCACTTTTAATGCACACCTACAAATATATATATATAGAACACACACACAAATACACACACACACACACACACACACACACACACATATATATATATATATATATATGTGGAAGGAGCGAGTGCAGTTTTGTAAACCAGGAGGCTAAAGATTATTTGAGTTTTAGCCTTGAATAGAGGAAAAAAGCAGTGACTTTGCAGTAGATTTCTCAGTGCCTTTTCTTAAAAACTTCACCTAAGCACACTTACAGGAAAAAACCCCAACCCAAAACAAAAGAGTCTCCTGTGAAATCCACATTTTTCTGAAAGGTTTGAGAGTCAAAAAAAGGTAGAAGAAAGGGAAAAGAAAAAAAATGCAAGAGAGAGGAAAAGAAATCCATGGAACGCACATTCCCTTCTTGAACAGGCCGGGGAGTTTCTGCCTGGGCGAGTCATGAGAAACGCATCTGAGGCGGTCAGGTTGTTCAGCAACTACGGCTGTGATAAACTGTAGCCTTTTCTTCCCTTGCAGCTAACAAGAAACACATTTCTAAGGAAAACAGTATTCTCTTCTGTAAAATTGTAATGTATTGTTAATATTTGTACCTACTGTATATTTATGTCTTGACAGAATTATGACCGGTACAGTTTATAGTAAATAACGAGGTTATGTAAAACTCATCACAAAGACAAGGTTTGTAAAGCCACGTTCTCTCTGCTGTGAGCTCCACAGAACACCTCATCCCAGAGCAAAGCTGAGTGAAGCAGCCAGGGCTCCCTCCCGCCCAGCACAGCCAGGCATCCCTGGATTTCCATCATCAGGGCTCCCTGGGGCTCCCAGGCAGCCCCTCCCTGCTGGGCCASGCACCTCTGCACGGAACAAGAGCTGCCTTGGGTTCATTTGGGTCACCCATCTGGAGAGAATACAGCTTTCAATAGTTATTGAATAAAGTACAGATGTTCCAGTTACCTCTGTACCTCCTGCTTGCCATTGTGTTGGCTTTATAAGTATCTGATGTATGGAAAAGTCATGTGACTTTCATGCATTCCAGAGTAGTCTATTTTTCTGTTCAGATTTAAAAAAAAATATATATATATATATATATAAAAATATAAATATAAATATATAACTGTATTTTTAGCAAATTTATAATAGGGCAATCAAGTCAGATTTCTTCTTTTTGTATTACAGAATAATATATTAGATGCTCTCTCAGTGTTCATTTACACAGCTGATCCCCCAACCTTTTTGTTGTTTTTTCTTTTTTTTCTGAYGAACACCTGCAACATTTCTCCTGGAAGAGCATCTGTGAAGGGTCATGGGGTTTGTCTGATGTTGTCATGTTTTCGTATTTTCCTGTTTGTGGTACTTTAACCAGGGACTGGCTGTAGGAACTGAGATGTTCCTGCTGAGAAATGTGGAGCAGGCCAGGCTCTGCCCTTGGTGACAGAGGGGAGAGGTCGCCCAACACCCCTGGCTGCAGTTTCTCCAGATTTACATCGATTAAGAACAGAAAGAAGAGACAGGTTTTGAATCTAATTGTCCTAATAGTGACATGATGGAGTTGGGATAAACATCAAAATCTAGGCTCTTATTGAAGGCAGTGACCTGACAATGCTCAGGCACCTTCAGGAAAGTTTTTCCTGGATTAAAACAGAAGTGTCCAGACTTTCATTTCCCGCTGGCTTTTGGAATTTTTATTTTTGGTCCCAGAGAAAATCAGGAAATGAAAAAAAAATGTGGAGGAATGAGAAACATAAACATTCAGAAAAGGACCAGATTTTGATTATTTATGGTAAAATCTGTCCATGTACCTGCTTATGTAATAATCTTCTTTGCTCCTTTGTAGCTGACCTCACAGCTATATTCAGAGAAATTTAGTAAAAAGTCCATGAGATGAATGYTCATCCTGAAGCCATCTCATGGCCTGCTGAAGGTCAGCACCATGAAGAGCTCCAGAGCCACTCTGGCKCTGCACAGACATTTCCTTCTGATTCAGCCCAGCAGTTGGGTCAGTGACCATGCTTTTGCCAAAGATGGAGTTTGGTTCCATTTCCTTTGGTTTGTTTGTGAGATTTTCCTGCATGTCCACTATAATAGCCAATAAACCTGAATGCAATTTGGAAAGGTGTTTGTTTCAGACAGTATCCCTCAATGAAAGAGCCAGTTTAGCATGTGATTATCAGGAAGGCCTGTTCACAAATGAAGATATTAAAGCTGAGTGGGATTTTTCTTTCTTAGSAAACAATTAATGCAATAGGCTGCCATATCTATTGTCAGTGATCACATAAATCCCTTCAAAAGSCACCTTCCATGTCAGCAAGTTTGTTAGATCATAGTCAACAAAACCATAGAAAGCTTCCAGTCAGACCAGTCCCAGCTGTGCCCTCCCACACCGGGACAGGAATGGCCCAAACAGCACCCAGCCCCTGGAAGGAGAGATGTTTATTTTCCAGCATGCATCTCACACCCCATGCTGGTCACATTTAGGCTCCTGCACTGAAACTTGGTCTCAGCCAGGCAGAGGAAACCTTAGGAAAAGGAAAGTCTGCATCCAGGATGTGAATCCCGTTCCTTGCTGGTGTTACCTAAGCCACAATAAGTGTCCTTTGACACCAATGGTTGGGTGCCACAAGTGTTCATATCAGTAAATACTACTCCAAATTTTGCTTTGCTTGATTCTGGCTTCATTGCACAAGAAGTTTTCAGTCTTAGAGGCTTTGAAGAGAAAGMAAAACCTTCCTTCTTCATTTTAACTAGAAATAATACTATTGAAGCTCTGTAGGACTGAACAGGATTAACCTTTATTTTTAAAGGGGTCTTTAGAAGGCTGCAGTGACACTACCTTCAAAAATTAATAGTAAGGCTGAACTCCAGGCAAAGATCCCTCAAAATTAGAGCCTCATGAAAGCCAGGGAGCCAAATTTGTATTAAATGCCAAATTCTTTTCTTCTGTAAATTAAAGCCCATTGAGGCCAGTGGAGCTGTGTCCCCTTTAGATCAGTAAAGAATTTGGACCCCTATCTCTAAAAGCTAATGGAAAATTAATATATTTGTACGGCCTCAGGGCTGGAGGTGTCTGCCCACAGCACCTCCTTGGAAACCAGTGGGGCGAGGGATGGGAAACAGAGGCAGTGAAATAAAAGGCAGTGAAAAAGGCTGGGAAAGGGGTGAATCCTTCAGGCAAGGGGGTGGCAGTTATTCCAGACTGACTGAGCTCCCCTCCAGGGCAGCTCGCTCTCTGTGGATCCACAAGTGGCGTCCCAGCTGGCAGGGGCTGTCCCTGCAGCAGGACCCCAGCCCCACAGCAGCCCTGTCTGCCCTCAGCCCCTGCTGACCATGTGTCACTCCGAGTTGTGCACAACCTCTGGTCCTGTTGGTAATCTGCATTTAAGAACATTCATCTGTTCTTCTCTAGTCTGTATTTTTCATTTAGGAGCTCTGCCACTTATGACTCTTCTTCCTGCTATGTTTTACTGCCTCCACAGACTATCTGCCACACGTTGGCTCCCACAACCCCTGGGATTTATTTTGTTTATGTCAGTTTTGTTGGCTTGTGAAGAACATTTTTTCCCCATTCTCTGGCTTTTTGGTGGTCAGTGTAGAAAATCACTTTTGCATTGAACCATTCCCCACTGGAGTCTTTGGGGGGAGGGTGGGGGAGCAGCATTTGCATTTTACTTCGAATTTTGAAGCCAAGATACCGTTCTCAGAAAGGCCAGCCACAGCTACCAGCCAAACTGCTTTCCAACTAGATTAGCATTGAAAAAACACACCCCCACCTCCTGCAGCAGAACCCTGCTCTCYCATCAGGCCAGTGAAGCAGTTTGGGAGCAGGAGGTAGCATTAGCTCATCAGCTGGGCAGGTGCTGCTCTGCTCAGCCCCGTGCCCAGGGCTGCGCTGGCACCACGGCCGGGGCTGGGACAGCCCGGCTCCCTCTAGGGACAGCCCTGAGCCCGGGACAGCCCTGAGCCCGGGACAGCCCTGAGCCCGGGACAGCCCGGCTCCCTCCAGGGACAGCCCTGAGCCCGGCACAGCCCGGCTCCCTCTAGGGACAGCCCTGAGCCAGGGACAGCCCGGCTCCCTCCAGGGACAGCCCTGAGCCCGGGACAGCCCTGAGCCCGGCACAGCCCGGCTCCCTCCAGGGACAGCCCTGAGCCAGGGACAGCCCTGAGCCAGGGACAGCCCGGCTCCCTCCAGGGACAGCCCTGAGCCCGGCACAGCCCGGCTCCCTCCAGGGACAGCCCTGAGCCCGGCACAGCCCTGAGCCCGGCACAGCCCTGAGCCCGGCACAGCCCGGCTCCCTCCAGGGACAGCCCTGAGCCAGGGACAGCCCTGAGCCCGGGACAGCCCGGCTCCCTCCAGGGACAGCCCTGAGCCAGGGACAGCCCTGAGCCCGGGACAGCCCGGCTCCCTCCAGGGACAGCCCTGAGCCAGGCACAGCCCGGCTCCCTCCAGGGACAGCCCGGCTCCCTCCAGGGACAGCCCTGAGCCCGGCACAGCCCGGCTCCCTCCAGGGACAGCCCGGCTCCCTCCAGGGACAGCCCGGCTCCCTCCAGGGACAGCCCGGCTCCCTCCAGGGACAGCCCGGCTCCCTCCAGGGACATCCCCCAGCCCGGACCTGCCAGGGCTGCCCAGGGACATCCCCCAAGGGCAGCCGCGGGCTCCCATCCTCGCTGTGGGGCGGGAAAGCTGGGGAGTCCTTTTGAAAAAGAAAGTGATACTTAATGACAAATGAAAACTGGAAAATATGTTTCCTGTGGCTCGGCTGGTACGTTTAGATCAAATTGTTTTTATAGCTGGAAACCAAACCCGACCGCGCCCCAGGAAGGGCAGCCTGGGACCGGGGTCTCCATTGCCTTGCACAGAGTTATGTTTTAACCTGTGCAGTGGGGAATCAGTGGGGAGCCCAGCTCAGAGTGGCTGTAAGGGAGGGCAGTGCTCGTGCCCAGCAGATCCTGCATGTCTTGCACAATCTCTTCATTGGGTTATATTGGAATTCACTCCATTATATTGGTCCAATGCACCAGCAGATGTTTTCTTCCCTTTTAAGAAATGTTTCAATGCCCTGGCACTTTGGGGTGATTACAGCAACATTAGCCATATACTAGTGTATGTAGAGTCTTACATTTTTTGTAACTTTGATTTAGTCATTCTTTGTTGGAGTTTATTGACCTCTCCAGTCGTTTCTGTAAAACAAATTATTAAAAAAATCCGTGTCTTTATATGCATGTAATAGTATGAAACTGTGATCAATGTGCGACATTCAGAAACTGTTCTGTCTTGTAAAATATGTCCAAATGTCTAAGGGTTTTAAAGCAATTGTCCCTTACTACAGCCTACAGAAATAAATAAAAAGGAATGGAAAAACCTAAAGCCTTTATTGCTCTGTTTCATGGTCACATATACTGGCCAAAAATCTCACTCCTCTCCTCCTGCTGCAGCCCACATCCTCAGGCACCTCTTCTGTCCGGCTCCATCAGAAATAACCTCACCAGCTCTTCCTTACCACCTGAAAGGATTTTCCTTTGATTGTTCATATTTAGGCTGAACTAGGAAGCTTTTTGGGTTTTTTGTTGCACACCATCCTCTAAACCAGCTACAAACCCACAATATCTGTAATCTGAGCACCCAGAGCAAGGTGAGGTCTGCCTCGCACCGGGCCAGGAGACGGCCGACAATCCCAAAGGGCGATGAGCCAAACCCTCTGCGAGGGAGAGCACACCTGGCTCAGGGAGCTCCCCCAGCCCTGCTGCGGCTCCTCCATCACCCGCAGGGAGAGGGGGCCCAGAAACGGGCACTGAACTGGGAYACTGCTAATTCTTGCTTCAGTAAACCCAGCAGAGCTTTTCCAGAGTCTCCCTTGGCATGCAGGGCTGGCAGCGGGGCTGCAAGTGCGGCACAGCCCTCTCTGGGATGTTCCAGTCCCAGCTAACATCATCCTCAGGAACCAAACCCGGAGAGGCTCTTTAGGCGTTTCAGCACAGATAAACATGAAGAAAGGGTCAGCTTTTCAGTACATTTTGATAATTTCAGAAGAGAAAGTAATAATATAAATAATTTACAAGGTATTTATAAAATATGAATTAGATTCTTCTATACAGCCTGTTTCTACTTACTTACTTTCCCTCCTACTTTCTGTAAGGAAATTGGGCTACTAAGAGATGCAGCATCATTATTATTCAGCAAGCAAGAGCATTTAGAGGTAACTTTGCCCCAGAGTATCATTTTCAACCATCCAGGCACAAGCTGAGACTAATGGGTCACAGCAATGAAAGTTTGTGGTTTCTGGCTGGAAACACAAGTACTGAGCATTAACCTGAGTCCTGAAAAATAAAAGCAAATATGTGCAACACTGTATCATTGAATTTAATCCTTATATAATTAAACAATTAATCCACATTGCTAGTAGAATTTTTTAGAATTTTATCCTCTTATTTGTATCTATAGATCTAAATACATTTATTTATATATCTATTTGGTTTATAAATACCTATCTATAGATATATAAAAGTTATATCCAAATCACTAGAAAATAGATTTAAATTTTAAAAAAAAACCTAATGGTTTACACTTTGCTTTACCCAGTACCATTTTTCTAATGCAAGCAGACATGGTCAGTAGCAATTGAAGCTCAAATGAGTAGGTCTATGTGCAAACCCAAAATTACRTAATGTAAAATGCTGTTTTCATGCCTTAATGATAATTAGTCTTAAAATGAACCACACAGTGATGCAGCTTTTAGCACTGTCCTGAACAGTGGAGAAGCAAGTGCTTGAGGACAGTGAGATGAAGATTGATCCAGGCATGAGAAAATGTAAATTAAGAGCCATGAGGCTTGAATACAGCTATCGAATAAATATATAAAGTATTTCACCACTTTCCAAAGGCCTAATTGACCAGAACAATCCATGGCTTTCTCTGTTTGTTTTTCACATCAGCTGTTTTGGTTTCCAGTAATATTTTCAGACAAACAAATGCCTCTGAGGCATTTCAGTATGGAGGAGAATGGCTGCATGGAAAAAGCAGACAACCAGCTGCTCCCCTGGGAATCCAGCAAAAAGGAACAGCTGATTTCTTATTAATGTAAATGAACTCGTTATCTGGATTGCTTTCAGACTGAGTTCAGCAGTTCAGAGCCTCTATTCCAGGAAATACAGAATTTACGTAACAGAAATGAAGAGAAAGTGAAGGAAGGATCTCGTAAGTGCTTTTCCCAAGCAAATACTTTGCTATTCTGGTGTCAGGGTGGATGGCTGGAAGCTGGGTGGGAGGTGCTGGGCCATACCCTGAGCTGCAGGAAGATTTTACAGACACTGAGGTATTTAAAGAGGATGTCCAGGGCAGCAAGACCCCATACTGTGCTGCAGTTTTATTAATATATGCCTACATCAGGAAAAGTTTGTGCAACTGATACTCTCATAAGTTCCAGAATAAACTCACCAAAGTGCATTTCTAGGACTTCTTTATAGAGAACAAAGAGCTCTAAGGACGGGCAGTGCTTTCCACCAGGGCTGCTTTGTGAGTTTCCAGGCTGCCTTGGTCATTTACCAGGAGGCCTGGGAGTGCCTGAGCTCTGCTGGTGTATTTAGCCCTGGCCCTTTGCTCCTGAGCACCCCTCAGAAAACACATACCTGTGTCATAAGAAAAATTTATTAACATTAGTCAGTGATCTGAGACCTATATGGTGTATCCAGCAAGGTAATTAAGAGTGTAGCACCAATTTAATGGAAAAAAACAAGAGTGAGAAAGAATGAGCAAAAATACATTAATCCTCCCAGATCTCATGTTATTCAGGAATTATTATTTTTATTTTATTCTGTAGCCCTTTTTTTAGGGGATAAAACCAGAAATCTCTCACTCTTTCTTGCCCAGTCCCTCTCCCTCCAAGACTGATGCCAAAGTGCTCGTGCCAGGAGGGGCTGGGGATATTCCCAGGGGTATTCCCTGGGGACTATCTGGGCTATTCCCAGACTTCCAAATCTCAGGCTGCTGTTTTAACTATTAAACATTCTTCCAGGAGGGGGAAGCTATAAAACCTTGTTGGAATACTGAGCCCACACACTGGACGTGCTAAGTCCATCTTGCCTATTGTATATCTCTCTCACTCACTCTCCCTTCAGAGAAGAATCTCCCAGAAGCTTTACCAAAGTCTTTTCGTATCATTCTCTGCCTGGAACAAGAATTTTCTCCACCATGGGTGACAAAGCCTGGTATCTCTCCTTCCCTGGCTGTTACTGAAGGTATAAGATCCATATCCCCAACACAAACCATGCTGGGGCTTCTAATTGGGTTTTCCTCCCACTGTAACTCCCTCTGCCATCTGTTCCTCTGTTTCTCTCAGATGACACATCCCTCAGTCACTGAGCAGTGCCATGGCAAGCCCCCAGCCCTGGAGGCTCTGCCAGAGCAGCACCTTCCCCATCCCTGTGCCCCAGGCTCGGCTCAGGGTGGGCGGTGGGACGGGAGGGGCCACGGGCTGTGCGTCTGCATTCCAGCTCCCATTCCTGCCTGGGGTTTGCCTCCAGATTTGCCATAGGGTTTCTTTGAAAAGGAGGCAGAAACCCCAGTGCCTCTGAAGTCCAGAGCAAACCCGGTTGTAAGCAGCAGCAGAGCTATTTAACCTCTGACACAACCAATTTTTCTGCTTAGTTGAAATTGCCCATCCCCAGTGCTAACGAAGGGCTCTGGAGCCTCTCTGCTGAGATAATTGGTAGCCCCAGGCTTCAATAGGATCCAGGAACTGTTTTCCACTGCTTCATCTGAGGAGACAATAATCTGTTGGAAACATGGCAACTTCTTCTGGCCTCTTTCCAGACCTCCAGTCATGTTAAGAGTTGAGCTACAGCAAATGAAAGTACATTAGAATTTTAAAATGGTACATAAATGATTCTTGCTCATTGGGAAACTTGAAGTTAATGTTGCCTGCAGCTCATACTAGTGCTTTCAGAAATAATTCATTAGCTGCAAAAATCTTCTCTTATTTCTTGGGAAATGAAACAAAAAATAAGCTGTTTTACTTTCCTTGTGGATTGCTTCCTTTCCATCCCCTTCAGCACTCTCCAGGCTGCAGAGCTGAGACAGGAGGTCTTAGAGACTGTGCAGACACAGGTGAACTCTCAGCTACCGTAAGCTGGTCCCTTCCACCACCATTCCTCATTCTTTACTCGTGGTTTTCTGGGCAGGTTTCTCGGCCCCACCTGGCAGAGGAGCAGCAGGATGTGTCGGACGGGGCTCTGGCTGCTGTGGGTCAGAGACACAGGGACTGGTGGGATCAGACTCTCCCAGCAGAGACACATGGGCAGCACTGAGCCAGGGGCACCGGGGAGAGCCACTGCCTCCATCCCCAGTAATGCTTACAGCTCCATTTTCATGAGGTAAGGAAGAGCCAGGAAGATTTTCTTTCTCTGCACTTCAGGTCTTTTCATTTTGGTCCCAGAAGAAAAGCAATACATGCGACTCAATGGGAGAGCAAGAGAACAGAGTTTTGCAGATTTTCTCTCAAAGGAAATACATGAGGTGTTGAAGTCAAGCTTCACATGCCAAATATTTCGGTCAACCTCATAATGTCRGAGAAATACAAAACTAAATTTATTGTAATCTCTGTAAGGCTCTGAAGAATTGAAGGCCTTTTGGAAAATCGTGAACAGCACTAAAAGCTCAGAACTAACTGCACCTACCCTGGCTGCCCACTGCAATCCTGGATGAGCGCCCTGGTTCTGCACAGAAGGGGCCCAGCTGCCCAGGCGCTCCTGTGGCCTGGGAGGGAAGGGTCACACTGGCTGCCCAGCTGTCCCACTCACACACATCTCAGCTTTGCTGGCAAATTTAAGGAATGCTCTTTTTCCCGGCATGAGGAATTGAAACTTCAACATCTGAGCAAAACCTGAAGAACGTGTGAGTGATTTGCTTGTTGTCCGGGAGAGCACTTGGCCAAGCTGCTCGAGCACAGCAGAGCTCCCGATGCCATCTGCAGACAGCCCCACTGGGGCTGCTCCTGCAGGGCCCCCGGCACAGACAGAGCCCTCTGCTCCTCCTTGGGCTGCCCACCCCCAGGGGCTCCTGCCTGGGCTGCCTGTGCCCCCTCCCCACACAGCACACGTGTCTGGTGGCATCTGGAAGGGAACTCATTTTTTCTCCTTAGTGGTTTGACACAGCAATTAGATTGGGTTCAATTGCTGGGACTTTACCACCTGTGCTAATAGCCAAAATTGCTTTCAAAGACAGACTGCAATATTTGGAATTTGGAAAGAGATTGCTATCCCTTTTAATTACATTTTCTGTCTCTAATGAGACAATTATAAGCATTTCAATAGCTCCTAGTCATCAGCTTTCCACTGTATGAGAGCGCAGGAGAAAAAAGTCATCCTCACCACCCCTTTTCTTTCCTCTCCCACCCACTAAGTTCTTTGAGCAATTCACAAGTGTGTCAGGTATACTCACCTCCATCCTGGCAGAGGTCCTAGCAGCACTTAGGCTGCCCAAAGCCACTCCTGGAGCCACTGCCCTATCCCAGCTGTTGCACTTGAGGAGCAAACTCCCAATTCAGTGACCTTCACAGGGCAGCACACCCCCACTCACTCCTGTTTCTCAGGTCACCTGTGCTGAAATCAAAGATCCTATCCCTAGCGTGGAGAGGATATTGTCTCAGAAGCAGGAGCAGCATAGGAGGTGCCTGCTGGACCAGCGCCAGTCTGTCACTCCAGTGATCCTCTCACAAAGGTCAGTGGCTTCAGTGCTGGAAACTTTCCTGGAAAATGAACTGGAAGCTCAGGTTCCTGCTATGTGGTACCTAAGAACTGAAGGGCTGGTTCCTTCCAGCTAGAAATCCTTTCTGCCCTTGAAACCAGAGCCCTTTAATCTAAGCAGCATCAAATGTTGTTATTGTAAGATTGCATAGCTCTGCAGATAAATACTGCATTTAACATTCCCATGCAATGAAGTACAACGCTCTGGTCAAGAATGGAAGTTTATTTAAGGCAATATAAAAATATTGCCATTAATCCAGGATGCTTGTACCCTACAGACCAGGATGCTGGAAAGCAGCCATTGTAATCAGGACTGATTTAAAGGCCTCCCCATGTGCAGCTGTCATGGGGCCACAGGGCATTTACACAAACAGCAATGACACACAGATAGATATCCATGTACTGGGTATTCACTGCCCTGGGGACGGCAGCCAGCAGAGCACAGAGCAGAAAAAGCAGGAGGAAGGGTGAGAACTTGACCAAGATTAAGGCTGGGAGTAGGAGTGAGCAGAGAGTCAGAAGCTCTCGGGATGCTCGCCCAGCCCTGTGTCCCTCTTGCCCCACACACCACAGGGGAGATGCACATTCCTGAGGCTGCAAACATCACCCACACTTGACATTTCTGCACTGAGATTCCTTCAGGATTGGCATACCTGGTTTGTGATGCCAAGAGACCAGGGAACAAAGAGCTTGGACTTCTGGAAACAATGAATTTTCAGCCAACTGGGAAATATCAATTGATTTTCAAACCAAAATAATTTCCTTTACATTTCTTTTTTGGTTTTTTCCTTACAGCTTCTAGAAAATCGGTCTGAAAAGCTTTGCTAAGGTTCAGAGGTGTCAGTTGCAGCTCTGACACAAGCACAAACCATGTTAAACAGTTTCCACCATGAACCCCAGCAGTGGGGCCCAGGTGTGCAGGCTGCTACCAACACCCTGTCCTTGGGGAGGCTCCTCCAGGCGCCAGCAGGATCCAGGGTTTGCCTTTACCTAGTTAAACATGAATCACTGTTGTCTGATTAGAGATGATCTTCCCAGTACTTTTCTGACTAAATCATGCTGTTTTGACACACTAGTTCAAGAGCTGTCACTTTAATTATAAGAATGAGTGGCGATGCAGAAAACCAGCAGTAGCAGCAACAACAACAAAAAAAATTACAAATCCCCRACTGCTAAAACCAGAGCTTTAATGAGATCAGGGGAGAGGCTGGAGGAGCTGCTCACTGCACRTAGACGCAGGACAGGATGAGCATCMAGAGCATCCTCCTGAGGGGCCCTGCACAGGAATGGTGAGGGCTGACAGCTGAGAAGGTGAAACAGAGAAGAGCTGCAGTTTGTAAGAGGCCTGGAGCCRAACACGGCAGCAGGGTCCCAGCCTTGCCACCCTGCTGCAGCTGGCACTGCTGGTGAGACATCAGTGTGCTGAGCCTGATATCAAATTATTGACATTTTCAGATAAGGCCAGGTAGCAATAATGAACATTTGCTACTCAAACCTTTTGAGGGACAAGTGTTCTTAAAAAAAAAAAAAAACCAATCAAAAAACCAAACAGAAAAAGAAAAAAAAGGAAAAAAAAGAAGAGAGAGTCAGTGATCTTAATACTTAAAGACTCAAAATACTCAAAATTAAGAATAAAGGACAAAAAATGTTTGGAAAGCTAGAGATAACAGAATAGTCTCAGTTATGGAGAAGTATTGCTAACTCCTGCCATTCCAGCAGAATATGCTCAACTCACAAAAGGAACAGTTTGTCATTAAAACAACACAGCTCTTTAAGAAAATTAAATTTTTTGTTGCACTTTTTCTTTACCTTTGGCTCCATTTCTGGGCATATTTTATCTTTTGTTTCTGAATGTGCCAGGGCTCTTTTCTTATGGAAGAAAGCAGATCCTCATTCTTCAGATGAATGCAATCCCACACACCAGGACACTCAGGGAGCTGATGGGCCTATGAAGATACCATGTAAAAAAATGGTCTTTAAACACCACTTGTTTCAAATGCAGAAGAAAACTGCTTAGTCCCAAGCTGGACATTACAGGGTTAGGGTGAGGAAAAGCACAATTCCCCCATGGCCTCTCTCTTTCTCCATCTCATGTCAGGGAAAGATTTCTCTACAAAAGAAACTCACATGAGTTCTTCAGCAGGCTGTAAAAGGATCTGGATTATCTGCTTGACTTTCCATCATTAAAAACTGAGATCCTCAGCTGGAGAGCAGGRGGAGGTGTAGGGACATCAGTTGAGCTTAATTCTGCTCTTGCGTAAGTGCGGCTGGGGGTGCTGCGCGTCCTTTGCCGTTTCGTGCGGAGCCCGGCGGGCGCCGGGGGAGCAGCCCGGGCACCGCGGGCAGYGCTGCACCCTGGCAGCCCCGGGAGCTCTGGGGATGGCCCAGCTCCTGCTTTGGGCTCGCTGCGGCAGACCCTGCTGCTGCTACCCGGCGGTGAAGGTTTTCAGCGTTGTCATGGGAACTCCAGAGCAGCCTCTCCCCCAGGCGGGGCTGCCCTGTTGGTTACAGCACTAAGCCATTTTTCAGCAGCGTTTTGCTTAGGATTTCCAAAGTTTCACTTTTTTCAAAACCCACATAGTAGAAATTATGGAGATCATAATGGTGAATGGTGATGAAACTCCTAAAGGGAAACAGGCAGGACCCAGTATGTGTCAACACCATCCTCTGATTTTCATTTGCAGGGAAAGGGACCTGACAACTTCATTACTTTCTACTCAAAAGGGTCACTCCTGCTCTCTCTCACACACTTCCCCCAGGAATTTACCAACAGAATCTGTTTGTACAGTCACACAAAGTGTGGAGGTGAAGCCAGCACACTCCACAGCCCTTTTTAGGATGTGCTGATGCAGAGATTTGCAGTGTTTTGTGTCATCAAGTGACAGTCTGTGCAGAAACACAGCTGCTGGGAGGGTCCCTTGGGGGCTAAATCTTTCATACTCCTGCATCTCCAGGCCACAGTGAAAGAAGGAAAGGCCTGGCAGTCCTACCATGCCACCAACAGTAGCTCTTGATAAGACCATTTGTTATCAGCTCTCAGGGATGAGGCAGCAGCAAAGAAAATCCATGTGGAACACTAGTTTTTTAAAAACTACTACACAAAAGCTGCATCCTTTGTAGCTTCAGTACTCAATTCTGAAAGAATGTGGTAAAAGCAGGGTTTCCCATGATCAACAGTTTGGGTAGATTTTGAAAATTCAGAACTTTTCCAATAGCTATTTCCATTCTGAAATAGCCACCTGCCTTCTTTAGGAGCCGACGGCTCAATAAGGGGCTTCTGCAGTACAAAGAAAACTCGCCAGTGACAAAATGCTATTCTCATTACAGACCACTAAGAAATGAAACTGGCTTTCAGCTGGACAGAGATCCTCACTGCAGAAACCAAAATGACATTTTGATTTCTCCAGTGATTTATTCCCAACCCACCTCTGGGGAATCACACCCCTCTACTCACACACCAGCAAGTGTTCCTGAGCAGGCCACAGGTTAATGACAGGTTATGTTACCCAGTGAAATACAAGACCTTCTGGGTTTTTCCTTAAAATCTTCCTCCTCTGGGATGATATCAACCCTTGTGAGTCTTTAATTCACAGACAGCCTGTACAAAGCCTTCCTCTCAAATCCCTACTGCACTGGCCAAAGGCTTCAGGTGCTTCCAGAGCTTTCCTGGCTCCCCACACATCCCAGCATCTGCAGCACAAACCCACAGTGCCCCTTGGTGTCTCCCTGCAAGACCTTCAGCATGGTCATTAGAGGGGTTTGTGACACAGTTCCAGACTAGAGTTGGAGCTGAGCATTAAAACTCTCCTGGAGCCAGCCCCAGAGACTCACCCGGGTGTGACAAACAGAATGACCTCAATCTCACACGGCAGAGAGTTCCTGTCTGGAACAAATTAGGTTAAGAAGCTAATGAGATGGCATTACACAGATTAATCAAACAGACAGACACTGAGAGAATATCTCCAGTCTTCTTTATTTTCATTTATAGAAAAGTATTAGTATTAGTAAGCAGAATATAAGGAAAATATTTCAAGTATTTCCCAGTCAAAACCACAAGGCTATAGTCAGCCGTCCTGGCACAGCTGAGCTGACTTCCTATTTAGAGCCCCAGGAGACTGCATTGCTTTTTGGGCCAACTCAGAGGTATTCCTTGAAGCTGAAGCCAAGGGCCAGTTTGTCTCTATTCTCACAGATTTGACAAGCACATCTCTAAGTCATTACCTGAGCAGCACAAGATCAACCCTCTCTAAGACAGAGGGCCAAATGAAATTATGAGACCAGGGAGAATGAAAATAGAAGGAACAGAATCACAAGCACGAGCAGGAAGTATCCACAAAGTCTGTTGCCACAAAAAGAAGGCACTTGGATTAATTTATTTTGCATTGTTGATTCTTCATTAAAACTTAAAAAAAATAATAATTAAACCTGGCTTCTTATGGCTTTTTTTGTTTGATTTGTTATTTGGTAAATTCTCATTCATTTCAAGAAAGGAGGAATTGCAAGAAGTCATCAAGGTCAGACAAGATTCTCTCAGGGAAAAAAAAGATTGGCAGTTCCCAGCCTGACTTCCTTGGAAATCGAGGAGCACACACACACAGACAGAGAGGATTCCAGGTGGCCCTGTCCAGTCAGCAGCCTCTGGAAAGGCAGGGAAAGCAAAGGCTCTGACACGGAGCAGTTCCTGCTCTGGCTGGGACTCTGCTGCTGCGGCACACTGGGGCTTGCTGGGACTGCCAGGAGAGGTCAGATGAACAAGAAACTGTGAACAGAAGGGCAGGAACAAGTGTCCAGTCGGCGAATTCTCCTCCAGGTTCCCTTGCATCGATGGTTCCCCAGCGCCTGCCAGTGCAACAGCTGATTCCTGAAACACAGTCATTACAGGTGAGAGAAAACGAGCCGCACCTCCCCTGCAGGGCAGTCACTCGAGGTACAACAGGGCTTAAATCACCCAGCAAATCCCATTTAGTCTGATAACATCCCTTTTTACTCCATGGGCCCGATTCTGCCTCTCTACGCTGTAAAGCAGCAGCAGCCACAGAGAAGCCCACAGGTTGTACCAATGTGAAGCAAAACCTAACAGCGACAGGAACAGACACTTTTCTGTAGCACTGTGCCCCTTCCCAGATTTTATCATTTAAGGATTTGGATTTAAGGATTTCATAATTTAAGGTTTAAGGAAATTTCTCACATCAATATCTCCCGTCCCTGACCCCTGGAGAAGCACAGCTACCACAACTGGATCAACTCTTGCTCTGTGCAGAGAGCTGCACACAGAGAGCCCAAAGACCCCTGATTTCTCCAGAGAGCTGCATGCAGTGCACTGTGACCCTGAAACAAGCGGCTCAAGGGAGAAGAATAAGAAATTCCACACGAAACCAAGGGTAAAGCTCTCACCGTGGGCGGCCGGCGCCGTCCCCATGGCAGTGCTGCCCCGGGGGGTGCAGGGCTGGGGGCTGGCACTCCACGCAGACCCTCGGCCCCTCCCTGAGCCCGCTCATCCAGGGCTGGCTGTGCCGGCAGCCCGGCGCCAGGGACACCAGCTGGAACTCCACRCAGTACCTGCAACACAACAGCCAGCTCAGCTCAAACTCCAGGCACACAGCTGCCAGGGCAGCACACGCCTGCCACACCACAGACCACTGATTAAGAACAACCAAACCAAACCAAAAAATTCCCCCCTCCAAGGTCATTAAGAGCAGAACGTGTCATGTACCTGCATTTTGACAAGGTTAAACAGGGAATAAAACTACTCTGCTGAGGCTTTCAGCTAACATATAAAAAGTATCAGGTATGACTGGCATCTGTTTTTACCAATAGGGACACAGACTGGTCAAGCATTTGACTAATCTAATTCCAAGTCTGGTATCCATTTGCTGAGCCACATTTCCTCTATCATCTCCCCTCAGTTACTTAGAATGGCTTTTGTAGAGCAGGTTGTGGTGAGAGCTAAGATTTGGTCTGTAAAGGTTTTCCTCGTGATGCTCTCCCACCTGCAACCAGAGAGGCTCTGTGGGTGGAGCACAGCTGAGTCCCTGAGCCAGAACCTCCAACTTACCCTGCCCTTTCACTGCCATCAGCTGCAGCTCTTTTCTTCCTCGCTTTTCCAAACCCTCCCGTAGTTATTAATGCTGGGACTGTGTATACCAAAGAGAAAGGGTACAGAGTGTCAGTGGCAATGCTGCTCTAAGGCTCGTTATGTCTGCAAAACAGAAAAGATGGGCTTTTAATCTCATAGGGTTTTAGCTTTAGAAATATATACACATATACACATATATATGTATATGAAAAAATAAGTGTGCAACACTCACTCACAGAAGTTTTAAACAGACATATATATCTGCCAATCTCACCAAAGTTTCCAGAGATTTGCACTTGTATAAGTGAGAGCACAGCAGACCTGTAACATCTCACTTTTGAGACACAGTGGATCACAGCAAATGGTAGGGACCACTTTCACCACTGTTCTAGGAAGGACTTGTCTAAGCTCCTATGTGAAGCGATCAGTTCTCAATTAGCCCAGGCAGGCCCACAGTAAACATACCACTGTCTAAAAACAATCCTTCAAACAGGAAAAAACAGCTCTGCTGACCCAAACCAGAGTGCTCCCCAGGACTATCCAGGCACTTTTCAGTGGACTTACTGAGGGACTGCTGGCACTCTGTTCCCTGCCGAGTCCAGTACTCCACGCAGCCAGCCCTCTCCTCCAGAGCAGGACATGCTTCTCCCCCGTTCCTGGGCTCCTGGATGATGTGCCTCGTCCGGACTCGATAGGTTGTCTTGCAAGGCTCTGCACAGCCACTCCAGGCACTCCACTGGGATACAACACAGGGAATCGCTGGAGGAAGAACAACGGGGACGTGAAAGGTTACAGGAGAGATGCCAGTGAAATGCCTGCTGCAGAAATAACACTTTTTGACATAGCTCAGCACATCCTTCCTTATTTCAGAGCTGTCCTATGGTTGTCTTGGGCAGTTCTCAGCAGCTCTCCTCCAGGCTCCCCCGCCTTGCCCACAGGCGCCGCTGAGCCCAGCGATGCCCGGCGGTGCCGGCCCGCAGTCGCTCACCCGGGCAGGCCCGTGCGTAGTCGTGGCAGCAGTCGAGGGTGCGGGCGCAGGCCTGGTCGCAGTAGCAGGCCCCGGAGGAGCCGTCGGGCCGCCGGCCAGCGCTCAGGCAGCCGCGGTCGCGGCCTGGGCAGCAGAGCCCGAGGGCGGCGCAGCCCGAGAGACGGCGGGGCAGCGCCGGCGGCAGCAGCAGCAGCGGCAGCAGCAGCGCCGGGAGCGCCGGGAGCCAGCGGGCACGGCCGGCCATGGCCCCGGGCGGGCGGGGCCGGGCGGGCGGCAGGTGCCGCTCCCATTGCTCTGTGCCCTCATCTCCTGCCGGCTCTGTGCCCGCATCTCCTGCCCCTCTCTGCCCTCATCTCCTGCCTGCTCTGTGCCCGCATCTCCTGCCCCTCTCTGCCCTCATCTCCTGCCTGCTCTGTGCCCGCATCTCCTGCCCCTCTCTGCCCTCATCTCCTGCCTGCTCTGTGCCCGCATCTCCTGCCCCTCTCTGCCCTCATCTCCTGCCAGCTCTGTGCCCTCTTCTCCTGCCCCTCTCTGCCCGCATCTCCTGCCCCTCTCTGCCCTCATCTCCTGCCCGCTCTGTGCCCTCATCTCCTGCCCGCTCTGCGCCTTCATCTCCTGCCCGCTCTGTGCCCGCATCTCCTGCCGGCTCTGTGCCCGCATCTCCTGCCCCTCCATGCCACCCCATGCTGGCCGCGCACCCCGCAGTCCCTTTCTGTGGATTCCTCAAACCAAAAACTCTTCAGCCCTGACTGCTGGCATTTACCCACCAGATTATCGACACATTATCATCAAAAACAAATGAGAGAGGAGATCAATTCTTTTTGTCGGATTTGGCTCCAGCATACCTCAGGAGCCATGAAGAACAGAAAGTACTTCACTGCCAGTACAGCAGCTCCTAAGGAAAATGATCCAGCTGGCTATGCTACCTCTCTAAAGAATTACCCTGAATTTTCTTCTTGGTTCAAAATGCAAGAAGCTTAGAGAGATTACAGCCACTCCTGTGAATTATTTAGCTATTCAGTACAAAGCAAAGGGCTTTACTGTAACTTTTAATCAAAGAGGCTTGCTCTAAAATATTGATCACAACAGATGTTATACCTTGCTGAACACTGAACTGGGATTTATAAAACCCACCCACTGACTTTTTTTTTTGCAAGTGATTATGCTATTGTACTAAGACTAGATAGGCAATATCCACAGTTCATACAACATAGGTATGGACAGTGTTCCAACTTCAGGGAAACTGCAGCAAAGAGGTTTCTAGAAAAACAGAAAATAAAATGAGAGGACAGGTTAACGCCTTCAGCATGTACAATTTTGGAGGCTGGGCACAGAGGAGACCTGGCACTGAATCAGCTTGAGCATAACATGGTAAAATGTTCCAAAAATATAAGAAATAGAATGTTAGCTTCTTTGTATATGACTAGATGTCTGCAGCAAAGAACAGGCATCTCATTTTCTTGGTAGTGGTCAGATATTGTCAGCTTGGAAATCACACATGTGGCAAATCCTTCAGTGAGCAAGAGGCATAAAGGCTAAAGACTGGGACAGGGAAGAGAAGAGCACTAGAAATCAGTAGCTACGGGGTCCAGGAATTTAGAGATACCATGTTAATTCCTGCCTCTGCCAATGAGTCACTCACTGTGTGATCTCGGGTAAGTCATTTAACCAAGGCATGTCTCGTTCTTATCTAGAGCAGGAAGGACATTCCCAAGGAGATTGCATTACTCAGCTGATTCTTTCACACAAAGCAGAGGTGGGCGCAGCTCTTTTGCAATTCCCTGAGGGGCACTAACAGAGCACAGCTCCCAGCGCCAGCACTCAGTGACAGAGCACACTCATGGGCACTAACAGAGCACAGCTCCCAG